>VWYI01025730.1:0-95735 GCA_013399455.1 Anthoscopus minutus | reverse complement strand
AGGGAAGGAGGGAAGGAGGGAAGGAAGGAAGGAAGGAGGGAAGGAAGGAGGGAAGGAGGGAAGGAAGGAAGGAAGAAAAATGTTTCAAGCTTTTAAAGAGACCAGCAAATCAACACCAGAGGCTCAGCAGTGGTCCATGGCAAAGTTGAGTCCTGTCTAAGCCACATGCAGGACATGATGTGGGTCAGAACATATCTGTGGAGTGGGCTCTCTGGAATGACTCTGAAGTCCAAGGCTTTGTCATATTTCTCTTTCACATAATAAGGGTGCAACACAAGATGCAAAACCATACCTCCAAAAATTCAGAACAGCTGGAATAACTAATTGCCCAAGGAGGAAAGCAGTCACCTTTTCCATGGGCTAATGCCATGGCTTAAGGTGCTCAGAGTACCACGAAGACAGTAGAGCATGAAAACCTGAGAGACAGAGAAAGGAAACAGTGAAGGAGAGACATAAGGAAAGCCAAAACCCAGCTATTTTTATATCCTTTGGAGATTTTAAAATTATACCCATTTTTGTGCTGATAATCTTGGGACAAATGCAGGCATACAATGGCAGCCCACAGGAGGGAAAATAAATCAGGAATATCAGCATCAGTTTTCATTTGTGGTCTTCAAACAGGTTTGATGACTGTCACAAGAACAAGAACACCAAATGCTGACCTGCACCCCCTCTCAACCAGCTTTTATTTATCTTTTAATTCTTGCTCTTCTGAATTATAAAGAAAAAGAGAATCATAGTCTTGTACCTCTGAATGTGGCATCTTCAATAGCTACTGACTCAGTGGTTTCATTCTGCTGTGGCACTACAATGTGAATAAATACAGGTATGTGTTTAAGCATTCGGCACAAGGGTGTTTGGCAGGCTCACTCATAACTGTCTGCCCTGAAGGTTATTCAGTTTGTTTGTTTGCACCTTTTCCTGTAATGCCTCCAATAGTCACTGCCATGGAGAGGTTGTTTCGGTAAATGTATGTTCCCCTGAATTAGCAAGTTAATTTCTAGGCAGTAGGAAATTTTCTGATGAGCATTCCGTCATTACCACACTGACAAATGACAGTAGCAAAAAAAGCCAGATAAACTGCACAGCCAAAGACCTTGGAGTTTTTAGAAGTGAGTTGAAAGCCTACAGGGCCAGATCCTCGTCTCTCCTTTACATTTACACAGCAAACCACATCCTGTCATTGAGAACCTGGTGAAAGCGAAAGTTTGCTGAGCAGAAGAGCCCCTGTGCAACCATTAACAGCTCTGAGCAGGAATCTGACCCAGCTCCTGTCTGAGAGGCACAGGAAAAAATACAGTCCTCTCAGGAGCATAGACAGGTTACAAGTTGCTACCTTGACAGCAAGTCTGCCCTCAGCTTCCCTTGCATGTGGGAGAAGACGAGAAATGCTGTATATTTAGCACAACAGAAATGCTTTTCTGATGCTTGGAACCCATCCCCAGCAGGGAATAATGCAAAACTAGCAAGATAAACCACAGGCAAAAGGATTGATCTGCAAGTGTTATAAACTGATAGGGTTGAGAGAACCCAGCTGACTGATGCTTTGAGGCTACCTGGGGCTTATACTTCTTTTTACTGAAAAATTTAAGCTTAGTGAGGATATTTTTCTGCCTTCCTTTTCCAGCAAACCTGAACCGGACTATGCACAAGGTTTGCCTACACTGGAAACAAAGCCAAATTATAGACATGGATTTCAAGCAGATCTGTTAAAGAACATTAAATACTAATGTGGAAGGTTCAATTCTGAAATAAAGTAACTGTAATTTGTTTTAACACTGAATCGAGCAAACGAAAAGCTCCTTTATGTATAAATAAAAGCAGGTACCCAGGGGTTTAATAGATTTTATCTCAAACACTTTAAATTCACATTTTAGTTATTTCACTCTATCTCCCATGCAGATAAGCCTAAGGAGTACCACTTTAACTGAGGTTTTGTGTCAGGTGCCAGCTTACCCTCTGCAGCCACTCCTAAACCAAAATATGGGTATCTCTACAGGGGTTTGCACTAGCTTTCCTAAGCTGGTTTACAAAATAAACCTAATTCAGGTACTGTGTGGAGATAAGATCTAAATATCTGAAAGAATGGGATTTATAGATAAATGAGGAGGGATGGGATAAAAGCTTCATTGATTTCTGGCTGTGCTTCTGTTGTAAATCCCATTCTCTCCTAGTCTGCTGCCTCTGTTGAAGACTATTCTTTTTTGATTTAAAACTTCAGCTGAGTTTCAACTTACTTCACTAGACTGACAATGAAGACTTAATCCCTCTTGGAATCTGCAAGATGTAAAAGGCTGTGAGTTAGCCAGGCTTGATAGGACTCTGACTGGGAAACTGTCAGTGCTTTTTGCTGAGACAGGCTGTTCTCATTCCTCAGAGCCATCCCCACCTTCATCCAGGACTCTGCAGAGCCAAGGCCACTAAAAATGGGGTGGTAGTGTATGGGGCAACAGAATCCCTCTCTTTCGCATATGAATCCAATCTCAGTTTATCTTCTGGTTAGATGTAGACCACATGATACATGACCTCAGATACATGACCACAATTTCACTTCATGCATACTCTGTGCCAAATACTTCAGATTGACACCACAGGCTTTTGGTTTGTTGGGTGGAACTTTGAGCAACCTGGTCTAATGGAAGGTGCTGCTGCCCATAGCAGTAGGGTTAGAACTAGATGATCTTTAAGGGCCTTTCCAACCCAAACTATTCCCAAACTATTACATTATTATATGACAATCAGTGGAGTAAGAACACGTAGAAAAATAAATCCCATCCCATCCAGACACTTCAGTCATGCTTGGTAGAGATGGAGTCCTTGTTATGCACAACCCAACAGCTGGTAAAACATTCAGAAAATGCTAATGACTAACGACAGTGACAAACATCTTTTAGGAGGATATAATTTGCAATCAACTAAGGCAAATATTTATACATGCCATTATCACTTCCTGGTGGGATTACTGTAATCCCTTATTTTCAGGTCTTCATGCTACCGTACTTCCTTCAGGGATTTGAATTTTTGCAGAACTGTGGCTCCAAAATGCTCATCCCAGCCAAGATTCATTACTCACATTACAGGCAAAGCTCCACTGACTTCCTCTGCAGCACAGAACTAACTTTAAAAACTTTTTGCTTATATCCAGAACCAAATGATGATTAATACATCATGCCTGTAGTGCAAAACTGGTTTGGGTCTTAATTCCAAAGGTTTGCCATAAATTGCTATCATTTTGCATAGCATTTAAGGGTTTACTCACAATCTAAACCTGTTAAGGACCAAAATAAATGTTGTTAACACAAAAATCACTTCACTAGTTATGCCTGTAAAAAGTGTCCAGAGCCTTTTCAAGGGCCTTGATTAACTGAGAAGTAATTACATTCTGAAAACTGGTGAGTAATTTCACATTTGTGGCACTCAGAGACCAGCGTCCGTTCCCTTTTGCTTTAGTGCAGATAAATGCTAACCCCACAAATTTCCACGGATGTCAGAGGTTGCTGCTCAGCACTCTGAGAGGTCATGCTGCTCCCCAAGGTGCAGTTGAGTGCAATTCCAGAGCCAAGAGGCTTTGAGTCACAGCCACTCAGCACATGGTAGCAGGAGTTTCAAGATGTGCACCAGCTTTTCTTATTCCTCAGCCACAAACTACTGTCTCTGACCCAAAGCTGCAGACAGAACCACAGGAGGACTGTTCAGACAGTCCTAAAGGACAGAACAAAGCTGATCTTACACAGCTGCTGAACAGTACATGGCAGAGGCTCAGCCAGAGGCTCCAGGGCTGGCTCCTGCCATGCTGAGCCAAGGTTGGTTGGTAATCCTTAAGACAAGAGCCAGCAGAGAGCTGCAAGAGGGAGATGCTTTCATTTTTGCAGTGAATTTTGTCAGGACTTTTTCTGTCAGCACCTTGATTTTTGCAAACGTCAGCCTACAGAAATAGCTGATATTGGGCAAGACAGCCCTGATGTTTCTTCCTCCCCAGCAGAGGCCCACCAAACACCACTGCATCACCTCAGCAGCTCCCAGAACAGGTTTTGACGATGTGCATGACAAGCTAAACAGGGAGGAGTTAATTTCCAGGCAATCTCCAGCGATTAATACAAGGCTGTCATCAGCTCAGTGCTAAGTAGATGACTTTGAACACCTTAAAAAGAAGACACTATTTCTGCAACAGTGGCAAGGGGATAATAGCTTAAAGAGATCACCTTTAAACTGTAAAACATAGATGACAAACAACAATTTTTGGAAAATCCTCACTAGCATTATCTGAAGTGAGATAAAAACAACATCACTTATTATAAATTTTGACTGACAGTCCCAACCCCATCACTTCTGAGGAACACATAATTTTGAGCCTGAGTAATCATTAGAGCACAACAATGTGATAAACAAAGCTTTTCAGTGCAGTTGCTGCTGCCAACTCTGCACTGCAGAGCAGTTTTACATGCAGTGTGTGTCTTGGGGTGAACATGCGTCCTTCTGACAACTTTATTCATCTGCTAGAGATCGCTCCTTAGACATCTGAACAGGAGACAGCATGTACTCCAGGTCCAATCCACAGGGTGGTAAAAACCTCCCCAACTATCACTGAATATCAAAGATCTTACCACTGTCTGCTCCACAAGCAGACACTTGTGCCACTCTTCAACCTTATCTTGAAAGGATGGTTAAGGCATGTGTTGGTATGTTCATTTAACAAACACGTAAGTTCTCAAGAACTGATGTTTCTCTCCTGGAAGAGGCTGGCAGAACAAACAGCATGTGTCCAAGGGACAGGCCCTGTTGCACCACATGCTACTTGAGGGTGGTCAGAGGTAACAGCAGTGAGAAGGCAACTGGTAAGAAGTGAGCAAACGTAGCTTAACTGATTTGTGAGCAGTAGTGATGTTCTGAAGTTTTTACAAGTCCAGCTCAGATCCATGTTTTTCTTCAAAAGAAATAGGGAGACCAAAGCACCCAAGGGCTAATGTTGCTTGGAAAGAAAGATGAAGCTGTAATCAAGCTGACTTTAGCAGCATGGAGAGCTGCATCACTGCCTCTGTTTTCTGCACAGACAGAAAAGGTCAGATTTCTAGCTACTAATCAGTAGCTAGAAAGGAGCCTCAGGATTTAGTCTTGGCATCATTTCTGGTAAAGGTTAAGAAGTCAAAGTTTATTATTGTGACATTCTCAAATAATTAATTTATGGATGAGACATGATTTTTTTATCAAGTGTAAACTGAAAAGGCATCTTCATGTACACTCAGCAATCCATACTCAGAGAAAAGTCTGGGAGATAGTTTCCACTGCTTTGGTGTATCATTCTGAGACCATGAGAAAATGAGGAAACACAAAGAGGCAAGGTTTCTCCCTAGCACCTGAAGAAAAAACAGGCAAAGTATGGTAAAACAAATGGTAGCTGCAAAAGATACTCTCTCTCTAGAAGATGGAGACAGTTTGCAGATGCCCTCTTCCTTGAGGAAGGCAATGTCACAGGCTCTGAGAAGAAATCATTCCACTTTAAAGGCCAAAACTGATGAATAAAACTTCAAACCTCTCACCCTAAGGAAGTGCAGCTTTGGTTCATATTTAGGTAAGCTAAGGAAGTAGTCTGCAATGGAGTAAAGACATCAGACATGGTGATAGGTCTTAGCTTAGACAGCAGCAAAAAAAAGCAGTGGACGTTAGAGAGATTTGATATGAGATTGGTTGCATTGCTTATATGTTGCTTTGAGTCCTTTCTGGAGCCCTAAAAGCTCTCTCCACATTTCCAGGTGAAATTTGGAAACTCCAACCATGCTGATATCTAGCATTTCACCAAAGCTGGCATTTCCTCCTTGTTTTAATAGCATAGCTTGAGATTCATGCTATGTTAGCAACTTCTGTGTGTGGTCCTGCTGTGTACTGCATGCATCTTTTATATAAGGCAGAATTCAGCTGCTAGGCTTGGGGTAAATAAGGTTTGAATGTGTCTTCATAAGCCCCTTTCACACACAACTATCTGGCACAATGATGACAAGGAGGCCTTTAATCATTACTTCTGGTTGCTGTCATTGCTGCAGTCAGTGACTCAAATTTTCTTCTAGGTGAAACCTGACAGCAAAGCAAGTTGGAGAATGATTTTTGTGTGGAAAACAGTAGGGGGGCATAGAGTAAGGTTGTGTATCACATAACATTAAATCATCTCCTGGTGGCAGACGGTGACTGTGTCTCATGTAATAACAGTCTCTCTGGTCTTAAGTCTCAATGAAGCAGTCAGCTGTGCTGACAGAAAAAACAAAAAACCAAGAGGGCAGGTGGGGCAAAGAAAAAGTTCCTCTGACTGCCTGAATATTAAGCCCATGTTTCATGAAGGCAACACGAACAGTTAATACACGAGCATCGTTTCCTTCTCCCTGTTGCTCTTGACCTGGTAGCCAAAAAACACAGAGCACATGTGGTGAATTTGATCTGTAGATAACTGCACTCGGTAGAATTGTAACAGTGCATTAGCATGAAAAATAACATGCTGCACAGCTGCGTGAAAGTGGATCTGGTGCTTGTCACATATATTTTAATAGAAGATGCCTAGAAGGTGATCTCAGAACAAACATGCCACAAAGCAAAAGACAGAAAGAAGAAAAAACACCCCTAAATCTCTGTATGTTTTTAAAGGGGTTTTGATGTAAAAAGTGTAGGTTTACAAGGGTTGAAATAAAATTGTTTTAAGGTAGAAATCTCTCTAATCCTTTTTATACATTAAACCTCAGGCACCAAGGGCTTTGGCAGAAGAGATCTGGAGAATCTTCCTGGGCAAGAGAAGCATCTTGCTGGCAGCCCATCCCTCCCCTCTAGCAGCTGATAGAGGGGAATGTGGATCCGCGCCTCGGCCAGCTTCCTCACTGTCTGCTGCTGTGGGCTGAGCTCATCTTCATCAGGGTTTTGGGGGCAGGAGTGGGAAAAGACCCTCCCTTCTGCACACTTGTCTCTCAGGCAGGGCAACATCTCCAGTGCAATGGCATGGATGGCTGAGGCATTTACCAGCCCAGCAAGGTTCACCAAAGATTAATACCCTTAGAGAAACAGACATACTGGACTATCTTGGTTTGGACCAGATTTTGGCTGTAACCTTAAATGTGCAGCATTTTCTGTGAGTCCCTAATCAGAACCATCTATGCATGAGCTTTTTATGTCAAATTCTTGCAAAATGATTCTTCCCTTGTAAAAGACAGAAGGATGGTAGCTACATGTAAACAATAAATATTGCTATGGCTGTTTATATTTGGAAGGCTTCAAACCTAACCTCCTTCAGTGACTTTCCAGCAAATATTTTAGACCTGTATCTTCCCCACAAAACCTTGCATTCCTCAACTGTTTGTTGTCCGTGAGCTGATAACCTTGACAGTCCATTTTTACAAGGTCTCAGCCAAAACTTTAAGGGAGGTTGGCAATCTTTGTGAGCTTTCCAAAACCGTTGTTTTCCACACTCATCCATTTTCCAGCATAACAAATCACTCTTTAAAAATCCCTTGTCATTAGCATTTTGGCATGTTTCACTTCAAGAAGGAGACAAGCCAAGAAAACTCAGTGATGATGTTATTAAGCTAGACAGGGAGCACCTGAGGATTTCAGCTCCTCTGCAGTATTAGGAGAAATTTTATTATATTGTATGCCATGAGTGTATTAGCATGAATATCTCTGGTTGCATCCTAGAAATCTCCCCTAACTACCAGATAAAGGCTTCATCTGGCAACTTTAACTCAAGCCCCAATAAATATTTTTCATGGATAGAAAACTAAGTGTAAATGACAGATTTAGCTCAGGGGAGTTATGGTCAGGCCTGAACTGCGCTGACAGAGCTCTGCTGGGAAGCCTGCATGCTGCCTGCATATAGCCAATATAATAAGCCCTGTGACCTTCTCAGTTCTGAGTTTTTGACAAGGAGATGAAAGTACTGCATGAACAGCAAATCTCTAAAAGTAAAACCCAGTACTATCTTACTGGGGTGCACATGACTAGGTACCTCTGTTTGGTGGGATAGCAGGCACCCCAGATGGTTTCTCTCAAGGATGCACACTCAGACACTGGGGTGATGGGTGATCTCTTTAAAAGACAAAAAATGGGAGTGGGGGAGGGGGCAATAGTCACCAAACTGAGGTCATTTAGACCCCTTTACTGCCCCTGGAAGCTAATTAATGTCTCCCCTTGCTTAGGGAAACAGTGGGAAGAGGAACTTCTTCCAAGATGCAGGGCTCCCTTGCAGAGGAAAGGAGGGGCACATGCTTCCAACCCCCAAACTTTTCTTATTTCCAACAGGGAGAGACTGCAGCCACCATAATTTCCATGAGGAGAGGAAAAGACCTCTGGAACAGTGACTGCAAAGGTGGCTGAGAAATCACTAAGAACAGAGGTGGGGGAAGGAAGGAGCCAACATCCCCTGATGGTGCTGGCACTTGCCCCGCTTTAGGGAGGCCCCTGTCAGACTCTCGGCGTGGTTAGGGCTGTCACATCGGCTGTGTGAGAGTCCTACCAAACCTCTGCCCCTCCAGGGCACAGAGCCTCTGAAAGCCAGGCCGAGCCCACATGTCAGAGGGGAAAGGCCCCATCCTGCCTAGCGTGGAGAGGAGCTGGGTGGCCTCAGGTAGGATTTTGCTCTTTGGACTTTCATAAGGGATTTAGAAGCAAAGCCTGCACTTTTCAAAATGCTTCAGGAGCTGAGGATGGGCTGTGGGGCCAGCTGGGATTCATGGCCTCAGATAGCCCAGGAGAGCTGGTTCTGTCAGTCCTGCTGGTTAAGTAGGGGAATGAAAGGGGAGAAGGCAGTGAGTCCACCACATTCCAGCAGAACCATGTTGAAATTAAAGCTTCTCTTTGAGGCTGCTCAGCTTTGCTGAGTCAGCAAATTCCACCAGAAAAGCACCATTTCCCGTGTTTTCTTCTGACCCGGCCTGATGCTGAGCTCCCTCACCCAAGAGGAAAGTCCCACATGGATCTTGGAGCCAGGAACATAGTGTAGCAAACTCAACCAGTAGTGAGTGTGAAAATAAAAGGGAATGGGCATTGTGCAAAGAGTTGCCATGACAGTAAAGCCAAAGAGAACAGATGAGTGGTACTGCTGGAAAATCAGATTACTGCACGCCTTGCTCCTCATTCACATCTTCATCCTTTTCCTACACATGGAACACAACCAATGCCAATGACCATCACAAGTTGCCCAAGTGGGCAAAACTCATAATTAAATAAACAGCAATGTGTTATTCCATGCACGGCCATGAGCGTGGCCATGTGGGAAGACCTCATACTCTGCTGAACAACCAAAGTATGAGAACCTCTGTGGAAGCAGAAGAACCAATTCCCCCAGCCTCTGAGGAAACTCACAGCCATCAGAGCACTTATCAGATCCCCACAACTTGGACTCTTAACTGCAATCACAAACAAGATATCTTAGCCTTCAGAAATGACCATCAACTACTGCAAAAACAGGTTTTGTAAGTTAAAGTCTTTGCGTCATTGCCTTGTCTCCCCTTCATTTAAGTGTATTTATTTTCAGCAGGCAGCAGGGAATCCTTGCTAGATGTGTGTGTGACAGTCAGCATGCTGGGACTGAGCTCATTTGGAAGTCAGGGCTCATTTCAAAATCAGTCTTCACAATAAGGAATAGCGTTGATGAAGGACAAGGTGTGGGAGAAGAGGCCAGATCTGTGTTTGCTGAACATGCCAACTAAAGCTATGTTTGCAGAAGAGATCCAGAGTTCAAAGCCTAAACTCAGCTCTGCTAAAGTTCATTCCTGTTCCAGTTATGTAGGAAGGAGTTGGGAGCCCAGCAAGAGCAGGTCTAGCAGCCTGCACAAAATGGGACAAGTCTCTCTGTTGTACATGCACTTTTGGGACTGTGCCATTCCACCAAAAAAACACCTGAAGCCCAGCTCTGCTGACTTTACTCAGGCATGGAATTCCTCACAGCTCAGCAGCAAGGAATGTCTCATGGGGAAAACATTACAGAAGCAGCTCATGTAGTATTAAGTGGCATCTACATTTACACAGCTATCATGTAGCTGAGTAAGAAATCATTTAATTTCAGACTGGATGCAAAAACTATTTACTCCTGAAGAACTCAGATGCATATCCAGGTGCAGGACATCACATTGACTTCAGGAGGAGAAGGATCATGCCCTTTTGACCATTTGTCCTCCATCACAAACTGTATGAGCAGGCTGGGCCAGCTCCAAAGACATGCTGTTTTTTCTGGTTTTTTTCACCCATCAGGGACAACTTCCCCATCTTTACATGTAGGAGTTGCCTGCCCAGTTGCATCA
The DNA here is from genome assembly GCA_013399455.1 of Anthoscopus minutus. Lineage (NCBI taxonomy): Eukaryota > Metazoa > Chordata > Aves > Passeriformes > Paridae > Anthoscopus > Anthoscopus minutus. Next base: position 85,464 of record VWYI01025730.1, on the reverse strand, counting down.
GCCCTCACTGTTGTGGTCTAAATGTTACTGCATCCAATGCAGAGCTTATCAAAGTCATCACACAAAATCTCATTAAGCTCAGCTCAGTTTATTTTAAAAATGAGGAACTGGCTGTGGAGACATTCAGATCCCTCAGATAGAATAAATCAGCCTCTGATTCAAGTGAGCTGAAGGTCTGGCTCCTAGACTTTTATAAGGCTCAATATAAAAGGCAGTGGGGCCAGGGTAGGAACTGGGTGAAGGATGTTCTGGTACCATTGCTTCTCCAATGCTGGGACTGGCAAGCTGCTGCTGACCACCAGGCTGCTCACCAGTGTGACCATCTGCATGGTCTGCTCAGCCCAAGGAATCAGCATGGACATTGTTCTTCAGTGGCTTCATGACCCCACAGATTATCAGAGGGTTTCCCCAGCCACCTGCGTGGTCCCTGCTCATGTGGTGCTCAGATATCACTTTCCTGGCTTAGCAGAAATAGTCTTCATTTAGCTGATATGGGATTGCAAAAACTTTTGAGACAAAATAGAGAATAAGCACAAGACAACACTCAACTCCACAGTTAAGTGTCATTCCAGCTGCTTCTCACTCATGGTAGTTTAAATTGGGGCTACATTTTAAAGCTATTCTGTAATTAGTTATGAATTTGAAAGTGACCCAGAAAAAAGGAGAAATTAATCTCTTCTCTTAGAATGTGGGAGAGGGGTATCAAGTTCTGGGATTTTCACATTTTCTTTTTTTTCTTGTCACCTTATTTCATTCAAAAGTGATAGCTTTAAAACACAGTGATGAAAAAGTTATGCTGTTCTGGTGTCTTCTAAAATAAATTTCACATGAAATACAGTATGTGCTAAAGGCATGTGGATTCCCAGGGAATGTGGGTATACATTTCACTTGTCCTGTTACAACTTCCTATGAATTTACTCAGCTGGCTTCAATAAAAAGAAAAAAAAAACAAAAAAGAAAGGAAAAATCTGTGGGAATCTCTCTATGTGTACATTATGAAGCTACTAGGCCTTTACACTGATAATTTAAAACCAGCTAAGCACATGTGCACAGATGGGAAAATCTGAGTAATTTGGTTTCATGTGCTTTCCAGCTTGCTGTAGATTTGGATGCTGAGCCCTGCCTGAATGCTGAACTCCTGAGTACTTCTTCAGCATCTTAGAATGGCTCTTGCTGAAGAGAAAGCCAGGCTATGGGACAGTCTTGTGGCAGGACTTTTCTAGGTAAGAAACCTGTAATTTGGATGCTGCTGCTAACATTTATTTCCTTGAAAGGGTCCAGCTAATGCTTAGTAGAGGCACACAACTGAGCTATTTCTCCAGCAGTGCCTGCCAGCAGCATTTTGCTTTTGCTTTCAGATGAGTTTTCCAGTGAGGGAGCTGTCGGTGTTCACTGTGATGGGAGCATCCCTGCTCGCTGTGCTCTGGGAGGAAGCCAGCTCATTTGCAAGGGGAGCAAGGCCCCTTTTGTGAGACCCAGCCAAGTGCCTGAGTTTGACATTACAAAAGCTACCAAATGCTCTAGGAGCTGGGGTTTCATTTGCAGAAGGACCTTTCAGCTTTGACTGATGTCTGATAATTTGTGCAGGGGTAATAGAATACAGCCAGCTGTGTGCAGAGCCCACAGTCAACAGCTGTGGCTCTGGAGCAGCATGGGGGTGCCTGCCCTACAACCAGACCCTGCTCAGCACAGAGTGTTCAGCTACCTTGGACTTAATTTGACACTAATGTAAGGGCAGGGAGCTGGTGGTGCTGGTGCATAGTCCAGGTTGGGTTTAACCTGAATGTCTCAGCAGGTGACCACGACCAGCTTTGCTGCTCTCAAACAATTTCTGGTAGGTCAGACAGGTGTCACAAATTATATCGCTCAGGTACATAGGGTCAGCCTTCGAAAAGGTCTGAGAATCTGCAATGTAGATAGGCAACTGCACCCTAAGAGGAGCTTTATTCTTCTAGTCTGGAGTGCACTGGCTCCTTCAGACTGGGTCTTTACAAAAGCTCTGTGCCAGCTGGCACCTAGAACCCCTTGGCGTCAACAACATTTGACTAAAGACCTCTTAAATCCTAGCAGCTCTCTACACCTTTAGGAAATTAAACCTCATTTCAGATGTAGACTGGAGGAGGTTAAATCTCGGGGAAGGGGGTTCCAATTGGCTGGGGAGCTGACGAGGCCAGGACACACCAAATTCCCTGGCTGGTGGCAGGCGGGATGCTGTGGTTAGCATCACGTTGACTGGCAGCTGGCTCTTCTCTCCTAAAAAGGAGGTGCAGCTGGGCTAATTGGAGGCAGCTTTCAGCACTGAACAATGCTGGAACACACTCCACAGTAGCAGCTGCGAGAGCACCACTGCTCTGCCCCACATCATACTCTGGGTGGGGGAGGCACATTAACATTAATGTTAGGAAAAGTGGTCAGCCTGTTACCTGACTGGGTGACAGGCACTTCTGTGGCAGCTGCCACCTTGCCAGAACACTGAGGAGCACAGACCTCCATGGATGAACCTGGGAGGTAGTTATGCTGTAAGCCAACAGACTGAGTGTCTTGTCTTGGCAGCAACCTCATATGGAAACCTACACAGCATCCTGGCAGTATGCTAGCAACATTCTTCAATCACCTCTAGTAATGTGTTTGCAAAGGGTGAAAGTACATCTGTAAAATGTACTGCCTCTGGTTCTGTGCTGTGGTCCAAAACAAGCTATTGAGCACCTGGAGCTGTTGAAGGAGCACATATCCAGGTATAAGTTCTCCTTTAATAATTCTTAGGCTTTAGAAAACTATTTCTACATCTCCCATTTACCAAATGTATGATTTCACTACATGGCATGGCTTCCATTTGGTTGCATTACCATTCTCAGCCAGACATGTACAGCTGTTTTACAGTTCTAAACCTTCATGGAGAAACTCATCTAAGCTTGAGCAGTGGGCAAGGTCATTCCACTTCCTCTGATATTTTTTCAACATTCATGAAGTCTCTATTCCTTTCAGCATCTCCCTCCTTTTTGGGAGCGTAGGAACCCGAGATCCTCTCAGTTGTGCTTTCGGAGGTGGCATCATTGCCCCTTGAAAAAACTAAAAATTACTTGTGAGCCTCAATTACATTTTCTAACATCTTATGTTAGTATTATGTGTAAGGCTTATGCTGGCTTTTTAAATTAAGCAACATGTACGCTAGGAAGAAGACCTCATATATCACAAAACAAATTACTTTCAAACCCTTAGATCTGCTAATTTCCATAAGGAAGCTTCTTCTCCCTTTGTAAACATTGGAACTACTCAATAGAATAGAAAAATCCATTCTCTCAAAAAACATTATATAAAGAAATCCCAAACAATATTTAATGTCTGTATAAGTGCTCTCTGGGAAAAAGAAAAATGCATTTTTCAGCCCTGTTTAATATCTTATGGAAATAATAGGAATTGGTCTTTCATTCGCCTCTGTTTTTCTGAGGTCTTCACAATGTTTTAGCTGTTATTTGCTGAATTGAAAACATTGCTTTGACCAGAGGCTGGGTGGTGTCACTTGTCTAGCTGCAGATGTCACAGCAGGGGATGTATTTTCACTACATTACCACAAACAACACAGTTCAAACTGCATTTAATTAGTGGGTACAAAATATTGCTGCCCGCCTTCTCTTAAAAGCCCAGGAAACAGCCATTGGGTAAATGTTTCACCAAACAGCACAGGATGAATTTAGGTTTTCTTAAGCTACCTCAGCTGGTCCCTCTCAACGCCCTGCACCAACACAGTGGGCAATGAGGTGGATAGAAAGAAAGGAGACTGATAATCATTCAGCTTGGGAAGAGAGGACTGGGGGATCTGTCTACCAACAATGCCAGCAAATGGAGCTGGGAAGGCAGGACAGGTCATCATTCCTAGAATGCTGGAGGAGTTTGACATCATAGATATATTAATCTTTAACATGTATTTTCATTCAAGTAAAATCTAAAAGCAGCAGAAAGCACTCTTTTTGGGCTTGACAATTCCTGAAGCCTCATCCAATCTTACCACAGGCTAAAACTTCTGGAGCTGTTTCTGAACATCCAAGTGAGCACCTCCTTCTGCAGCAGCTTCCCTGGCATCTTCCTCTTTGGGAAGTGCAGCCTCCCTAATCCCCTCTTCTGGCCATGTCCTCCAAATCACTTTCTAGGCTCTACTGCTTCTCACAAACAAATGACAAGTTGTTTCCTAAAGACAAGCTCTCCCCTCAAGAGACTTCTTCCCAATGCCAGACTCCCACTCTGGATCACTAAAACCTTGGCCCATGATAAGTAGGAGAAGGAGTCTAACTATAGGAGATAAATATCAATTTTAGCAATTTTCACAGGATCCTATTGAGGAACAGCCACAAATGAGGATGTGTCCCCAGTTTCCTGAGCACATGGCTGGTGGTTTCCTGAAAAGAAGGCTGTTCAATCCCAAGCTTACTGCCATAGCATAGCTAGGGGTGAGTCCAAGAACTGTAAGAAAAAGAACTGTACTAGGTGGCAGAGGATGCTGCAGGGTTTTTTGATAAATCTGAAATCTCATTGTAACCACAAGAGGACTGAATACTCCTCTGAACACCTTCTTATCAAAATACAATGATATTTCGAACACCTTCATGAAGAGAAATTAAGTAACTTTATATATTGCTAATCGGTACCTGATTACATGATAGTGCTTAACAAAAAAGATGTGAGGTTTCCAAATGACAACACCACAATGGCAGCTTGGCTGTACGTACAACCCTACAATAATGCACATAGCGTGACAGTGAACAGCTACCTGCTCACGGTATAATATTGACATGTGTTTCTTAAAAATCAATTATTTGAGACTCTGCTTCCCAGGCTCTTGCAAGCCTTAATATAACCCTTGAAAAGCCTTAGAGGAAAGAGACTTCAGAGTGTTTTTAAGCCATTAGACGTAAAAGTGGTTGAAAAACCCCAAAACCACCAACTGTGCAAATCAATCAAATAATAGTCAAGTTATGACCTAAGATTTTCATTTGGAGGTGAAACCATTTGGATTTTTATCTGTCATGCATATGCAAGACAAATAACACTATGCATGTATGGTGCCTCTTCAGAGAATTATTATATCTCAAAATACCTTGCAGTGTTCATGGTCAGTCTTGCAGAAATGGTATTACAAAGTGTCAAGCAAAGAGATGTGTCAGCCACCTTCATGAAAAACAATAGTAAGTAACAATGCACAATGTGGATTTGGTTATTCAGTTAATCTGACTGCAATTCACCAATTTTCTGCCCCTGAATAAGAAACATATAACTACTTTTAGGTCAAACATTAAAAATTTGGGCTACCTTGTATTAGGATGGGAAGACAACAGATCAGTTTTTAAACAGAGAAAATAAGAAATGCATGTTTCAGTCACATTGTGACTCAAAGCGAAGAGAAGCCAAAAAATTTATAGATATTGGCTAACTCCCACAGAATTGCTTGCAAAGCCAACTTTTAGCCCCAAGTGAATTTCTTTAGTGAGTTATATATAAGTCCCTAAACTTGGCTTTTAAATGTTACTTGCTGACACAACCTTAATCACAGTGCTACAAAAGCCATACATACATCATAATAGTAACAATAATAATACTAATACTTTTAAATGAAATGCCTCCAGTGTTCAGAACTCCCACAGATACCAGTATCTGAAATAAAATATTTAGGGAAGAGCAATTTAACTTGGTATGGTGACTAAAGGTAGTATATGCAGCAATGGTTCTGTAGATCTGTAGATCTTGAATAAAAAAAAACAACACATCTGTTTAAATTATAAAACAAACAAACAAACAACAACAAAAAACCACCAAAAAAACCAAAGGTCAAAATACACAGACTAAGGATTCAGTTCTGATGAGATAAGAATAAATATTTGTCTATTTGCAATGCTGTCAGTTAAATGTTAGTGCTCAGAGCAATGACTGTGCATCATGACTCTTGGGGGTTTGTCTTACATAGGTCTGTCCTTAGTGCTGGAAATTATTTTAAAATTCTCTCAAACTCCTCCTTGAAGGGTCTTAGGTGTAAAGCATTACTGAGGTAGACTGATATTTTTAAAAAGCCTAAGAGATTTTTCCCAAACAAGGAGATGATCAGGCCTGGATTTTCTCCTTATCTGAATATACCTGAAAACCCTGCACTCCATTACCTCAGTACTCTCCTACTCTGGGATTTGCATGGTCATACAACCAGGGACCGATTTTGCACCCCAGAGCTGACAAATTTATGAGTGCTCTCAGAGCCCTGGGACTTCACTGGAGTCTTGCTCCCCAAGTACTTCTGAAAATGAAGCTTCTTTTTAATTATCTTATAGCATTTCTCGTGCCAAAAACATCTATGAAAGGTGAGAGCTGACAAAAATGCACTACCTTTTTATTTTTTCACTCTTGCGCATTGTTTGAAAAAGTTTTAAAGCTAAAATAAACTTCTCTGAAGCAACGTGCAGTTCACGGACCATGGCAGCATCTGCAGATAGCAGAAGTTCATTCCTGTTTATTATGTTCATTAAAACTGAAGGGAGAACTGTGGCAGCACCAACTTAATGGTCATCTGAACATAATTATTGAGAAAGCATTGTTCTTTGGAAAGATGCAAAGTGTCAGACAGAACTTCACACCCTTGTCATAAAACCTCCTCTTATTTCCTACCATTAATTGGATAAAATGGGCATTGTAGGATTGGAGGTGGAGGGAAATGGGTTAATGAGTGTGTGTAGGAGGCAAATGACACTGGAAACTCAGTGTCTGCAGAGAGTGGGCAGAGGAAACAAAATCAGATGTGAGCAAATTTCTGGAAGGGAACGAGTCGACAAAACTCATGAGACAGCACTTTGTGTTCCTATCGTCCTTGAACAATATGAAAAGCAAAACTCTGGCCAGTCTGCACATGTGTTTCAAACAACAAGTCAAGAGAGAAACAAAACCGAGTTGTGAATCAAGGGTCTGCATCGACAGCCACAAAGCAAACTCCTTTTGAAATCCAGCCACATTCTTGCATCCTACAGCACGCACTGTGCAGAGTTCCCATGGTGCCTTTTGGTACCATGAAATTCCTTCCATCTCTCTAGAAGCTGGGACAATTCCTCTCCATTAGCCCCAGGGAGCCTCTTCAGTGTTCATTGTTAGTCTGTCTTTTCTTCTTTCCAAATCAACATTCACTGCCTTTTATTGGTTGTCTGATGCTAAAGGTGGAGGGAGTTCTCATTGCTCCCTGTAAGCAGGCTTGATGTCAGGAGCAGCACATGGGTTGGACTCCATGCCCTCCTCGAGCAGGTAGTGGCTGGATTTGCTCTTTAGGCTCTATTGGGTCAGTGTGCAAGCACCTGTGGCTATGTCTGAAATCTGTGTGTCCTTCCATGGGCAGGCATGGATAGTAAACAATTTTTGAGTCTATAGGGCCACCTTGCAGCTCTTCCATCAGTCAGTGCTCTTCAGAGGACAGATCTATGGGGCAGCACTGTGGGAATGCATGTCCAGACCAAGTGCAACAGCACTGGTCTGTACAGACCACCACATCCCATGGTTCAGGATCTGTATGTGAACCAAGAAGTCCATCTACGGCCTCGCCTGCCCAGCTGCAGATCTGCAGCACATTACACACCACAGTGCTGCATGGGGCTCAAGCTCAACCTCGAATTCCACTCCCTTCTCAGCCAGGACCCCCACTGATTCCTGTGAATGTTTTATGCTTCAGAGAAAAAAAACTGTTGAGCTGCTCCTGGACTGTAAAACTTATTTTCCTTAGCTGCTAAAAAAAAAAAAATGGCCTTCAGACTTCAGCTGGCCAACACCAACTCCCATTCCATAGCTATTCCCAATGTTCACTGCTATATAACAGCAAAAGCAAATTTTTGAACCCTTTGAAAAAATACATTCTACCTCTCAGCAGAAAGTACAGTGATTCTTTAACAAAATGTAACAAAATGTACTCCCTTTTTCTAAGACTGATCTTCCTTTGTGCTCTGTCTTTCCCTGTGAGTACCTGGGACTTTTTGGTACAAGGATAATTAGTCTCACCTTTCACTCTTACATTAGCTGGTAATTTGTTTTTGTTGTTGTTTAAATTTACTCCTGCTAGTCATCATGCATATGTAGTTGGTGCATCTAAGTCAAGGACATCCAAAACCCACTTTTTGAGCCTGGTCTTCCAGTGTAATTATGTTTATATGACTGTGTGCTCACCTGCCTGACAAATTGCCTTCTCATCTCTTCCAGGAGTTTTAGAATGCTTGGATAATTTCTTTATTGGGAGGCTGGAGTCTCAGAGGACACAGCTGAAGCTCTAGAAGGGCTTCCAAGCCTCTGTGAATGACCATCAGACCATCATGGCCCCTCCTGCCAATGTGCAAAGATAAAGCCCAGGCACACACCACACCCCACTCAGTGAAATTGATCCCTCAATTTCACTGCAGAGGCCATAGGCTGTCCTCAAAGAGGACCTCCATCAGATGGCTGGAGAGCCAGGACTGCAGATTCCCTCCTCAGGTGCTTTAGAAAATGTGATCAAATATAACTTTTGCATTTCCAGTTGCTTTGGTTTTATCTCATCCGTCAGTTCAGATACAATTCTGCTTGCTCCAGCAATCCTAGGGAGGAGAACTCATTCCTCTACTCAGTTGGATTTACAGGGAGCCTCGCCGTCATCACTGCTCTTGGCCTTCTCACTAGATCTCAGGAAGTTGTTATATGTTATACAAGTAATTAGCTGTGCTACAAATGCCGGGTGATTCCTAATTCTTTGCTGTCTTTGCTTACTGGGTTGGGTGTTGACAGTACTTGGAGCAAGAGACTCACACTTTGAGTGTAAAACTAAACCAAAAGCTCTGGTTAAGGTTCAGATTTTAGGAAATGACAGACTGCAGTCCAAAACTTTGTGCTTTGAGCTGCTCTGTAGTGTATGTGTTTCACAGCACTGGGAAATAAGAGCTCGTTCACCATAATTCTTTCATACATGACAAAGTGGGAAATTCACCCTTCAGTCCTTCTGAAAGCACACTCTGTGCTCCACATGCCAATTAGTGCCTCTAAAGGCTGCTATAATGCTGGAAAATCTCCAGCCAGACTCAGAGAAGGGCATCACCTATACAACAACCTCAAAGTGACCAAAGCTTACTGAAGTAGTTACATACTTGTCTTCCCAGTCAAATGCCCTCCTCAGATTGTGTATTATGGTTTCCACCAAAGTTGATGCAAGTTTTTCAGTGGCATCCAAAAATCTCTCAGTGACATCGTGAAAAGCAGAAATTTATAGTGTTTATCTGACACCATTTAAAACATCTCACTCACAAGGTGAATGGGAACTCACAACACCAAAAGAAGTGAGTTCAAAAAGCAAACAGGGAGGTTCACATAGGACTGATCTGGTGGTGTCCACTGGTGGTCTCACTGCCTTGGTGATTACTGCAAACTGGCAGTGTTCATCAAGGAATGGTAATCTGATTTCCTGCACTCTGGTCTAAATATTCACTCCTGGTCATTACTCAACACAGGGACCAGGTTAGATACACTTTGCCTGCTACCTCCCATGGTAGCAAGCTTCCTTGTGCGCAGGATGTTGTTATAGTCATATGAGTTCATGACTTCTTGACTCAAAAATCTGAAATTAGGGCTCACTTTCAGCACATGTAGTGAGGGGAATGTTCTTCAGACTATCATCTGAATTCCTTCAATATATTTCTCAAAATAAAAGTATTTAAAATTTTTTTTTTCTATAAATCATAGCCAAGAGGCCTCTGGGTACTTCAAAAACTGATTTTAAAATTTTAATAATGCATTCATAAGTAAAAGAGATACAAAATTATTCAGTAACTCACACATTCCTTCTATTGACTTAAGCTACACTTTAAGGAATAGTTTCAAGAAAAATGTTATTTAATTCTCTTAAAGGGAATGTGTGAGTTTTTGTGTGAATTGTTGTATCTTTATCACTCACTTTATTCAGATAGTGTTGCTTTTTTAATCCAATTTAGATACAGTGTGCTTTTCTTTAAGAGCAAACATTTTGATGTTACATTTAAAATCTTGAAATCTCAGAATCTTTTATGTGGGATGGACTACAGCAATCTATTTCTATAATTTAAATTAAACACAAATAGCATTCAGGCAGTGCATGCTCTTACTGAAATTTTAAGAAAGTAAAACAACAGGCTTCGGGGAAGTCACTTGCTGAGCACCTGGAACAAGAATTTGCTGAAGTGATAAACCAGCACTTGACAGCTGCAACTCATTCTGCAGGTGCAGAAAGCACTTCTTCCTCTCAGTTCCTTCAGCTTAGTTCAGTTCAGTAATTACTTCACTCAAGGCTAAGACACCACTTGAGAAACAAAAAAGAAAAAAACAGCAAACCAATTTTCCCTCTCTAGTCTAGGAATAAAAACTATATACGAGATATTTTCACCCGTGAGTTCAAAACTGAAGGACAAGACCAGCTGAAATAATCTATCCAATCCCATCCCTAAAGAAATGTTTTCTATCATTTAATACATTAAGCCGTTAAAAAAAATAGATTAGTTTTGACATATTTTTTAATTACCTATCATATTCCCTTACTAAAAGGAAACTTATAATGGTTTTCTAAATGTATTTTTGTATTCTGACTCGGTGCATATGCCATTTGATGCAAATTACCAGAAAAATATCAATAATAAAAAAGGTTTTATTTCATACCGTTATGTCTTCTAGGTAGTATTGAAATCTGAATATATATGTGGTAAAGTATTCTATGCCTTCAATCTCTATGTATTATACAACCTCCAAATTGTTACAACCCCCTCAGTTTTAGTGTAAAATCCATTTTTAGCTTCAATGTATTTTAGCTGTTATGAAACAAAGACTTCAATTTTTCATTTTGGAAATATTTAAGTTACAAAGCAAGCCAAGACTTAAAAAAGATTATTTAAATTAAAAATTTTTACTTGCTGATTTAAATAAGAATTATGACCAGTACTTTAGCTCTGTCTTATATATATACATTAATATTGACAAACCTTTAGCTTATAAAAGAGGCAAAATTTCTAGTGCAGCCAGCAGATACATAAGACAGAATTTATAAAAACCCCCAACAACACAAGCTCAAAATTGTTGTGTCTTTCTTTCTACCACTAGCTATGAAAGAAATCCTTGAAGGAATGAATTCATGTCAATACTGGAACATATATGAAGAATAAAAATTTTATAGTTAAGTATTTATTAAAGATTAAAAAATGAAAATGGTGAAGAGGGGGAAAGAATGTCTTCACATGCATTTGGGAAAGGCAGAGATGATGGGGTAAGAGATATAAAGTGTTTACATGACCTTTGCTTCTGTTGCATGGTATAGTCAGCTCACAGAGGAAGAAGAAAAGGTGGAGATTTTAAAAACTATTTCCCCACCAAAAAGCTTTATCATTTAGAAATGTGTGCATGAGAATTTCAAGCTGCTACATCGTTTCCTTTCAGTGTTTCATAAATCACTCTGCTCTGATCTCACAAATACTTCTTGCTTCCTTACAACTTGCAGCACTTTTTTTTCACTGCAGCTGCAAAATCTGTAACTCCAAAATCATTGAGGCGCTGCCCTTTGAGGGGCAAGGGGGAGGAGGGAGGGGGAAGCCATTTGCTTTGAAGCCCTGTGCTCCAGAGGATGTCATCCTGGTTCCTTGCTGGCCTATCTCTTAAGCCTGTTAATAGGCACTAAAAGAACTGTCAAAACTTCCACTGCAGTGCAGCAGCACATTCTCCAAATCCCATGAATGTAGCTGGTTTGGTGTGATAAAACAAGCTAGAAACAGCATTGCTCTTAGTTAAATTGAGCTGAGGTTGACAATGCTTCACATTGTCTCCTTTCCACAACCACACCACCCTTTCCTGCAAGCACTGGTGGTTATAAAGATCTTGAATCACCTAATTGGATCTTCTGGTTTATTGTTGCCCAAATCTTCCTACACTGACCCCAAAGTTTAGCTCACTGGTGTCCTCAGGAGAGACCAGCTGGTGTCCCAGGTGGAGGACAGAAGAATGTGCTGATGGTGACTCATGAAATGACACTTTGCCTCATGACTGCATGATTCAAAGAGCCACTTACACTTCCTCAAGTGTGAGCATCAAGACTTTCATCCATCTCCCCATCTCTGACATAATGACACATACGCTTTATGGTCACCAATCTGCAAGATGGTTCCTGCAGCACTCAGGAACACATCCATCAAGCAGACAGGCAAAACCCAGGCCTAGAAATAAAACATGCAATCAAGAACAAGCAGTGCCTATAAGTAAGATGAGAGAATCCATCACAAGGGAAGATATCCACTGCACAGGTTAAAAGTGGGAAAATATCCCCTCTTCCAAACACAGCAGTTAGAGCAGCCCAGCAAGAATGTCATAGAGGAAACACAGGGGTAATGCAAGTGTTCACAAGGCAAAGGATAAAGTCCCCAAAGTTAGAAAGGTATAGAAAAAATTAAAGACCAAAGGTAGCTGCAGTACAATCAGTTTGGGATTTTTTTTACTGGCCTCCTGGGATACATTTGCACAAAGATCAACTTTCCATCATTTTTGGCCTCCTTTTTCTGCTCAAAACATAAAACTACAATGACAGGCAGAAATCAAGCGTTTCATGGCATGCTTTTAGATGGAAGATTCGACTCTGGTTTACAGAGTCAGGATTCAGTGGGCTTTGTTCTCTCCTCACACCTATGAAATTAGATAACAGCAGACTATGCTAAGAACCTGACTTTACAGGTAAAGTGAAGATGCAGCACTGCCCATGCAGCACTGCCAGCATGATGACAAGTTCAGTGCACTTTGGGAATCCAAAGCCTCAATTTCTCATGGAGTCTACCTAGGGACTGGAGCAAAATGCTGTGGGCTTTTGGATTAAATACTAACTGCTGACAACATTGGCATCCAGCTCACTCAGGAGCATTCAGCTGAGGAGTGTGCAGGTCCTCTGAAAGCAAAGGATCACCACTGCTCTCGTCTAGCAGCACTTAGGCTGCTTTCAGCGCCCATTGAAAAGTAAATGCTATCATAGGTTCCCCATAGTATAGTGCCATGTTGCTCCTCCTCCTCTTTAACAACATTTTAAGCAATAAACCTGTGGCGCCCACTGAGTTAAAGCCAGCCAGCACACTACCACCTAGATGAGCAGGCAGCCAGGCATGCTTGGAGGTGTAGCACAATGGGTTTGGTTCATAAAGAGAAATCAAGTTAGCTAATTAAGGAGGTTCTTTGTTTTGTTTCATTAAAATTTCAGAGGCACCTAATCTTTCTGCAAAGCTGGATGTACATTCATAAAAGTGACAGTGCCAATATCCCTACATTAGATAGTGTCCTGGCCACAAAACAAAGAAATCCATGTATCCTCCACTGTTTTATAGGGGAAGCAGAAGTCTCTCAAAAGTGTAGTTAGAGTCCTTGTGGGGAGGGAAGAAGGGTGGTTTTACCACTGATGTCACTGCCAGCATAAGCCTTTTATGGTCATGACTTAGTAGTTGTCTCTCTGCTTCAAAATCAACAAAGAGCAGAGAAAAAAGGCTTGCTTCCTCCTTGGGAAATGGTGTACATTCAGGGAGGAAGCTGCCTTCCTGTTTTCTCCATAATTGCAGCTTTGCATGGTTTTAGCAAGTTCCACAATTTTAAGCCTCTTCCATATGGAACATGTGCTTCTAAACATCTGGCTCCTTTTTTACTGCAGTGATAAAACAGATTTATTTTCTGAAAACCATGTAAAATATTACTTTCTCAGTGTACAATCTACTGCGCTTTTAAAAGTAAAAAAAATATGCAAAGAGATCAATAGTCTTACTTTTTTTTCTTTTACTAGTACCAAATCCTTTTCTAAAGCAGACTTAAGGATTAATTCTGAATCAGGAAAGAAAGCAAGCAAGCAAGCAAGCAAGCTTGAACACCTACATTTATTATCTCCAAGTTTCTTGATGCAGACCAATGCTTCAAATCAAAAAAGAACTATAAATCCAGACAAAGTAAATTTCTTAGATCCAAATTAGATTAGAATTTGTATCCTTAGCCTATATAAATCATCTTGTAACTATCACTGGAAGAGAATGAAATGCTTTGATTGGTTTAGAAGTCATCTGTCTAATTTGCCTAAATGATATTAGAAAAGAATGTCTCTTGCAAAGAAAATTCAGAGGCCTATATAGCAAGGAAGAGAACAGTATTCTTTGATTTTCTAATTGCAGTTGGGCTGCAATGTCAAATTTCAGTGGGCAAAGCACTCAAGCAATAAACCAGGAAAAAAACCATTATAAATCAACAGATTGTCTTGGCTTCCCGTTCCATTAGCTGTTATTTTTAGCTGTACCACATGCACGGCTGAGCAACAATGCAGCAGAGTGCTTCTCTGGAAGTTTTAATCTTTTCCTCTTTTCTGTACTTCACCTGCTGGTGTCTGAAATAACACAAGGATTCACTGCATGGAACAAGCCTAAAAATGAGCTGTAAACAATATTGTGAAAGATCTGGCCAATACTTGATATAGGGATGTAGTCCAACTGTGGCTTCTGTAGAGAACTGGAAAAAAATGAGTCATTTTCTAGATGCTTTGACAAATACTGAAGTGAGCAAAGTCTGGCTTCATGCATCAAAAAATGGTGATGCTTTATTCCTCAACTGGCAGCTTGATACCATTACCAGATTCATGCTGCCTGCAAAGCCCATCTGCCCCTGTGAGATGCAACCACAAAGGGGAAAAAATGACTGGAGTTGGGTGATTTACTTGGGAGAACAACATGGATGAGAAACAGTGATAAAAGAAATGGGAAAAGGCTTCATAAGGCATGCAAGCTGCATGAGCAATGCTGTCTGGAGGTCTCTGTGGTGCATTCCTGTGCCTCACCATAGCCTAAATGAAGTCAATAAACCCAACCAGCTGTGTTCACTTTACCTCACATGCCAGACCTGCTTCTCTAGTCAGGAGGACCAGGACTGGGGTGGTCCTCACCAGCCAGACAACACCTGTGTGGGACAGCATCCTGGTACCACCCTGTCAGTGTCCTTTCCAGGGCCTTCTGCATTGGCATCCATCACCTCCCAATAGAAAGTTGGCTCCAAAATGTTAAAGAAAGAGAGCACAGCTCTTCATTTAAACGAACACTGCGTCCCTGAACATGCAAGGGTTAAATTTGCCTCTTGTGAGTCTACATTCAAAGCCAAACCCAGGCCACCCAAGCTAGAGAGTGACTTGAAGCTGAAAGGAAACCAATTGCTTGGTGTTCTTGCTCAGCCTGAGAGATGGGGGATATAGCCCAAAGCCATTTCAGGAAGGGCTAAATCCTATAAAAAGGGCACTGGTCCCATCAGCTGTGATGGCACCAAGGGTCTGCCATCTCATCTTCACAGATGAGAGTTTGTGCATCTTTAGGTGGCACAGACACAGGTCATCTGTGCTCCTCAGTCCTCCTCCACTGTCCTCCTGAAGGGAGGAGATGGGGAAGAGACTTGGTTTTGGTTTTCTACCATCATATGCCAGAGAGGATCCCTGATGACAGATACAGATCTCCAGATGCTTATGTCCTGCCTGGAGGGGTCACAGTCTTCCTCCTCTTATTTCCAATCAATAATTAAATCCCAGTCTAACTCAGTGTGAAAAGGTTTTCTTGGAAATACTTGCTATTTTTTGGGTGTCCAACAGTAACTGTTTAATGCAGCAGAATAACGTGAAAAGTATTTCACTTGAAGAAAATAACACTCCTTTCTCATTAAATGTCATTTGCTACCTTCTCCATATTACTGTTTCATTTCAAAATTAATATATATATTGCATTAAAGACTTATGACTTTGGACATCAATGCAAATTTATCTAAAATTGTTCTGATATAGGTAAATGCACGTACCCAGAAAAAGCACCCTTACACCTTAATGGTTTGGAATCACCAATATTTGGAGCTTTGTGTGAAGTAGGTGAATGAGTAAAACAACTCGTAAACCTACTATCAGAAATGTAACATCCTATAAATTTTTTTCATCTGGTCCCAGGCCACCAAAGGAAAAGGAAACTCTGTTAAGTACCATAGGACAAGCTGCCTTCAGTAGATTAGGAATCTTGTTGGAGGTTTGCAGGAGCAGGTTATACAAGTATCTGATTAAGAAGTTGATGATCTTGCCTTGAGATAAGACAGGGCTTTCCCTTGCAGGAGAGGCAACAAGCAGAGAGGTTTATGTCTACTGTATGGGCTTTCTCCCAGTCTGAGCTGGAGACCTTTGCTGTGACCAGAAGGAAATCACCTGGGCTAATGAGTGTTTTTGTTTAGACTGTACAGTTTTAACTATCAGTTGCACTAGAGAGGTAGCATCCATGTTTCTGACTCTCTTGCAAAGCCAGATGTGCACACTGCATTTAATTCATAAAAAGTACAGATTTAACTCTTGAACCTCTTTTTGTCAAACTAGGGAATTTCCTGAAGTCATACAAATTGTTTCCTACCTGACACAAAGCTTACATCCCAAGGGAAAGTCCAAGTCTTCCCTCTCCTCTCTTTTAATTTCAAAGCCTAGCACTCTCTTGAGTCCCAGGTTAGTTTACACATTTCAGGAGCAAAACTACACGTGTCATCCTGAGAAGAAACCGAAGAAGACGTGACTCAGCTTGGTGTTCCGGTGTGCCAACTCCTTCCTAGCTACAGCTGCAAAAGACATGACCTAGTAGCTGAGAAGCCATTCTTCTAAACATTAGTAGCACTGCTATAAAAACAAACAAACAAACAAACAAACAAACAAAACAAACTACATCCCCAAAAAAACAAATGCAACCAAACCAAAAGCAAACAAAGAAAAACCCCCAAAGAGCTACAGTTTTGTGTGTATCTGTATTACTTTAGGTGAGGCAGTTCCCAACAACCAGGGACAAGGTAGGCGGCAGTTCCATACCGGTTTGCACAGGGTGAATGTGGGTAGATTTAGCTTCTCCATGCCTCATTTTACATTTTGACCAATTTGCTCTGAGAGTGTCATGCTGATAAACTCATTCACATAAGGAGAGATCTTTGTGTTCCTTGGATAAAATTACTGGGGAAGTGGGAGCATGCCATTATCATGTTTAGGTAATGAAGGAAAGAGTCCTCAGCTGGTGTCAATGGCAGGGATTAGCTGGTGTATGAAGAGCAATTTTTACATGAACTGGATCTCAGAAGCCTGTAGAATCAGATGCCATTGATCACTTCATTGTATTTGAGATGTCTATATTAATTCATGTACAATTAAATGCAGTTAGGAAACTCAATTAAAAAAGCTGGATCCTGAGTCTTTGCTGCAAGTGCAATAGGAAAGCCGAGTGTAAAATTAAGCCCTCCACTTTGCTAGTGCTTCATGTTTCCTTAGTATCATCAACAACGAGCTGGGTTTTAAATTCAAGTGATGTGGCTGCCCAAGACCCACATTTCTAAACATAGGAGATTTTGGATGGACCATATGAGCAGAAACCTGGCTGGTGAGACAACATCAAGTTGACCAAGTCACTGGAAAGTTTCTGTGGGTAAGAGGTCCCTGGGACCTGTCATAGCCTCTCCCTGCCTGAGGACCAGCATTGCCCAAGCTCTTTTTGCAAAGCAGATCATGGAGGAACAGAAAGGCCAACACAGCCTCAGCAGAAATGGGCAATATGGGCCTAGCTGAGACACCGGGAGAAGCAACATTCAGTGTGAAGGAGACATGCTCCAAAGAACCCTTGAAAAGGCTAAAAAAATAGGAGCAATGGTGAGGCTTGTGCTTAGCTCTGCCACCTTGGCCGCCTGATTTTGCTGCTTTCCAGTTCTCTTTCCGTAATTAAATAGCCCTGCAGATTGTGCAATATCTAGTATAGGACTGAACCCCTATCCTTGCCCTGGCACTATAGTCCTTCAGCCCTATAGCCCCTCAGTCCTTCAGAGCAGAGGAGCACCTCCCAAAGGCAATTCAACCCACCTGAAGCCCAGGCCAGGCACTTTGTTAATGCACAGTCTTTCTGCAGAGATAGTCCAGAAAAGCAGCTGAGACAAATGGCCCAACTTTCCAATCAATAAAATAAAGTAAAGCCCTCCTTCCAGGAATGCTGAGGGGAAATCTGACTTCACTGAAGTTCAGAGGGCTGCACTGGACAGGAATTGCTTTCATCCCCATCTGGTGGTCCACACTTCATCACTGTTCAAGCAGTGAGCTTGACTTCAACTAAGCAAGATAAATGCTATGTTGTTGCAGGCAAAGATTGACTGAGCTTTTACCCATTGGTTTCCTTAGAAGACCAAGAATTTTTATTCAAAGTGCTAAACTTTTCCTCAAATTAGCTGCTTTGGTGGGAAAAATATCCCATTTTTTCTTAGACACTCCAAGTTTTTATGAATGTAGGCAAATTAAAACACCTTAAAAACAAAGACTACCAAGTCTAAGGGAAGTCTGGAGAGCAGTCAAAAGTGCAACATGCTGGAAAGTTGTTTGCTGTGTTGGTTTTTTTCTTTCCCCTCAATCGTTTTACTGGTTAATCTTCCTGGGAACAGACTGATATTTACTCATCCCATGAGAGAGTAGAGTTGTCAAACAGCCAACTGACACTAAGGGATAAGGTTTAAGGAACTCTACTTGTAGTGACCAAATGTGGGGAAGCACCACAGTTCTTTGGTGACAGACATATTACATATTACCTGAATTTCTCCAGATTAAATGGGGAAATGTTATAAACAGTCTGTGGGTAAACAAATTACACAGAGAACAACACCCCATCACTAAGTCCTAAGGAAAAAGTCTGTGGCCATCAAGGCTGTACAACAGCAAACAAAATTATCATGTTCAATTAGAAAATAATGTATGGAAAGATTCAACAACCACATTTTCAACACTAGCTTCCCCTGACACTGTCATGTGATGGCTCCCAGATGGCTCCCAGCATTGCTCCATGCTGTGCTGCGCAGACTTGCAAGCAGAGACCATCACCAGCTCGGGCACCACCGCTGCAATCTTCTCCAAGAGGATAAAGTGCTGTAGCTTTTTCCATCTCCTTACAAGCCATGCTTTGCTTTCTTCTCATCTGGTTGCCAGGTATGTTAAACTGCTGTTAAATCAAGGGTTTAGAAGGCACAAGATCTGACTTAATTTTCCTGCTCTGTGCTAATTCATGTGCAACTTTATGGAGAGCTGATATACTTGTGTCTCTACTGGGAAATTGAATACCACTGGGGTCATCCTCCATTGTTCACCACTGCCAACACACCACAAACCACATTCAAATCCTTACACTCTTCTAATTTCCAAAGCAGGATTTGAATATGCATTTGAATTGTCTGTTGGGGATGGTGAGCTGTGCCAGTGAAACTGAGTTGATTTGAGGCCATTTAAACAGGTGATCCTATTTGCACAGGCAATCATGTCCCACTAGTTTGCCTCACTTTTTGTAGTCCTTGGTCTGTGGCTCTCTGCACTCCATCTATAAATGAAGGATCACATCAGCTCTGTCCCTATGACATGGAGTTAAGATGAAATAATACATCATCTCACTGTAACAGAAATGATAAGGTAGGAAAGATCAATGGGAGTATAATCTTATGAAAACCTGTCTTCTTCCAATATACCTCTGATTTATTTTGTTCAGGGAGTTGATAAAGGCTGCTTACAGTTTTGACCCCAATGATGCAAAGCACTGGTAATGCAGCCCTTTGGAAACAGATCCAAGACCCTGTAAGAGTACTTCTGCATCTCACCACTTCAGTGCATTTCATACCCTAATCCAGGATCTAAAGCCTTGTTACAAAAATGGTCCCAATGGCAGTCAAGTGATATGAGCTGATTTCTCAGAGATTAAACAGGCTCTAACATGCACAACATGCTTACATGGATGAACATAGGCCTATTCATATTTAGAAAAAGGCAATGTTACATCAGCCAAAATGCTCCTGACTACTAATTGCATTACCTGGGTCTCCATTGACTAAAGAGGGGGTTTAGATATGACAGCAATGTGTTTACAGTCTGGAGCTGGATCCTACTGCATGGGTCAGTTGAGCCACGGTAATTCACCTTGCACTTACTGGAAGAATGAAGCAAGGCAATTTGTCATATTTTAGCCTGCAATTAGCTGGGGCTGAGATTAGTCTTTTACTCTGGCCCCAGGCTAAGCACTTTTATGCACATGGAAAACTGCACAGCTCAACTAAGGTGTTGTGGCTTCAAACGTGCTAATTTGGGCCTAAATCTGACCATAGCATCTTTTGAACTAGATTCAAGTAGAAACTGCAAGGGATAAAGTTTTTGCCTAAGTGCTGTAAAATATAAAATGGGCCTTGCAATCACATGTTTCTTAACTCACCGAGATTTATTGTACTTATTACCATTGCATTACCTTCCACAGAATTATTTCTAATTCACCACAGCATATGTCAGAGAAAAATCAGGAGCGCTGTTTTCCTGGATAGTTCTCAGCTACTAATTCATTGGTATTAGACTCAGAAAAGCAAGAGGCAGAGAAAACAAGCTCTCTGTGAAAAATAATTCACTTGAGGATACCTGTATTTCATAATCATGTTGTTTTTGTAAATGAACCTCCAGTAAATCAAGGTAAAGCATCCATATAAGTGGTGAATGTAGTTCCACCTGAAAGACAGAGGTCTGTACAAAGCCTGTAACAACTCAGACAACTTAAGTCAGTCTTATTTCTACTCCTATTGCATGAATATATTTTGCCCTTCCATATGTCTGCTGAAGTTGAAGAATATTTTTGGACGTGTGTATATATGGCTGTGTGAAGTGAGGCCAGTCCAACCTAGTTGGACTGGATGGGAGCCAGCTCTAGTCCAGAATTATGCTTCAGTTAATGTGTCCTGCTGATCTGCTGACAGCAAGGAGGAAATAAACAAGAGGTGACAAAGAGAAGACCCACAGAGCAAGGAGGCCTTGGAGAAGGACTTCAGCCTCTGAGACAGGTTACACATGCACAAAGAACTGAGTCTCTCCTCAAGGCACATAAAATACCTGGACAGAGCTTGTCTGTTCCTGCACACTTAGATTTGTCCAGTGCTGTCAGATTGGCTGAGAACATATGGGAGTGAAGTAGCCACATGGCAAGTGTTGGTGCAGAAAAGGCAGCACACTGCTTTCTTGGAGCAGGGCCGTGGAGATCCAGCTATCTGAGGCACGGAGCTCACCACCAGCCCTCCAGGATGGTACCACCATCCAGGCAACCAGGATGTGCAATGTCTCCTCAAATGTTTGATTGCTTTTTAGAAGCCCTGTGCTCACCATCACTCCCAAGAGGTCAGCTCACAGGAGGAGTCACACTGCTTCAGCTAGGAGGGAACACAAATAACCATTCCAAATGTGCATTACTGCAATGACTATACCATGGCAAGTTGCTTAAGCCAGGATGTATGTGTGAGCTTACATCTGTGATGAACAAGAAACAATTGAACACTGGAGAAAGCCCACTCAGAGCCAAAGCAATTTATATGGACCCTGGGAAATATCTCACTCTCACTGAAACCAGGATAAGCTCTGCACACAAAATCAGTTCCCTGCACACACACACTTCCCTTGGGA
Source organism: Anthoscopus minutus (assembly GCA_013399455.1). Lineage (NCBI taxonomy): Eukaryota > Metazoa > Chordata > Aves > Passeriformes > Paridae > Anthoscopus > Anthoscopus minutus. The sequence goes on along the minus strand of VWYI01025730.1, from coordinate 63,971 downwards.
GACAGAGGGGATTACACACTAACAAGCACAAGGTCCACAATGCAATCAACAGCTGTCCTTCCCTGTTCAGACACACACACACACCAATACTCAGATCCTCAGAGAGCAGAAAAAGACGGGGACAAAAAGTCCACACTAAACTCTGCAGTACCTCAGGGAATCCAACATAGGGGCACAGTTGAGTTGTAACCTTGTTAACATCACACAGGAAAGTAAAATAACTAAGTGTGGGTGCCAAAACTGTATGATTGCAGCTTTGGCTCATGAAACCACACCACAGTGTGACCATCTTTCTCTTAGCATCCTCAACTTCACTGCAGGTTGTGTGGATTAAATCCACTCTCTGCACTCCACAGCTCTATTCAGGGATAATTTCACACCACCATGGCACGGTAGACAGCAAATGGCTATTTAGTTAACACTAAACACAGTGTGGTGAAGCTTGGCATTGTCTTTCCCAACTCCTTGTCTGCTTTTCATCTACTTAAGGCAACCAGCTCTACCTCATGGTGATGACATCACACTGATGCAAGAAGTTATCATTACAGTCTTCTGTCATGGTCACTGCTTGTCCCATCACACAAAGTGGAGCCTGCACGAACACCAAGTGCTTGGAACAGGTTTTCTCTGCACAGCTTGGCTTTAACACAGATGTAGAGAATGAATTTCTGTGGTCCCTTGTAAGGAAGCAGTGTTCTTCCAAAACAAACAAAAACCTCATACCAAATGAAACCAAAAAGATGTTTTTTCCCCCCAAAGTAAACCCTAAACTGGAAACTTGCATTGTCATAAAAGAAGTGCTGACTGGTTCCCAGGAAGGTAACAAAAATGTTTACCCTCTGGTAAAGCAAATCGTTTTGATCATAGAGAAATACAGCACAGCATGAACTTGTTCTCAAGGTCAGATCCTTCCCTCCAGCATATTTCTGCTCAGGGCAGGCACAGAATTGTCTTAGACTCCTCCAGACTTTCCTGAAGGGCCCCTAATATTTCAGTTATCTGAATGTAATGCAAAGGCAAACACTTTCCCACACTGGTGTCTGACATGGCGAAGAAAGCAGCCACTGAGCTGAGGGGCACAGTCCTGCGGAACACAGCCCCATCTCCAGAGCAAGGATATCCCCTGGCAGCTCCCTGCACCAGCTACACTCCAGCTCTCCTGGCCACACGGCAAGATTGGACTCAGCTTTCCAGCTTGCAGATGGCACCCACTGGAGCAGGCTGCAGGGGACCTCAGTGCTACATTCCACCATTCACCCCGAATACGGCCCCGACGCTGCTCTGCATCAGTGCGGCTGCTGCTGCAGCCAGTCACTGCGAGTGGTTGGAGGCAGCATGCATTGTAAGGGCTGTCAGCACTGCAACCAGTTCCCGGGACACTTTTTGATTCACATTTTCTACATCCTTTCTGAGAAACCTCAATTGTCTACTTAATCCCTTAGCATTGGGGCAAACACATTCAGCTGCGCAAGCCAGTACATTAGGCACAAATTTGATACCCATTGAAACTGAGAATTTACCAGACATAAAAACCCATATGGGGACAATGTAATCTCTAGTGTAATTCCATTTCATTTTCATATACCAGTGATGAATCTGATGCAGCAATCAGTATTTCCATCTCACACTAGCTTCCCACATCTTGCATTTATATGTGTGTAAGCAGAATTAGGTTCATTCTGCTGGTTCTCTGAAGTTGCCCTGGATGCTCTGGTCACAAGCAGGGACCACGGCTTTGCTGTCTCTGTACACAGTTTTCCATACCAAATAGATCTTTTTTCAACCACACAGTTTTCAACTCTGCTTACTTTCAGAGTGTGATGGGAGCAGGGTTGGGAGTAGGCGTACAAGACAATGACATGAGACTTTATGCTGTGGCAAGATTCAGTTTGGGCAACCTTCATGCCTGAGTCAAGCACAGCTCTCTTCAAATAGCAGAGACCTGCTTCAAAAGACTGTCACACAGAAAGACCAAAGATGACAACATGGGCCTGATGGTTTGTAATACACTTACCAGTGGGTGCAGCTGAACATGTGTATCTCTTGTGAAGTTTTATTGTCCGGATAACAAATTACACATCACAATGCATGAAAGTCACAAGCATTATACTCTGACTTTATAGGTCTGGCACTAATGTATGCATTTGGATTTAAAGCACTTTCTTGCAAGTTAAAACCCAGCTCTACTAAGAACTGGTGTAATTCAATACTTCCTTTGAAAAACCTCCCATAGGAAGATTAGAACAATCTTAGTGATTACAGTCTATCTGGGGTCCACAGATGCCACTAATCTATGGAAATTGTGAACTCAAAGGATTTATGTCTAAATGTGATTTAAAAACCACTACCAAATCTCCATCATGGTGGGGTTTTCTTTAATGATTTCTTTCTTTCTGCTCTCTCTCACTTCCTTCCCCCTGCCCCCAGACTGGATTTCTGTAAGTAGCTGCAATGTCTGTCTGGAGGACAAACAGCCGCAAGCTGAACAAGCGCCTGCAACCTCTGTGGCCCATGGTGTGTATGCACCATCCTCCACAGCAGTAGCAGCAATTGCCCCAGACAAAGGCCCCGGAGCCTGTCTACAGCCCTCACCCTGATGAGAGGCAGCTGTGGACCGATTTTGGTTTATTCTGTTTAAAGAACTATCATGGACTCCCATGTGAATGGGAATGTAAAGAGAAGTCACAAATCAAACCTGAACCAGGCAGGCCACTTAGGCAAACGCTATTTGGGCCATATGTTTTGCAGGTTCATTTCATTGGAATAGTAAATTGGTCTGAAATTAGAGCCAGATTTTAGAAGGCAGCACTGAAGATGTGTCCCTTCAGCATGCATGCATGTGAACTCAAACAAAAGGACAGATCGCTCCAATCCTGCAGAGGGGCTGAGTAAATGGACACATACACACAGGACAAGAGGATGCGCATGTCCCATGGGCTTTGTGTTTGGTGTGCTCATTTATAGCCATTCCAGGTGACTCCTCAGGTCTGCCTCCAGAATTCTGACTTTGGCACCATCTCTTCCCTGTATGGACACAGTTTTTACTTCCCAGCATTGGATACTCCACACACAGATCCTTACATACTTTGGTGGGCATACATCCACAAATCGTTAGTACAAACTTTTAAATTACAGAGCTTTCAAACTACAACAATAACCTTGTCTTCCCAACCTGTCCAAATAACTTATTGCAGGTTACGGTTCTGAGTTTTTGTCAAGTTTAAACAAATATGTAGATCACCAGAACTCTGCAGTATTGCATTACCATGACAGCCAGCTCCCAGCAGCTCTACAAGGCAGAGCAATGCACTCATGGGATTCCTTACCCCCAGCTCCCCTCTCACCAGCTCAGAAGATGCAGATCCAGCAGGATCTTAATCCAAACCAGGGTTTTGGTTTTACAGCTCTGGAATTAGGAGGTTTTGCTTACCCCAAACCTGGCTTCAATTTTATCTCATTTCCATAAATAGCACCAGGAACCTTTGGCAATGTTTTGCCACATTTTTCCAGTGCAGGACAGGCAAAGACTCAAGGCCAGCGCTATATAAGGGTATATGAACAGTGTTTCTTCTGCCTCTTTGCACCTGAGAGGCTCTCAAGCCTCCTGCCCAAAAGCTTTATCCTCTTTCGCTTTTCAGTCTGTATTTTTGAACTGTCATTCCCTTGTGTTTCACCTCATTTCCTCTGAGTTTCCACCTCCATTTTGTCACTTAATCATGTGGGCCTCTATAACCTCTCATTTGCTTTTGGTAAATCTGGCATCTTTAGTAAATCCAGACTGTTTCACTCAAGGGGCACATTCACAGGTAAATCTCCTTATAGGCAGCCACCTCTGACTCGATAGTACATTTAATCCTGCAGCTGTCAAACAAAAGGTCATAAATCATCTACCTCTGATCAAATAAATCCTGCCTCTTTGCATTCAACCATTAAACTTCTCCCACATTACTGAGGATGGAGTGTTGGATTGGGCTCTGATAGCTACGGACTGAACTTTTCAACTTAAAAATAATTTCCCTCACCAGCAACATTTAAACCCTGTTTGTTTAATCTGTGCTGAATTGTGGACTGAAGAAGGTGAGATTTTCTTTGTTTGGTTTCTCTGGGTTTTTTTGGAGGGTGTTTTTTGAGTGATTTTGAGGTTCTTGGTTGGGTTTTTTGTTGGTTTTGCTGTTTTCATATGCAGGAAGAAGGAAAAGAATCCTAAAAAGGCATTTTTGGATCAAAATCCTGACATAGAGTTAGGAAAGGGTTAAAGGCAGCCTGTCTACATCTCAGGGAGGGAAAAAGGAGGCTGCTCTGCCGGGCAGCCCCTGCCTCAACACAAAGCCCCATTGAGCCGGGGCAGGATGGGGCAGGAGGGGTGTGCAGAGCAGTTGTAACTCCACAAGCCCCTTCTTTTCACTGCAAAGACCCAGCAAGCCCCGTTGGCAGCTCCCACCGAGTTCGCAGACTCTGCCAGCCAACTGCTCCCTGTTTGTTCCTTTTTCTTAAAACAACAAGGCACACAGAGAAAATAAATACAAAAAGCCCCCAGTATGTGCGTACATTAAGCTGCAAGAGCTGCTGCTCCAGTCCAAGGATTTAAAAAACCTATGGTTTCTTCTACCACACTAATTTGGCTGTGTTGCACCTGCAAAGTATTTTTTATTCCACCATCTTTCTTAAACACAGATGTACATGCTGAGCCAGGAGCCTTCAGAAGTGTTCTCTGTTGATTTAACTCTTTCCCTCTGGCCTCCAGAGATTTCAATAAGATCACTCATGCCAAGGCTGAATGCTTTGAAAACCCCAGCTCTCAAGTGCGGGGTCCATGTGCTCCAATTTGTGTGCCTAAATTTCAGCTACCTATATCTACCTCTCGACTTCCAAATATGAGTTAACTATACAGCCTGTAAGTTCTGATTTCAGTAAGGCTGCTCACTACCTATAAAAAAAATCAGGCCATTTGTTTTGAAGTGGTGAGACATGGATTTAGGTCCCAGATGCTCAAAAACTACAGCTTAAATTTAGATATCTGCATCTGTACCTCTGGCAAAGTGTTTTTATTTTTGGAAGCACTGAGCCCCAGCAGCTCCCATTAATTTCAGTAAGAGCTGCTGGGAGCAGAGAGTCTTGGAAAACTCTTCTAGGGAAGCTGTACTAACATCAGACGCTTATTTTCAAAAGCGTTGGCTTGAAAATAAATTACACACAATCAGGAGGAAGGAAAATGTTTGTTTAGCTTTCCTATTTAATTAAAGCTGTTCCATGAGCAACGGATCTGGTAAACTCCAGTTTCTTGAGAAATGGTGCCCACTGTCCTCAAAATCCCACCACCAAAAAGTAGACTGCACAACTCCCTCTAATACTGCCGGCCCATTTAGTGGGATAAACTCCTGTGACCAGAGCCTGATGGCCGGCTGTGCAGTTGGCTGCTGCCACTGAAAACTGAGTGACAGCTGCCTTTCCTTCAGTGCCAGCTTAATTTCTGCCTTTCTTCTAACCAGACTAATTTTCATGGAAACTGCAGGAATTTTTGTGTTGCAGACCTTTAACCTTCTATCAAATTTGGTTGAAAAATTGCCCACAACTTATTACGGACAAGAAACACAACTGGTATGGGATTTGTTTCCTAAGGAATGTAGGCTAAATGGAAAAATTAATCAGATACTTGTGGATATCTGAAAATTCAGGCTAGAGAAATGAGTTATAGACAATGAAAAAGAAAAAAAAACAAACCTACAAAAGACAGAGTCAAAAAGGTTTATAAGGCTGTGAGACCTAACAGCAATTACAAGTCTAAATGCAGGCACAAACCTGAAAAAAAAGGCATAGAATAGATAACATGTGGCATTTTCTTCCATTTTAACCTGTTCCTGTGTGAGATAGGTAAGAGTGGTGATGGTTGCGGTTCCTCTAGGTGGAAAGCATGTGGCTCACATGAAGTGTACAATTCAAGAAAGTGTCACATGCAGGTAAATCTCTGAGCAACATGCAGAAGCAGCTACAAAAGCAGCAATTCACACCAACTCGAGGATCCCTGCCTTGGGTGCTGCAGTAGTCGCGAAGTGCGTGGTGCCTGGGGAAGAAACAGCCTAACAGGAGTCTTTGTAGATGGCATTTGCTGTGCTTTTAAAACAGTTATAAATACAACCCCAAAAGCCATACATTCCATCTGTGTTCACAGCTGAAGGAGACACCAGTAACTCTGTCTCCTCTTCCATGACACAGGAGAAGATATCGGAGAGAACACTGTGAATTTCTAGAAAGCAATAAAATGAGGAAGAGAAATACATGGCAGGAGTAGCTCAGGTATTTTTAAAAAAGGGAAAGGAATCTGCTAGGGTAGTGGAACTTCATTGAAAAATGTAGGAAATGCCCCATCTCAGGAAGGGAGGAAGAGCCGCAAGGCTGAGTCCATGGTCTTGTATTGCTCTTTAAACCATGGTAGCTCTGGAATGTAGTCTCCAGGACCTGCTTTTGGAACCAGCAAGTTGAAAGATGGGAGAAATTTCACTCTCCTTCCTCTTTTATCTTTCACATAAGAAGAAATTAATTGTAAAATTTTGCTACTACATCTTTGTATATCTTGTTAGATATAAACAGAAGTTGTACATACCAGACTCTAAACCCATGACACAGACATACGGGCTCAGCTGCCCTTGCTGGCAGGAAATATCATTAACTCCTTTTGTGGACACTAAATAAAAGAGTGGGCTCAAATTGCAACAGCAAAGTTTGATCCCAATGAGGCAGAAAAGCCTTTTTGCAACTCTTTTTTATAAGGTGTTCTGATACAGGTTAACATGATTGTCCAAAGGAACCACCTCTCTGGTGCCATTTGTGGAACAAGAGAAAAACACATTCAGAACAGCTGTGTGACATTGTTTTGAGAACCAAAACCTATTTACAAAAAACAGTCCTTGAAAGAGAAAGTTTCCTAAAAAACTTTCCCTTGGGAACAGATCAGCCACTGACAGGTTGAAAATTCTCTCAGGCTCAGAAAATCATGTCCACACCCTTTGGCTGCAGATAGTGAGCAGTAGGCAGCTGGGGGGATTGCAGTGCTGAGAGGGTCAGGAGTGGAACAAAAGTCAAGTCCTGGGACAGGCTGGAATAACATGTAGGGGTTTCTTCAACTTCATATGTGATCCTTGCAATCTCTTTTCTAAAAGAATTGTGAAGGAAATTCACCAAAGAGCACATTTTTACAAATCTTGCAGCATTTCCTTTTGACAGCTGTCAAATGCAATGCCTCCAAAGCACATGGCATGGCTGCTAGGGATGGATGTCCTGGGTTCTCTGGCTGAGGGGTGCCATGCCTGCTGTTACAGGGAGGCTGCTGGGGCTTCCCTCATTTCTGCCCACCTGCTCACTGTGTTGGAGGGAGAAGCTTGGAAAGCTTGTGGACAGCTTCTCAAACCTTTCATTCTGTACAACAAATGGGAAGGATGCAGCAAAAGGCAGCTTTGGGGCTCCCAGTGGCCAAAGCTCTGTAGTCAGGCAAGAGGCACCCCATCCACAGGAAGCCAGCAAATCCATCACCAGTGAAGCACTGATGCCTCTGCTACTCTCCTACTGTGTTTCTGACCAAAAAATCTAATGCTAAATCTGTCAATAAACCCACAAGTGACCTCTAGGCTCCAGTTTTAGTATCTGAACATTTTAATTCCTCTCTAGGTTTTAGGCTAGCAAATTTCACATTAAATCTATAAAGAATATACTTTTTCTCCATCTTCTCTCAGGGCAGTATGGTGGTAGGGAACATGACTCTGAGGAAATCCTGCCCCATTGAGTTTTCCTATCTGCCTGCATTTGTAGAGTTTTGTGGCAACATGGAAGAAGCTTTGGCCAGTCTCACGTCACTCTAACTAGATTGCTGAGAGCTGTTCAAAGAAGACAACTGAAGGAACAGACAACATGAAAATTTTCTAACTATGGCAACGGACTAAGATTCTGAAATGGGTGCTGAATTAGCGCAACGTTAAAAAAGGGCTACGCAGCAATAAAATATAACAGTAAATTCAGAGTGTGAACCCAGGATTTTGTCTCATTCAGGTTTTGTAGACTATCCTCAGAAATGCATAGCATAGGGTTAACAAAGAGCACCGAAGTACAGACCAATCATTTCTCTTACTCGGGGCCCGCACCCTGCCATCCTAATTTATTTCTTATTCATAGGGTGAAAAACATCCATTGGTTTCAGAAGATGTTTCAGATCAAAGACTGAAGCATTTGTGCCTAGATTTTCATTCTACATATTTTATACACTTCTGAATGCTAACAACAATGCTGTGACTCTGTCGGGATACACGCATTTAAACCAGCATCAAAACTCCTTTATGGGCAGGATTTAAAATGTTGAATGCATTAGAGAAGAGAAACGTTTGCACTGTGTTTCTTATTGTTGGTTGCTTTTCTGTAAGTGCTTTCAACACCACCAAATTAGTCCAGAAGTGGTTAAAAGCAGCTAAAGGCAGCTTTGGAGGACTCAGTGTCAGCTGGCATTCTAATGAGAATTAGACAATCGGAAATAGACGGCTCTGAGGCCAAACAATTAGCCAGACAATTAAAAGGCTCTACTGTACAGGGTTTTATGTGGGATAGGATAATGCAGCTGCAATATTTGTGCTAATAAGCTAGACGGATAAGAATGAAGTTAATTTACCTTCTCAGCAGCTAAATGAACAGATCACTCCGTTTTAGCCGAGCCCAAAAGGACACGATTTTTCTCTGACTGGGAAAAAGGTAAGAGAAAGAAATAAAAATGTCCTATCCAGTCTCTGGCTGGATAGTCAACTGGTACAGAGCTTGCAGTGTTCCAGCAGCAAAGCCATCCTGCTCTTCTCTGTCTTCTGCTATCTGCAAATGCCACTTTCACCTGGGTCACATCTGGCTCTACTCTGGAGCTTGATTCTTCTGGAAATTCTGGATTCTTCTCGTATGTACAGGATAAGATTAAACACATCTATTTTGATATTTTTGATAGTATTTTGCTCACTACAGATCAGAGGTATGACAATTTAATGTGAGAAATAAGAACAGGAAAGAGTATAAACACAAGCTGCCACTACCCGAAAATATGCATGTAAGTTTTTTATATTTGGAGAAATTGCAGTGTGTTAGCACCCCATGGAGTACAGAGAATGAGCCTCCCTATGGAAAAACTCCCTTCATGGTGGTATCCCCCCGGGAAGGCTGTACACTGAACTAAGGAAATGACACAGGTGGGAGACCAGAGTGACCACAGAAACATGCCTGACTCCAGAAGGCTTATCTTTCCCTGTAGTCTGAAACCCTATACCTCTCTAAACCCATAGCATACCAATGACATGCCAAGACACTGCCAAAGATCCAAACCTCATTACCTGTCCAGTTCTGCATGGTGCCAGAGCTCAGATGCTGCAGCATCTTACTCTGGTATCTCCCTCAAGGCAAAACCTCTGAACTTTAACATCCCCCTGGGATATGCAGAACTGTACCCAAACCCCAAGGCCCAAAGCAGATGATACCAGCTTGGTGCAATGGGACATGGTTCATTCCCCTGGACACTAATCCGGACAGCTGGCTCCAGGTGGCCCTGCTTGAACAGGGGGGTTGGATCAGGTGACTCCAGAGATCCCTGCTGACCTCAGCTACTCTGTGATTATCTGGCTCTGTGGTGTGCCATAACCAATGGTGTAAAACAGCAGTGAGACTTCCAATACTTTCTCCTGCACTAAAAGGGTCACATGTGGGAAGAAGTGCTGGGAGCTTGTGGAGATGTGTCTAGGATCCCCTCTGAAAGCACAGGCACAGACAGGACCATTGGAGGATTCTGGTTCTCCATCCTTCAGGCAGTGCAGGCTGCTGCCAGAGCCTGCTGTCCCACTTTCCATTAGATTACTGGCTTCTGTGGTGGACCAGCAGCCATGTGTTGCTATTTAGCAGAAAGCATCACCAAAACAGTGAAAATGAGCTGTTTTCTTTTGATGGCTCCTCACAGTTACAAAAGACCAGAAGCGTCATACACGGGATAATTGATTTCCCAGGAAAACAGGCCACTTGGATCACAAGCCACTGCTCCATTTTACAGTGGGTCACACGGTTGTTTTTCTGCTGTGACAGCAGCAGGTTTGTGTCTTTGATGCTTACCGCGCTTGCACAAGATAGGTCTGACGTGGTCAGCTTTCCACACTGCCCCTCTCTCTCCTCCCTCTTCCCTCAAAAAGCCATCTATCTGAAAGGACACATGACAATATCACACACTCAGAGGCAAATGTATTTACAATGCATTGGCATGGCTCCGTTCAGTCTATAATTACCACATTATGGCTTCAGCCAAGCCATTTCTCCAATAATGCCCAGATGTACCAATTACTTCTCTGTAATGAAAATAGATGGGAAACAGGTGACAAGCCCTGTTTGTAGCAGAGAGAGGGAAGTATTTTGCTAATGAAAAATTGGACCTGATAAGAATCCTGTATCAGAAGAGCATGGTGAAGCTGCCCTGAAGTCTTTACTCTCTGCAGATCTGATGTGGAAGACCACAGAGCTAACTATCATTTCAATACAGGCATCTGCATTCTTAACCAAAATCTCTTTTTGGCCACTGGAAACTGGAAGCATATGTTTGAGGCTGTGCTCCCATCTCGCCAGACCTGGCACCATGAACTCTGGCCAAGTTCTGCTCTACCAAGTGCCTCAACTTTCCTGACCAACCCTGAGCAAGAGGCCACTTTGGAGGGTCTGGTGTACATTGGAGTCCTTACTCCTTCTCTACCCCGTTTTTAATAATATGTTTTTGTATGACTGCTCTCTGGTTCTTGCTCTTTTTCTGAGCAGGCACACATGGAGTTGAGGATCCATGTTGCAAAGGTCACAGAGCAGTAAAAGCTGCAGGGCCTCAGTTGCCTCTCCCCTGGGCAACCTGACACCAGACACCAGGGCAGGGATGTAAGATGCAAATAGCAAATAGCATCCCTCTGAATGACTGGAAATGGCATTTTTGACCAAGAAGTCTTTCCCAAATAAACACTGTATCGCAACATCCTAGGTATTCAATTTTATCCAAAAATTCCAGAACATATCAAAGCTCCTGGAAAACAGGCAGTGGCTTTCTCCATTTGAGATCGTTCTGCATTTGCAAGCAGCAATAGGGGAAGTTTTGCCAGGCTGGTGTGCAGAATGCTTGTATTGATATTAGCACTGCTGCCTACGAACCACTGCACTGGTTGCACACAGCTTCATCAAAGGGCTTCAAGGATGCATTTCCCCTGTCTGGGATATACAGCTGAAAGCTACTTAATTCTAATTTTGTGCTTCTTGTACATAACACCCTCCGTAATCACAGTGAGGTACAGTGATGTAATGCTGGTGGAGAGGCGAACAGACTTACACTAGTCTGTAAATGAACAAACTCTTTAGAATCATAAACAACAGCCATTGTCTTCCAGTGAAGAGTGAGAGCTTTTTCTGCTATGACTTCATTAAGATTACAAATGATGCTGTAGCACTTTTACTAGTATATGGGGAAGTGTCAATCACATATGACTAATAGACAGTTGTTAATCATTTACATGATTAACGTGTTAGTGCTTCCCCCCACACTGATTCAGCCACATTTGTCAACTTGCTTTTGTTTATTTTATTTTAAGCAGCTCTAGCAACAAGATGTGCGAAGCAGCACAGTTATCTGAAGGACTGAATCACAAGTCCTCTGCGAGCATCGCTGAAGGATTTCTCTGGAGATGCGGGTGCAGAGCTCAGGCAATCAGCGGTGGTTTCTAGATGGGTTTTGACATACTGCCTGAAACCAGCTGAGACCCAAGTCCTCCTGAAATCATTGGAAGGGCCTGCACAGCTACAATTTCACCCAGTAAGATCCAGGAATGTCTGTTACTCCAGGGTATTTACTACAAGGAGGGCCAAGCTGCCCAGCTTTTGTTTTCTATTGAATTTAGCTATGATTTTCTAGGTTTTCCCATTGTGTGGCTTTGGCTTCTGAGCCCATCTGCTACACTTCAGGGTATGTTTTCGTTGTGGTGCGTGGGCTCTTGGCTCATTAACATGGTGTTAATGGAATATGGCAGCTAGAGCCTTCCCTCCACTCACTGATAAGATGCTCCTTCCGGAAGGAGGTTTGCTCACAGCAGATTCAGCAGCTGAAGCATTTAACTGCCATGGAGTGTTAATAACTGTTGGGTTATAATTACCAAATCTCAATATTTACAGAAAACCAGCTTCTCTATTGTGCAGCTAATAGCACAATCCTGAATGTACAAAATGCCAATTTGCTATGAATGAGGAGCTGCTTGCTAAAATTCAAAAGCAATTAAACTGTAAGCAGTAGCTGACATTTAACGATTTAACTGTTTGCCAAGGAGCCACCACTTACTGGGCGTAATTCTGGCAGTGAAGATGTTTTATGGGACAGAAGGACCTGGGGACCCTCCTCCCCAGCTGTACCACAGAGAGGATTAGTGCCTGCCTCTGCTGGGAGACTGGAAAACTCAAACCATTCTCAAACCTCTGGCTATAAAGGAGAAATTTTTTTATGATGAAAGTAGTGAAACACTGGCACAGGTTCCCCAGAGAAGCTCTGGATGCCCGATCCCTGGAAACCTTCAATGCCAAGTTGGACAGGGTTCTGAGCAACCTGGTCAAGTGAAAGATGTCCCTGCTTTTTGTCATCCATTTGGGACTATATGACCTTCAAAGGTCCCACCCAACAAAAATAATTCTATGCTTTTATGATGTCTTCAAACAGCTGGCTGGTAACAGATCCCATCACACCTTCTTTAGCTCCTCTAGCATGGGATCAGGTTGAGCACTGAAAGATGAGGCAGCTCCTCTGTTTTCTGCTACTGGAAGAGAGGAAAGGTTATTTAGTTCCCCTGTCTTTATTCTTAAGCTCAACTGGTTTAGTATGTAAATCCAAAAATGTACATTGAGTCTTCTCTGCATGAGTAAGGGATATGGTCCTCCACATCTCATCTGCTTTCTCCTATCAGTAATTATACTGCACATTGAATTAGACAGAAATTGGGAAATATTAAAAAAATTATTAATTCTAATAATTATGATTATAAAATAATAATAATATGAATTTCTACTCCTTGGGCAGTGAAAAAATCGAACTTTGTTAATACTCAAAGAAGTGAAAAGATCTATTCAGCTTGGGTTGAACAGAAAACTATACATTTACCTTAAACTGAAATTTTGAAGTGGAATTTAGTTTCTCTGGAATGATTTTTCTCTCTTACTGTACTCTATTATTACAAAGCCTAGACAAACTGAAAAAAAACACAACTTTGTTTCCCAGCAAAAAACCAAACCAATTATTTAAAAAATTGCAAGATACGTGTGTTCTGCTGTCACTAAAACCACTTGCTAAATTTCACAAGTATTGTGAAAATACTTGTGAACTTTTTTTTGGTTGAAGTTTTGTTGGTTTTTTTCAGCAAGGAAAATCTTGCTGTGTAATTTCTTCTCAACCTCCAAAAAGTAGCCTTTATCTACATTATCCCAGAAATCACCCTGGAAAGTCATGACTGCAGGGCTTTCCCCAATACATTGATATAATGAGGGGGTCACCTGTGGAAACTTTATAGAGGATTGAATGGAACAGAGAAAGCCTGTCTGGTAATCACAGCAGATCAATGGATATTGTGCTTATCAGCCAAGGACCAAGTCCTGCACAGGACACTCTCAGTGCAGGATGAGGCCCTGCTCCATCCCCGGAGGGGAAGAAACCTGGCAGAGGCTGCTTTTGTGTCCTCATCCCTCCTCCCAAAGCCTGGCCAAGGGGGATGGAGGGCAGCTGGTATCTGCGCATGGGACACATCTTGGTTCTTATTTCTCAGCTTCAGCCAGGTCCTGCCTTTGTCCTGAGAAATGTAAATCCATTTTGTGACCCTAAGACTTAGGCAGCTTTTGCAACCCCTTTTCCATTTGCCTTTCTCTCCTACAGCCTACAGCCCAGTGCTTTATCCCAGAAGTACATCCCAGCATCTGACCCTTTCTGACAAGGAGTGGTGTAAGGATAAGTAGTTCCTGTGCCTACTCTAATTTTTTGGGTAGCAAAAAAATCCACTTTTGCTAATAGTCATTACAGCTAGGGATAAAGTTCTCTACCTCTCAGCACATTTGGTAACTATTTACTTAACTAAATGGTGAAAAAGAGAGGCCTCAATTCTCCAGAGTTGCCTCCCTCAGCTTGTTTATCACTGTGTTGCAATGTTTCTGTGGTTGTGAAATCTTGAGCTGAAAACTCAAAAGGAAATTTCTAGTGACAAGCTTTCCTTGAGGCTGTAAACAAATAGAATTCATTAGAAGGAGGAGAGAGAAGCAGGAAACATCAAAATTAACACTCACAGTGTGCATACACATACACACACACCAGCTTGATCTAATGCTCCCTGCAATTGGTAGGAAACAGAGTTTTCTCTGGCTGCAGTGTAAGTAGGATTGTACTTCCAGGCAGCCTGTTTCATCTGCCATGTCCTGATAGTGCTTTATCCCTTCTACAGCTGCTTGTGCATAGTCTGTAACATGGCTCTCTAGGAGTTCTCAGGTGTTTGCTGATAGACAAAGTATTTGCTTAAAAGAAAAAGCATGAATAATGCTTTAAAAAGAAGCTTCTGAGCCAAGTGTACTAATGGCTTTTTACCTGTAGCACCAAGAACTTGTATATCCTGGCTTCATATTAAAAAGCGTCTGATTAAACCATAATATGTTTTGATCTAGCCTACAGCTGAATGAATTACTGGCAGGAAACACAGCTCATGAATTCAATCAGAAATCCTTTCATTTGTCACAGCCGCTTCCTGTCCGTCTTTTAAACATCTGCTTCTCTTGTTCACAACAGAAAAAGTCTTTGTTAAAATAATAAGCATTTACTGATCCTTCTCTCAAATAAAGTGCACACCTCCTCAATGAAACATGCTTTCCTCCCCACTCCAAGTTTATTCTATATATTTTTAATAGCTTCCTCACACCCCTCTCCTTCTTTCTGCGATGAAATTCTGGAAAATCTCAAGCTGACAAAAGATGGCACTTCCAAAGCATGAGCTCAAGCTGCCCCTGGCCTTTCCGACAACAGGATCCAGAGATTGGGATGCTTTGCTGCAATCCCTGCCAAGAACCTCTCCAGCTCCTTAAATGGAAGCTACTTCCTCCCTGAGAAGGACAAGCAGTCATCTGGTGTCCCAGGGAGAGGTGCTTCTCCAAGGTGCTTGCTGTCTCGTGCATGTGAAGCTGCAGCTGGGAGGAGCATACACTTGTGGAAAGTGTCACCAGTCCTTTCTCATCAGGTGCATCGCCTGCGTACCACAGCTCTTCCTGCCCAGAGGGTCAGGCTAGAAGGAAAACATAGAGCAACTCCTTCCTTAACTTTCCTCTTCCAGTCATTCCATGGCTCTTTAATGAGCTATTTGTGCAGTGATAGTATCAATTGTGCAGCCCTCTGCAGCTGTCCTTAAGTGTCTCACAAATCCACAATCAGCACACTGGGGTTTATGTGCATGTTTGGCACTATCAGCAGCTCCACATTTCTTTACAAACATCTACAAGGAAGAAAACTAGTCTTCCAGATAAGTTTTAAATTCTAACTTTGATTCAAACCTCTTTCTGTGCTAATTATTTCTTAATAATTAATTACCTACTTCCTGCAGCTCATCTGAAAGCATTCTTGGGTGCTCACTTCTAGATTTGATAATCCATTGCTCAGCACCAAAATGAAGCTAAATCTGTGGTGAAGCCTAAGAGTTGTCTAACAAAACTTAATGACAGCCAGAAAACCTGTCAGTGCAGGCATTAGGGCTGGAGGAAAAGAAGAAGCTGTATTAGAAAAAAAACGGAATCCACAAGGGTCAGCCTGCAAGATGGCTCACCCTGTGTGCCAACTGTGTACCTCTTCCTAAAGCTATCCGAGGAAGGATGCCCTGAGTGACTGCAGTGGTGAGATCAGGGACAGATGTCTGGCTGTGGGAAGTAGGGTTGAAGTGTTCTTCCCCATTCTCAGGGGCTGGAAAAACCAAGCCAGTCCAATGAACTTTTCATTGTTTTTTTTGCATTATGTGAACTTCCAGAATGTGAGACGTGACTAAAAGCTAAGATTGTATGTGAAATAGGCTGACGACAGACAGGAGCAGAAAATTATTAGGGAGACTTTCATGATGCTTTTCCAATGCTCAAATTATGACTTTTTAATTTTCCCATTTCTCACTGGATTCTTCTTTCAGAAGAATCATTTTAATGTAATCCTTCTGAAGCATAGATTACTTTTTTTGCAGGAGAATCTCACTTTCATTCTGATTCTTTACGACTCATCTCAGGATCTGAATAAAAGTGGTATAAATAAGTGTTTTGACAAACTTAAAAATTTTAATCATGAGTCAGCCCAAAGGTGAATCTGTCTCCATGTCCTATTGCCATCTCAGACTGACAGAAGGGACATGGGGAAGAGGATGGGAATGAGGTAAATACATAGGATTAAGTCCTTGTATTTTCCATCCATTGCCAGATGTTTCTAGTTTAAGGTTCTCCTGAGAGAGAGCTGGGGTGTTTACACTTCATGGCTGTCTTTTTTTTTTCTTCCTGAGATACGTTTAATTGCTTTTTGCCTTGCAAATTGTTAGCACACAGAATCATGTGGGAGTGAGCCCTGCAGTTTAACTGCAACTGTTCCTTCTCTTTGTCTGAAGTCCAGTGCCACTGTCACCATACTGGGTGTCCCATAGGTCTTGTGTGAAAAGAAACAGCCCAAATGATTTAATAATTTCCAGCAGACTTGCTGGAGGGCATTCATGGTTGTCAGCACCTCTACACTATTCTTTCAATCCCTTTTCTGACAAGGGAGTCCCAAGTACGTAGAAATCATCCTATACTTCAGGTTATCCTCACAACTTTGGTGCCTTTTTATAATATACCCTTTCTGAGATGGAAAGGCAAAACTAACAAATTAGTATAGCTTTGTTTTTTCTCTTTTTCCTAATAACTCCTGATGTTTGATTTGTTTTGCACTGCTGTCAAGGAACAAGAGGCTATTTTCACAGGGCTATTACAACTCCGAGATCTCATTCCTGAACAGACATAGCTAACTCACATTCTATCATAACTGGCATTTACAGCTAGGAGTTTTTCCCATGCACAACACCCCGTGTTTATCTAAATTATCTGCTTTCTTATTGCCTCACTACAGTGAGTGCCTTCTGCAAGTCTTTGCAGTCAACTTTCAGTTTTATTACCCTTAGTAACTTACTATCAATAGCAAACATTGCCACCTCACTATCCACCCTCTTTTCCAGATCATGAGAGATAAGGTCCTGCCCTGAGCCATCTCCCCCTCATCTCAGTTAAAGTTACAAACTCAGACTTGTACAGTTAAACTTGTTTTCCTTGTGAAAAAGAGGTTTTCCACTGCCAGTACAGATTTGTCAGATGTTTCCACACTAGAAGTACTTTGACAGATTAAGCTGATGATATTTTTGTACCAATAAAAAGAAAAAAAAAATCTTTCACAAGCATATTTTACAAGCATCCTTCAGACACAGTAGATGAAACCTGGGGGTGAAATGCATCCCTCCCAAAGGAGGGGGGCAGTTTAAATAGGGAGATATCATGGTACTGCATAACTTCGGGTATTCAACCTTGGCTTGGGGTTCAAATCAGGAGAGTACTTTCTACTAGTCAATGAGAAAAGAGCTTCTCCAGGGATATAAATTAAGAAAGAAAAAATGGAGCTGATAGAGAGCTTTGGAGCATGAATTATTCTCTGTAAGCAAATCAGCAGACAGTTGGTGTCAGAGCTTCTGGTGCACATCCTCCCATGGCCACACTAAGATTTCCGTGATGGTACTTGGATGGCATCTGAAAACTGGCTACTTCATATCTGCATAATCTTTTTGTTCCAGTTGACCCAAGCTGGGGCACTTGAGCATTTAATTTTCCTGCCCTCTGCATTATTTGTCATCCAAGGGGTGTGGGATAGCTGACTGAGTGATCTGTAAGTGACATATGAATAAATCCTGGACAATATCAACTTGACTTTGAGCTAGTAATGATAAAAAGACATAACAGAGCAAGAGGAGAGCCTGGGTCACTGTCCATTCACCTGCTAAACTGCAATAAGCAGGCCTGCACAGAGGCTTTGCCTGCTGGAAGGTGCTGGTGAGAAGTTCACAGCTCACCAGGCTGAGCCACGCAGTGACTGCATGAGGTGAAGCAGGAGCCAGTTGTGGATGCCTTGTGATGGGGCACCTATCACCTGGTGAGCTTGGGGACTCCCATCCCTCCTCTCCTTTTTTCCCAAAGGAGGACATTAAATGCAATTAGTAGGCATCAGGTTTTGAGCAAACCAAAGTAAGCAGGTTTCCATCCAATGCAAATTAAACTGTTGGATTCATTGTCATCAGCTGTTGCTGAGGCCAGAAGTTAAAACAAACTTGTGGAGGGAAGAAAAGACCATTGGAATTACTAAACAGAAAGACACTTTCTGCAGCTGAGGAACTCCCAGCCCTACAACTGCATCAGGAAAAGGACTGTGCCCTGTTTGCCTGTTTTCATGTTTTCCCTCCTGGCCATCCACTCCTGGCCAGAACTAGGACAGGATCCTGGAGTTGACATACTCATTTAAGACTCAGTATAGTTATTCTTCATTCATGTGTAAAAGTCCTCATTTTACAATTGCGTGTGTAGCTCATTTTACAATTGTGTGTGCTCCAAAAATGCCTCTTGCTTTTAATCTTGAAGGTTTGACTAAAAGACCCAGGCAAAGTAAGCATTCCAAAATCTGACTTGTCTAATGTACAAGGTCCTAGCTGTATCAGTGATGCTAGTGTTTCTCCTCCCATATTGTTCCTGTGCTGTGTAGCATCTGATTGAAAAAGGCAATGCAATCCACTGGAATGAGAGCTTGTGCAGTGCCAGGGCAAACATGGCAGATTTAGAGAATGCAAGAGCTTGGCTTTTTTTACCAGATGTAAGCATGTCAGCCTGGAGGTCAGAGGTGACTAGTCAGACTAAAGAATTACTCTCCCTCTCTATTAAGCATCTATTTTGCCTCACTAATTGTTAAATGCCAGAAACTAATTTTATTTTAAATTATCTTTAATACCATGTATTTTTAAAAAGGCTAGGAAGCTCCTACGCTTCAGAACCAAAACTTGACACCCAATTCCCATCTGTCTCCTATTAACAAAAACAATCTAGATAATCTACAGTCTCATGTGGAAAAAGATATGAAAAACTCATGAAGGTGACACAGTGTAGACCACCAAGCAGTCAACAGCACCTTAACAGTACCCATCTGACCTGCTAGCTACTTTAAGGAATTATTGAATGAAGAGGAGGTAAAATGAATAGATGAGGCTAACTATGTACATCAACAAAGTGAGACTCCCGTTTTGCAAGGTGTGAGGGTGATTTGTCTGGGTTTCAGACCAGCCCAAAGCTCCATGTACAGGCATAAATTACATGGGCAATCTTGGCTTCAGATGCTCATCCTAAGTGCCAAGCTGAAAAGAGACAAGACCATGCCAGAAATAGTTTTGATGAGACAGGACACACATGCACAATGAAATGCAGACTGCACCAGCATCTACACTGCTGCCTCCCAGGCATGCACTTGAGCAGGGATTTCAGGTGAGCTTTATCAATGGGGTGAGTGTGAACACTCCAGGGATTTCCTACAGAGCTTGTGTGCTCTGGGTAAGGCAAATGAAGGTAGACTGCAATGGAGTGGCTGGATGCCCCAGCAATAATCCTGCAAGATGAAAGCTTTGGGCTTGAACAACAGAGCCAGGCAAGTAGCAGAAGAGTGTTGAAGTCAAGAGGCTCAGTGATTTTCAGCTCAGCCCATATTGCTCAAACACCCTGGTAGCCTGGTGCTGACCCAGTTCAGGTCATCAGAGAAACCTTTTCCACTCCAGGAGAGGTCCCACCTCCAGGTACACCCACAAGCCCTCCCTTCCCTGGACACATTACACTATACTGACTTCTGAGGAGGAGGAAAAAACTGTCCAGTGGATGGAAGAAAAGGCTGATTTCCGATTTGCAGTTCCTAGAAGATATGGGACAGGTGCAAAGTGGGAGATCATGAGCAAAATCTGTTGCTGAAACACAGCACCTTGCAGTATTTCCCATCAAAACCTGTAGAGTTCACTTTGCTGTTACTAGGGCCCAGGGTGCCTGTTGCTGCTGGTGCTTCTATAAATAAAGTTTCCATTCCAGAATAAACTAAGCAAGCAGAAGTTGATTTTTAGGAAAACATCCCCTTCATCCCCTGAATACACAGAGAAACAAAGGACCTCCACAGCCCCCTGCCACTCAGGCAGCCGAAAAGCAGGGAGTGAGCTTACACAGTGGAAGGCAGCTGAGGAAGAGCTCTGTGGTAGCAGGCAGGGACATTCCCTGGCTGTAACCTGGGGCTGCCTGTCTGCAGAGCAAATGGGAGCTTTCTGCAGACATGCAGCCGGTTCCTCATGCCGGGCAGATCACACGCGATTGTTGTGTTTGGAGAATTCCACTGCATATAATTATTCCTTTGATCATGTTAAAAGAGCAGTCACCATGCACTTGAATCGTGGCTTTGCTGGCAATTACCAATTTGAACAGGGAAAGGAGGCTGTGAGAACAACCAGTCCAAGGAAGGGCCTCTCTAACAAATTCCTCTTTTATTCTTCTTTTTCTTTTTTTTTTAATTTGCACATATTTCAACCAAACTGTGCTGCTGTCAGGACAAGCAAATCACTCCAGGAACTGCTTTCATTATTGTTAGCAAAGTGGAAGTCCTGTGCAGTGTTTGCTTTTGGCCCAGGCAGCTGCCCAAAGACTGCACTTCAAAGGTCCCTCGACTCGCAGCAGCACCACCTCGGTTTCCTAGCCGCAGCCTCCTTCAGTTCAGGACCTGCTTCTCCTTGCAATTCTCCACATGGTTTGGGCTCACCAAACATCAGTAAGTATCAGTAAGTGCAAGTATTTTGCAGCAGAAAATGAACTGTCTAAGGCAGCTGACTTCCATTACCTCTCTGGTTTGCTAATCCACAAGGACAGCTTATAGCTAGCAAGTGTCAAGAATTGGGCTTTATAGTAAAAAAACCCCAACAAACAAACAAACAAACAAACAAACAAAAACAAAAACCAAACAAATAACCTAATAGGATTTTCCTGGATGATAAGGAAAGTTCCCTTCTGGGGAATTCTCCAATGTCCAAAGGACTCAGAGTCAACAGAAGGTCAAATGCTATCAAGTCCCTGGCAACGAAGCCCAGGAGTCCCCCTAAGTCCCATCACCACTTCTAATCATGGTCTGTTCCAGGTAAAGACTGAGACAGAAAAAATGAGCCTGGCTTTGGTGCATAATTCTTCATTCCTCACTATCAGGAACCAGACTATCCAGCTATGAGAAAAAGAAATCAGTGGCTCTGGCTCTCAGGCTTGCCTCTGACACACTGGCACTCACTGCACACAGCCACTGGAGAACAGTAAACCAGACAGCCAAGCATTTCAGCTCCAGTTGCCCAAATCTGAGCCAGGCTGGGTTTCACAAAGTACCACTGACTCCATTAAGCTCTTTAGGGGGTTCAGAGGCTGCCCTCCATTTCTGCTGCTTACTAACTTTGCTGCTTTCAGGGCATGACTGTTTTGTGCCTGTGTTTGGGCAGCTTTGCATTCCGAATGCTGGTGTGTCCCCCTGGGCTGATGGGCGCATGAGCTCTAAAGGCACTGTGGCCTCTGCTCCAGTCAGATCACTGCAGACACTGCTCTGCTACTCTGCTAGTTCCTGGCTTATATTGACTCTAATAATTAATTGCTTTTTCTATTTTTAAATATGAAAGGGTCTCTGTTTGGCTGTCAAGTGCAGTTATCGCAGGCATGAAAAAGCCACTTTTCAGCTGAAATTTATCCAGAGGTTGTTTGGGATTTGTAGAGTAGATCTACGGACTGCATTTCTCTCCTAAGTACAGTTCTTCCATGGCTCCATGCCAAGTCTCACACAGTTTCACCCTGCCTTTTGCTACAGCATTAGGGCTGAGATGGAGCACCACAGCCCTGGGTGCTGTCTTGGCTGAGCTCTGTCCTGCAGCGCTTGCCCACCTTGAAAGGTGGATCCTTCCTGATCATAAATCACATTTTCTGGAAAAGGCAAAGTAGGTGTATTTCATCTCTTTGTGCCAGACTGCACTTGAGGGCCATGAAAGCATCACCATCATGATCTGGGAGATGTCCCAGTGGTGGAGAAGCAGCACAGGTGTCAGCTAGTGTCACAGCAACACCTGCTTGTCTTTAGTGAAGCAGGATCGCAGCTGCCTCTAGGGATAATGGTTTAAACTGCAGCTTTATATTTTTTCTAACGGGATCCAAACAAATGTAAGCCAGCAACTTGAAAGTAATAGGAACAACAAGACCAGGCTGCCAGCGTGACCTGGGTTCGCTGGAGGCTGCAACAGGAATGAGTAGGACAGTGTAGGAGCAAGATAAAGCCTCCACAATACCTCCTGTTGCTGTTTATTCAAAGTGTTACTTGGACAAGTAATAGTGAACTTTGCTAATTATTTTTTTTTTAAATCTTGACTTGCAAAGTGAGTTGACCATAGACAAGCAGGCTGTTTACCCAGGCTACACTGACAATGCTGTTTCTCTGTCTGGAGGAGCACTGACCTTGCTGCACTACAGCACACTGGCTATGGCCATGGGGTACCACCTGCTCCCACTGAGGTGTGGGGCTGACATAAGCCATGGTGCTTGTTGGGTTAGAAACCATCAGCTGACAGCTTGGGGATCTGCTTGGGTCACAGAAAAGCCAGACAGGACTGTTCATAGGGCTGTTATGGCACATCCCACTGCACTGACAAAACCAGCTTCTCCTGGCAAGGTGTCAGTGGCCAGCCAGGTCTTGCCATGGGCAGCCAAACAAGACCACCTTTCACCAGTGACAGCCTCAGCCAGTCATTTAGAGAAAATGCCTCTCCAGAAGCAGCTGCAAGTTGCTGTGCCTACCCTGAATAAAAGGCTGAGGTTAAATCAGGTTTGCTAGCTCATGTAGCCAAACCCAATGGAAGACAGACTCACTCTTGCTAAACAGATGTATTTGTTTGAGATATTTACCACTGTGGGTGTTTGACTCTGTCAGAATCACTGCCTTTATCCAAACTAGTGGATAAAACAAGCAAACAGCCTCGGGCATCTCAGTTCACTGCCTGGCATCTTAGCTTGAAGCAGCCTCCATGTGTCTGTCTCAGCCCTGGGCTGCTGGGATGCCTGTGGCTCTGGTATGTGTTGCTTTCTGGAAGGCTGGGGAGACATAATCTAGCAGAAAAGTGGGGATTGATGGCACCACAGCACAAACTCCTACAGCCAGACTTTCAGACTGAGGGTAGTACTTGAGGGGCAACTCAAATCACTCAGATCTGACATTTCTCCCTCCATTCAGCCTAGTGTTGGGGAGAAGACAGGGAATAGAGCCATAGCTGAGCTATCAGGGAGTCATAGGGACATCCATGGTCTGCACAGGTTCGCCTCCCACTTTGTGCATGTGGCATCATAACTTCCCAGCACATGCTCAATGGCTCCAAGAATATTGCAAGGCTTTAGCAATATTATAGGGGAAGATTCCTCCTTCCACTCTGGAAAACTTGGCAGCAGGCATAGGAAGCCAGACATGCCACAAAAGCAGCAATCAATAGTTTTTTTAATCAGAGCTCCCTTTGTAAGAGCTCCAGCAGGTTCCTGCATTTTGCTGACTGTTTGGAGAGCTGGAATTGGTATTACTCAGAAATCTGGAGAAAACATCCATCAGGTAATGGGGGTACGAGTATTTCTTAATTTATGTGCACTACAAAGGGTGTCTGCAGCGACAGTGTGTGGTACCTCTCTCTAGCCCCATCTGTACAACCTAGGAGCAACTCCCACACCAGGCGGTGGAGACTCACAACCTCTCATTTTCTCTTTGCTTCACCCTGAATATCGAGATGAAGCAGGCACTGCCATAGCAGTCCTTATGCTTTTTCACAGAATACTTCCTTTCTGAGACACTTATGCACCGAGTCCCACAGAGGCCAAAGACAATAGTGTAATAATACCTGTGCAGCACTGCTCAGCAAAAGGTCAAAATTAGGTTCCCTGTATCACTCATGCTCCCTGTCTGAGGAACTGAAGGTAGTCTTAAAGATTGTGTTAGGGCTTTTGGAGATTTATGATATAATTCCAGGCTTTCTCCCCACCTTGTCTAGTTGCCTACAAATTATAATAAATTGGAAACACTGAATGCCTGAATATTCAATATCCAGGGTCCCTGACATAGCAATGACTGATGTTTGGAGTTTTACTTCTCAAAGTGAATAATGTCAGTGTGTGTGACCAGGGTCAATTCATCACTGTGACAAAGATCTAGCTATAGTGATTAGGGACAAGAATGTAACAACCCCCAAAGATTTAATCCTGGATGCATATGTGCACTCTTATTTCACGATATTATTGTAAACTGGGAGAGCTGACTCTGCAGGCTGGAGACTGATTCCATTATTGACCTGCTCCTCCTTGTCTCCTCACTGGATTCTTTTACTAGGAACAACACAATACCTTTGTGGATTTTGTAAGCTATGCATTTTCTGAACCAATTTATGCACAATGCTCTTCTCTCATCTGTACCATGGTAATTCTGGAGTGATTCCATTTCTTATTCATGAACAGGGCAGAGAAATCACTGCAATATCACTGACTCCCCAATATCATTCAACCTTTAGGGTTGCAGCATGGTGGTTTTCTCAAGTAAATAAGAGGGTTGCAGGAAAATACAAATATTCACTCTGGTGGGAGAATTTTACCTATTAAACAAGTCTTCAGCAACTGACTGAATCTGTAAAGTATCAGAGGGAAAGAAAATTTTCTTCCACACAAACAAAAGTGATATTTTCAAACGTGTATCTAAAGAAACAAAAAAAAAAAGAAAAAAAAAGAAAAAAGAAAAAAGAAACCAACAATCTCAGGAGCAGCACAAAACATCCTTTGTTGCCGGACGTGAGAAAAACACTACAGTTCTAAAAAAAGCCATAGGAAGGAAGTGGAAGAACCTCAGAGGCGAGTGGGAGTGCGAAAGGAATGTGACTGCATTTTTCCCCCTCCCTGCATGTAAGCTCTCTGTTTGCAGGCAAGGGGAGAGCTGTTGGGAGAGTTTTACTATTTGGGAACTTTGCTGTTCAGAAGTGCAATGCATATTAAAGCAACTGACTCTTCTGTGTTCCCTTTCTGAACTTTGCAGCTAAAAAAATCCAACATCCCAAATGACGACCAGGTTTAGCATCCAAGTTCTGCTCTTGGTTCTACCTCTGTGAGCTCAAAAGGATCTAATTTCTTCTGATTACTATATTCTTGCATTTGAATTTACCACCCTGATGTCTCCATTCTTTGCAGCTTCCTTGCTACATCCAAACCCAATAAAACACAGGGGAGCAAGCACTGACAACTTTGTCAGTGAAACATTTGGAGACACTCTGAATTTTATTTTGTGTAGCTCCCAAGGCACTGAGATTGCCAAAAACCAAGCAGAAGAAAACAGAAGAGTCATTTGAAAACAATGTCATGAAAAGGAAATCAATTTCATATGCATTTCTGAGAGCAATGACCAGCATAAAAGAGAAAGAACTCATGGATCACAATCTTAGGAGGACTTTATGTCATACTATGGCCAAGACCTTTGGACAGTTACAGGAACTGCATCTTTAAAGCATCTATCTAGACCACCAGGCCAGAAAGTAGCGTGATGGCCCTGAATAATGAGTGCCTTGTAAGGCATAGTCCCTGCTGGCAGCATGTCTCTAAGAGACATGCATTTTCTGAGCAGTGCTATATGGGTCTCATTTTCTTTACCTGAGACAAGGGCATATAATTTCAGCATGAGTTTGAATTCTCTGGAGAGTCAGCAGTAAGAAAGAAAATCTGAGATGTTGAACTGAAATAAAAAAAACCAAACCAAACCAAAAAACCAAAAGAATCTGAGATAGTAAAAATCTCATAAAATGATTTCTATGTTTATTTTTAAGTGATGTTTGTCATCCCACTGCCTGGCTAAATGTTACAGTAACTGTGAAATAGCCTGAAGTTTGTTTTATGAAGAGTGATGTAAACTCTGAAAGCCTTCACCTTTCACATTCCCTCTTTGCAGCATGTTCTCTCTCTTCCCAACAAGAAATATCTTGTTTTTTGTACCATTTCTCTTCACTAGCTCTCCATTATTAATGAGGTTTGCATGAGAACATACTTTCTGCTTTGTTCTAGAGCTTATTTTCTCCTCCTCTGCCCACAGCCACTCTGTGTGTGTGTGTATGCTGCTGCAGAGAGCAAAGGCAGCCAAAGGGCACAGGGAGGACAAGAAGTAGTAGCAACAACACTCCTGACAAGTCAAGCTAACCATCTGTCTCCTCTTTCCCAGGAAGGTGAGAATAAAAGCAATTTTGCTTCTCCATAAAACATGCGGCATAGTCCTCACATACCCCATGGCTAGGGTGGCTGCCATGCCTCACATTCCTATTTGCTAAAGATTTGCCGTTATCCCAGTGTTAGCTTGGGCGAGCTTATCTCTGTGTCCAGCATTTCCTGTGGAAAAGCATGAACCCAACTGCTGCCTTGCATTTAGCAGAACTTTTTATGCTGCAAAACAGGTGGGAAACCATATCTCACTAAAGGCCTTCTCAGCCATGTCTGTGCAGCAGTGGGGAACAGGAACCCTGTGTCCATTTCTCACCGTGGGCTCCTCCCAAGTACTGAGACCAAGTAGGGGTCCCAAAGATGGTTTGCTTTAAGCTGAAGTTTTTTATGTTACTTGGATAAGTGACTATGAGAGACCCAAAATTTGGAACAGACCATGTTTTACAGCTCTTTGGTGAGAGAGAATAAGGCAACACCTTCCATCACACAGGCAGCCAAAGAGAGCTGAAGGATATGCTTAAAGCACATGTGGAAAGTCTGTGGCAGAGCAAAAGGAGTCATGACTTCCAAACTGGCAGGATAAGTCCTTTCTGACAAAGACTTTCTTCCCATCCTTCATAACAAAAGCCTGACTCAGGCTTATGGCTCTGGGTCCTCTGCACTGACCCCTTCTTCACCCAGACCCTTCTCCAGGGGAGGTCAGAGCTCCTGGGTTTTGGTGTGAACTTCTCAGTGCCGGTAGTTGAGAGCACCTCGGGGCATGCCAGATGCCAGGGTGATGAGTTCCTTCCAAACATACTGACTGACAGTTCCTGTGGTTCTGCTTTTTTGTTAACATCTGCAAAACCAGCCCTGACTTATTCAGCTACTTCTGCACTGAGGGACACATGGAGCCCTGATGGCCAGGGAGGGCTATGGGAGGACAGTTCTGGTGGAATGTATGGTTACAACACCAAGCTGCAATTGAGGAGCTCAGTGACCAATTCTGTCTTCATCTTTCTGAGTTATCCTGAATAAACCCCAATGGACTTGAAGCACAGCTCCTCTGTTTTCTGTTGTTGCCTTCAAAGTCTACCAGGTTTGAATTCAGATTTAGGGGCTATCAGCCCCTGTCATCATGACCATTACATCCTATCACCAAGCCCAAGAAGAGATTCAAGCTGTTTGCAGATAGACCACTGGTCCCTGTACCACTCAGGAAGAGGGACAGATTGCCATCTCACAAGCATTTCTAGAAGGCAACATGAACGCTGCCTTCCGTTCTCAGCTCATTTGCTCAATGTGGGGGTTTTCATCCAAGTTCTGCAGCTCTTCAAGGCAGCACCTCTCTCCTGCAGCCTGTGGTACAGCAGGGAGCCTCTCTGGGCTGGGGGCCCACCATTTGTGCTGTAATACTGAGACTCATAACAGGATGCTGCTGCCGTGGTGGGAGGCAACACCCACACACGCGGGGAACGACTCTGGGAAAATTCCTTGGTGCTCCTCCCATGGCCCATGTGTCCCAGCTCTGCCGGCTGCTATCTGCGGGGGCCCTGGGCTGCCTGTGCTCCTTGTGCCTGCACTGCCTTCCCTGCAGCCCCTGTGCTCCCACCCCTCCCTCCATCAGACAGCAAGACCAGCACGGCGTGCAGGTGAGGATGCGGGGATGGTGGCAATACGGCTGTCTCTGCATCGCTGGCTCTTGTAGGGATAGCAGCAGCCACTCAGAATGCGGCTGTTCCCAGAAGTCACTCTGCTCTCACGTTAATGGGATCACTCTTCAGAAAACAGCATGAAAAGTTAGATCAGATGTGTTTTTCACTGTGGGAAATGCACTGCTATTTGTCATTCACAGGACGACAGTGCAAAGAGTTACATGCACTCTCCCCCTTCACTTTCCATCTCCACTTGGGCAAATGGTGTGTTTTCCCTGTGCCTTCCACCAAAACCAGAGTGTATTTTTAACTCATTGGCTGTCACTGTGCCTGTTTGGTGACTTAAAGTGCTAACAACAGCTCGAAATTGGCTGTTACAAAGCTGATACTTGAGTTATGACCAACCAATTCAGTTTTTGGTTCCTGCTTAGCGGCACTGAGCGAGGTGAAAGTGCTATAACCCATTACACAACCCCTCAGTTAGCCCAGGCCATTTTTTTTGTTTGTTTTCTTTACAGCAATCTCTTGAGTGGTTGCAGAAATGCAAACAGAAAGTGCTCCTGACAGATTGAAAACAATTAGGAACGTCTCAGAGTCACTGGAGCAGAGATTTTGTTATGATAATAAAGAATGTTCTTAGCTGGTGTATTATTTTAAAAGGAGAAAATTAAAAAGAAATATATCATGAAGGAACTGACAGTGCTCAAAACCCACATCCTGTTGTTATCCATGGGCCTGGTACTATATATGGCTGGCAACTGTGAGATGAACTTTCCCATTAGGCCCCTTCCAAGCCCTTAACCCTGACCCAAAGGGACCTTCTTTCCCTCTTTTAAAGGGAGAGAGAGAAATCAATCTCCCTGCTGATTCAGCTGTGGGCCTCTTATGTCCAAAGAATATTAGCACTGCGAAAAGAAGAAGGGGAAAAAAAGTGCAGATTGAAGTTTTTTTAATGATGTGGATGGGTGATATTTATGGACTAAGGTTCCTATCCCTGGGACCCATTTGATGCAATCAAATTACTTTCCTAAAGCATCAAAGACTCAGATTCTAAACTGAAACCCCTTGTTTGCTCTTAATTCCTTCCAGCATGTTTAGAACTAATAATTTCCAAGATTAGATTAAAGTCACGGATACTACTACTCCTAGATCCTATAAACTTCCTTCTGCAGGATTGCCTTGCTTGAGAATCATAGACACTTTTCTCAGGCTTTTTAACACATACACACATGTCTTTTTAATTTCCTAAGACAAGGCTAGTTCCTTTCAAGATGTTCCACTGGCTCACTGCTATTACTGTCAAAATTTGCTTGCTCTCCCTCTTTTGCCTGTTTTTTTCTCTAGTTACAGGCTTCTAAGAGTATATTAAGCTGCATTTTTTTAAAACAGCAGTGTTTCTTTCTTATTACCTGCTCTGTTTTGCACAAAAAGAAAAATAAAAAGAAGAAAGGAAAGCTTAAAATATTCAGAAAGCAAAAAAGAAAAGAAAGGGAGAGAAAAAGAGAGAGAGAAGGAGAGAGAAAGAGAGAGAAAGAGAGAGAAAGAGAGAGAAAGAGAGAGAAAGAAAAAGAGAGAGAGAGAAAAAGAGAGAGAAAGAGAGAAAGAACCACCACAATTAACTCTAGCTAAGGTTCAAATCTTTTCAATCTTTGTAAAAAGCTAACAGTGCCTCATTTAGAGGCAGAAGTAAAAAGTTCACCAGAAATGCCCCCATCTGGAAGCATTTATTGGCTTAAGGTATCTCTGTCTTTTGCCATGTTTCTGTGAAGTCACATTTACAAGCTAAGCCAGCCTTTCTGCTCAGACAGTCAGCATACAGAGGCAAAATAAACTCTAGTCCAGAGCCTTGAGGATACTCACAGTGCTTTGCAATATGCTACTGTCACAAAAGTCCCCTTAGTGCAGCTCTGCCTGCAAGACAAGCTCTAGAAGAAGAGAACACAGACATCTCAGCAATCTTGTAATCTGCCAAAGGTTTGTGCCTGGTCCTGTATTCCCCATAATGACTACTTAGAAGGAACTGAGCACAGATTTTGATGGGGGTTCCTTAGCTTGTGCCAGGACAAACTGGAGCAGGTCCAGGCAAGGAAGCTGGAGGTGGATAAAAGGGGGCATCTCTCTGGAGAACTCCAGCCCAGGTGAGCAGCCTCTACAGTTCAGTGAAGATCAGCAGTTTAGCACACCCCAGCCTGGCCAGGCAGCTCAAGGAGTGCTCCAGGTCCTTGAAGTCTCACTCAGGGCTCATGGCCCTGATAACTCACTTAGCTTTGGCTGGTTTCACATACATTTCCCCTGACTTAACCGTGTCCAAGCTATTGTTTTGTTGTGCAGATTCATGGCAATTTTCTTATCCTGTGTGCAGATGTTGCCTGGACAGGGCTAGCTTCTTCAAGAATGCAAGAGTTCTGAGAAGTATACGGAGTGAAAACCTGATGGGAGGCATCTCTGGAGCTGAAGGTGCTGAAGGCTTCAATATCTCTAATGCTTTTACCATGGTCCTGGACACAGAAAACCAAGGGAGGGAAGATGAGAGGATGCTACTACTTTGCAGAGTGAGAAACCCTCCCTTCAGCAGAAAATGGCAAATCTGCCTCCTCTTCAGCCTTTCATAGATAATTCTGGTGTACACAGAGGAGGTATCTGGTGTTACCAGATCAGAAGTAGGATACTGAATTCCACAGTCTGATTAAATTCAAAATAAATTCAGATACTTCTTTGTTACTGTGACAGTTGAAGCATGGATAAATGCACTTTAAACCCATTACATTTTATAGTTATTTCTAGCTTTGGTATCTAACATGAAGTATCCAGGTTGGAAAACTCTGACCTAAAGGTTTGCTCCATTTCATCTGTGAATGAACTCAGAAAAGGTTTTCCTGGCCTGACTAGGAAGTGGTGAAATTTAACTCATTCATATGTCAAAACCTTTAAAATCCTCGGTGATGAAGTATTATGGAAGAGCTGAGTGCTCAGAAATTGTGACTCAGCCTTTCCTCTCTCCTGTCCCACCCCAAAAAACTAGTCAGGAACTGGCTCAATTAGTGTCTTTTTTTTTTAAACTTTTTTAAATGAGTAGTAATGGAGAAGGGGAGTATTTTATTGGACTCCTAGGTTTAAAGTGGCTGTTCATCTTTCCCAGATCTTCTCTGCTCCTGATTCTTCCTTCCTCTTGATGCAGATCTAGATGTAAAGTATAGGATGTGACCTAGGAAGAGGCACAGTACCTCCAGCGATGGGGAAGGGCTGTGCAGTCTGTGTGTCTCCTAAAGCACCCCCTCTTACAGCAATGAAACTCGACAATTTCTTGTCAGTGATCCCTGAGTGTGCCACAGAGCAGAGGCAAGCTGATCTGGATGTTGGGACCTCAGAAAGGGAGGGGGGCCACAGCACCCCAGATGCAGGGTTGGAATGAGCCATGGTGGGAGACCTACACCATTGGAGCCATCACAGCACTCAGGGGCCTAGAGATTGAAATGAGCCCAAACTCCAAGGTGAGACCACTGCTGCAGTCAGGCAAGCTGGCAAGCTGCCATGGATAAGGTGTTATCATCATTCTAATTAGCTGCTGAGTTATGATCCCCGATTTCATCGTTTTGAGGAGTGCACAAAGAAGACTCCAGGGGGAAGAACCTTAGCACAAAGCACACTTTCAACACAAAAACTGGGCTGCCAGGATCACATCATCTTTTGGCTTGTAGACAGTGGAGGATAGGAATGTGCTGAAAAAGGAAAGCCCTCTCTATGTCTGAGTAGCTCCTAAGGTTAGAGATGTGACTGAAGCTTTCAGGGGAATGAAATAAAAAAAGAGCTAGCTTTTTTTTCAAAAAAAATCAAGAAAAAATGAATATAACCACATATAATCAACTAATTTTGTGAAGACTTTTCTATTGCTATCAGATAGAAGTTGTAAAGCAGACACTACTGCACATCACAAACCTGACAGAAATTGTTGCTGGAAACAGGAAGAGCGGGTTTCTGTAGGCTCCACATTTGGAGAGAGGAAGCCTAGAAACAAGAGAGAGCAGCTAGCAATAGAAAGGACAGTCTGGGAGCTGGAAGTTATAAGTATGCAACGTTGTGACCTTTCAGGCCTTAGACTTTAAATGAACCCTGGCAAAACAAGACTCTGTCCAGAGGGCCAAGCACAATGGCAACAGGGTCATGTCACATGAGATGTGAGAAAATTCTGGACTGCACAAATAAGAATCAGTGAACTCTGCAGCTGGCCTCATCAGCACAGCTTCCCACCCCAGGGTGAGCTCTAGCATCTGCCACCACCTCCTCAGACCTGCACTCCTGTTTGTTGGTACCCACAGCTCTGGCAAGCACTGAGAGACCTTTGCTCTCCTTTTTGGTATGGTCTTGCCTTTCCTAACTATGTATAAACTGTGTTAGAAAAGAAAAGGTTAATGTAATTGGTCCTCCCTAGTGCCTGTCTCTGAAAGAAAATTCGTTTTCCTCAAGTATGCAGATATGGCATCCTATCTGTCATTCTGTAAATGGTGGCGCCTCTAAAACTTATGTAAAACTCAGCCCCTCACAGCAGGGGCTGAAAAGGGGTCTCACAAGAAGCTGTTGCTGTCACACATAGTCAGCTACTGTAACCACCAGGTTTCAATCAGGTGTTCAACAGCAAAGGTATAAGAAGCACTAATAAAGTGCTTAAAATTGCCTGGGGAGTAATAACCCTTCCTGATATTATCAGTAGGGAAATGGAGGTACAGAGAAGCAGGGAATTGCTCATGGCCAAACAGAGGGTGGATGGTCAGACTCCAATCTCTTCCACTGACACTCTCAGCTACAATCACCCCTTTAGGCCATGCTCGCTGCCACCGGGAAAAAAAACAAGAAGCAGTTTGCAACTCGGCAGCTTACAAGACTATAAATATAGTTCAAGGTTGTGCTGATACAATCATAATCCACAGGAGTGAAACTTGAGCCATTTATGTGTGTGTGCATAACCAGGGCTGGAAGATACGTTTATAGTGTTGCTCAGAGGTTTCCTTTCCTTTATACCCTGAGCAAACGTACACTGTGCTAAAGACAAAATATTCTCTTTACATGACTGTGCTTTCCTGGGCCTTTCCCATGGTCCAGAAGCAGTTTTCTGTTCCACCCTTCCCTTCCACTTGTTCTCTTTGCCATCAAAATCCTTCTTGCTCATCTGGATGGGACAACAGGAGCAAGGAGCCACCAGATTTGCCCAGCTAGGAATAATGCACTCAGAGTCTTTCTTGCAGAGTCAGTAACAGGATACAGAGGAATAAGAAACAAGTGTAAGAAAAGGGAAAAAACTAAAGATAGTAAAAGGATAATTTTGTTTTCAGAATACTGCCTGGGAAGTCTCTAGTTTGCACATCTGATGTATAGCTGTACACCAAACTGTAATCTAGAATATGAAGTAATAATGGCTATCCCTGCCTTCCCACCAACACAGTTTGGGAGTCAAGAAGAAAGGTCACTACCTCTTTTCACTCATGTACATCCCTCCAGAGATGCCCTTCTTGCAACTTCCTTTTCCTCTCTCCCTGGCTGCCTTGCTTTGTTTAAGCCACAAGGCATGAATAGACTCAGGGACAGGTTGCTGGGCCAGCACTTCTCTCCTTTTTTTTGTTTATTTTACACTCATCTTCATGTGTTTTCAACATAGTCATCAACTCTGCTTTCTGTAAATAAGACAAGGCTTCACTTCTACCCATTCACAGTTTCTGTGTTGTGAGCTTCTCCTGTGAATTCACCCCATGTATATAAGGCTGGATCATATTTAATGTATGCCATTCAGTCTTTCCTTCAGCCTCCCTGGGCAGTGGCTCCAGACTTTTCATACCACTGTCCCAGTGCAAGGGCTTGGAAACTGGACCCTTCCCTGTAGAGCTCTCCTGGCTTTTCCACTCTGCTTGGCTCAGCTCCTTTCCCCCCCAGCCCACCGGCTGTTCTGAGAACAGCAGCTACTTTAGAGCACCACAGGCAATGACCCAAACTGCTTTGTGCCCTTAGGATAATCAAAGTATGCCCTAGTTTAGGGTGTCTTCATGTACCAAACCCCTGTGGGGCTTGCCTTCTCAGAGCACTGGAAACTCATGTCAAAGTCAGTGGGTAACAAGAGGTTCAGCGTCCCTAGGCGTTGCAGCCAGGCATGTGGGAAACAGTAGCACCCCAAATGAGGGGACAGATTAGACCATAGGGCCTCATTCAGTTCCCAGGGGAATCAGCTGAAATCTTCAGGTCAAGGTCATAACTAGTCCTAGTCATGTCAAAAAAGTAACTCCCACAAGCACAGTTTGCACCAACTGGCTCAAATGCATCACATTCCTACTCTAATCACTGATTAAAGAGGAGGAAACTGCACATAAATTCTTTTATTGCAGAGGCTGGACTGAAACCCCTATCAGTTCATATCTTGTTGCAACCATAGATCTTCAGTGACAGCAAGTTTTTATCAAGAAGACACATATATTCCTAATATCTGGCAGTCAGCCTAAGATCCGTAGTTTATAAAAGTTGTTTTAAAATAAGCCTTAAAATTCATTACATATATTACTGTAAATTCCAGATTTTAAAATGAAAGTGTTGGACCACAAAATCATAAGACTGGCTTAAAAAACCCAAACAATCCAAGAGATTTAATAAAGAAAATAATGAAAAGAATCCAACATTCATTCACTACCACATTTCTGAAACTGTATATTACACATTGACTAAATGTTCACAATATTTTTTCCCCACAGACATGAGGAGGTCAAATATTTTTTAACAAACCACTTTCTTTCAGGGCTGCTGGTTTAAAAGAGAAATAGTATTACTAGAACTTACTATCATAAATGTATGAATTCACTGCAAAAAACAAATGAAGTTGGTCATCATAGAGTAAATCTTTTTCCTAATAATGACACTAACTATGATGGAGCCAGAAGTCTGATGCCATTTTGGTTAAGATTAGAACATTATATTGTCCCAGAGATACTAGCAGACATTCGAATTAGCTGTCACAGTTGGCAGTAAATCCAGACCTGCCCAATCCAATACATTCTTTAGCTTACGGAATGGACCAAAATGATACAATGGGATCTTCATGGGCATTAGAAGGAGTTGGAAAGGGTGAGGCAATTTGGCAGGTGTAGAAATGAGATTGGGAAAAACAAGATAAATATTTTCCCTGTGAATAATTGTCCACAAAATCTACAAGTGAGACAATAAAACCCATCTTTACTGGAGTAACTTTGGTCTGTGAAAGAAAGGTCTTTGGTGAAGGCAATTCAGAATGATAAAGGAGAGCAAAGGAGCATCCCATACAAATGCAGCTGTGAGGCAGCACTGTGTGAGGGCAGGGTGGCTTTGGGAACACCACTGTCTGCTAGGGACTGTGCTGAACAAATCCTGTTCACTTCTGGAAGTGGTATAGCACAGTCAAGAGCTTCCAGTGGTTCCTCTGGGAAAGGCAAGGAGCTTTGGGTGTTTTTACATGGCATTTCCATGACAAAGGCTACCAATTTCTCATAAATATTTTGGACTGTAGTCAGACCACTGCCTCTAAGTATCTAATGTATCACTCTAGCACTTTGGTACCCAAGATCAAAAAAGGGGTTCATGTTGTTTAGTACTTGCATTGCCTGGCTCTTGGCAAAATCAACACATAATCTGTTCCTATGCTACTTACAGGCATCATGTCTGAGCTAAGAAACCTCCCTGCAGAGTGGCAAGGATTTGGCCAGGTAGTGTTTGGATTGCCCAAGGATGTGAGTGGAGAAAGCTTAAAGCTGCCCACAAGTCATTGGGACATTTAAATAAGGCACAAACTACAACTGGGCTTCTGCTATCCTACTCTTTCTGCAGACTGTACAAGGAACTGGAGGAAGTCAACCCTACCTTGTCACAACCCAGAAACAGGCATGATGTTTACTGTAAATTCTCACTGAGCTGAACAAAAACACCAGTCCACATGCCAGGGAAATATCATCCTCCACACACCTAGAAGATGTCTGTTTCAGAAAGACTTAAAATGACCCTTTTATTACTGATTCCAATTATTCTAATGTCAAAATTGATCTTGAAGCCTCCACAGATCTCTGGTACAATTGGCAGTCAAAGATGGATGAAGAGGGAAAAGATTTGTACTTGCTGAGAGAAATACTGATTTGCATACTTGCAGTTATGCCTGCATTAACTTCTGAGCAGCATTTGGCCCTAAATGTCTGTCTGTGAGTCAAAATTATTCTAGAACAATACATCTATATAGTCTTTTTTTCTATGCCATGGGATGATGGTTGTGTAGCTCCCCTGAGGGTGCTGTAGCCCTGAACCAACAAGACTTTGTAAGTCTTTCTGGAAAGGGTGAAGACAAAGTGGAAGGCAACTCTGGCCCAAGACTGGAGCAAATGTACTCAGTCCTGAGCAAGCAGGATGTCTGGTCTCAAAGAAGCGGGGCTATCCTGCAAGGGCAGCTCGCAGCGGACTGTTCATCCTCCCTCTACACTGTATAAGAGAAGAACACAAAGTCATACAAGCAAAATGAAGGATTTTGCCTCTAAAGTAAGACTTTAGATCTGCATTGGAAATGAAGATGATGGAATTGAAGATGACACATTTACAAACAAGCAGAAAGCACACAAAGGGAATATCACTACATAGTCAGTTACGAAGGATCTGAGACTCCCTTGATTTCAAAAAGTACAGATATATTTATTTTATCCATTGCATAGTGTCAGAGGTATTGGATATTTGGCCATACTTAAACTGTTTTACTTTTGACAGGACAGAGAAAAAAAAACTCTTCCAAAAGGCTCTAGTAGCCACCAGTGGTCCCTCCTGAACACTCAAACAACATGAAGGTTGCAACACAAACTGACAAAAGAAGGAAAATTTATAGATATTGCTGCACCATAAAGCCAACCCAAACATGTCCTCTGTGACATGCAGCTGAAGGAGGTCATTTGCATATTTTGATTCCTGAAACAACAAAAGAAACCAAACTCCCTGCCCTCAGACTCCCAGTGTCTCCTGATGAGCAAACCATTGAGTTCCTGCATGTACACAGACGGGGCAGGTTTTCCATCCAAGTGTGTGGTCCAGCTGTTCCTTGCTGTAGGAAGAGCAGCCTGGCCATCTTCTACCATTCAGGACTTGGGAGCAGGATGGGTAAGTGTTACATGGGCTCTCATTGCACAATGGAACCTGTGAGATTCTCCTGGGCTTGAAGCCAGGATTTTCACACAGAGCAGGGTAAACTGCTCTGAACATCATCCCAGCTGATGGCTAGAATTTTGTCTTAAGCTATATTGCCTTGTTAAGGGCTCCTGGATATGCAGGGTTTGAGTCAGATGGTTTATAAAGTTTATCCCATTCCCTTCTCACAGGAAGGCTGTTAAATAGAAATTGGAGGGATGGAAGGTAGTAATGCAGCCACATCTTTCCTTGTCCTTCCTTACACCCTTATCTCTGCCTCTTTTCCAGAACTTTGTTTTGGTGGATGTACCTTGTTCTCAAATGATTACATTTCCTCTGGCTTTAAAAACAAAACAAAACAAACAAAAAACCAAACCAAACCAAACCAAAAAGCAAACAAAAAAAACCTCAATCAAAAAAAACAAACAAAAAAATCCCACCAAAAAAACCCCCAAAGTCCCCCAAATCAAAAACAAACCAGCAAACAAACAAAACAAAGAAAAAAACCCCAGCCCTTTCAGGAGTATTCAGAGAAAAAGAGCAAGTCTTCTTTTTACCAAAGAGCCCAGATCTTTTTCTTATCTGTGACCTGCAGAGATATATTCTCTCTTCAGACCAGCCTAAACACACAAGCAATTCCAATGCTTGTTACCAGTGTAACTGGAAGAACTGGGCTATGTGACATTTAACAGGCACTCTCTCAGACATGCAGATATAACCTGGATGTGACAATTGTGCCAATGTACAATCCTCCTTGTCTCTGGGGATTTTGCTACATAAATTAAAAAAACATCAGCATTTCTGTTACCTAAACCTTTCTTCACTAAGGTTATGCATCTTCTGCAAACCTTAATTCTGAAATTAGCTGTGAGTTTATTCTTCTGAATGTGCTTTTAATAATTGAAAAACACCTATGATCTCCTCAGCTGAGTGGCATCTTGCAGCACATTTGTCGATATTGAGAACTATGCTTAATATTTGCAAACCAAGATAAACAGAAACAAAAGAAAGGCAAAACAATTTGCAGCTTTCCAGTGCACACACATCCAGCAACATTTTTCTCTACCATCACAAACACTTTAGGCCAAGAGTGGCAGACGTGAGGAGTGCCAGTTCTTTGAAATAGTTTATTTTACAACCAATTAGACCAATCATCCACAACCTAAAAATTCTCAAAGTTGGCAGTCACACCAGGGAAGTAGAGAACTCTGCTAAAATGGCTTCCAAAAATGTGTTTTGCATAGAAAAGGATAATTTAAGCACAAAACTCTGCTACTTTCTCTTTTCACCCCCTTGAGTATGCTCACATAGATTTTATAGCATTTTATATAGATATATATAGATATATAGATATATATATGCTGTATTTGTGTATGCACTGAAAGGTTTAGGGAGGAAACTATGACCTATATGGTCTGCTTGGCCTCTGCAGTATTTTACTTTCTGTTGCTCAGGAACATGGGAACAGAGCTGCTTGTCTCAGAGGTACTTCTAGGAAGTGGTCCCTGGAGCTCCACTTTCTGCAGAGTATTTTGATAAGACCCCAGAATTCACAGTTCTTACTCATCCTGCAAACATCGCCAACCCAAATAATTCTTGCTTTTCTTTATATATATTTTTTAATTGTTTATGTTATGGTACCATATAAGAAAGATTATTGCAAAGCAGCAGCCTCCCAAAAATTATTCCTCTCTGTTGAAGGTGGACTGTTTACAACAGACAGCAGAGGAAACCACCAGACAAGGAGAGCACCATGGCCAGAAAAATGAAAAGCTGTCTTGACTCCTTCATGGCTGTTGAACTGCATTTAAGGGTCTGTCCCTGACCGTTTTACAGAGAGGTTGAAGATAAAGGGAGAAAATTTGGTTGATGCTTGGTTCATTTGAAAAATTTCTCCTCAAATGTGCAGAAAGACTTTCTCAAAAATTCAATTAGTGGCCAAGGGGCCTCTATAAAAATCAATTAGTGGTAGCAGAACCGGAGCACATGACTGACCAGAGAATCCATAAAGCAAAGACAGGTAGCTTGTGTCTGGAGTGAGTGAGAAGGGGAGATCAGTTTTAATGCAGAAAGACAATGGTGTAGTCAAAGCAATCCTTGAGGAAAATTCTTCTCTTGACACAATTTTGAAGAAATTCATTTGCCTTTCTGTTCTCACTGCCTTAACATTTGGAGGCTTTCTAGAGATGAGTTTTCAGAGTGCACTCTCAGCATGCTCAAATTACAGGAATTATGAATTACTCCTTTCAGACAGAACTGAAGTTTTATACAATTTTTAACTCATGCCTTTGCCAAGTTCTCATATGTCCACATTTCAGGCACAGATATGAAGGCTGGTCAGAGAAGTTTTTCCAGTTTTGATTGCTTACACCAAGAAATGCTCACCAGCAGGACTATAGGAGCTATATGATGAAGATCAGAACTGTGAAGAAACATTACAAAATGCAAGTAATCCCCAAGTGCTCAAGGTGATACTTACAAGGATTTTACCAGAAGTTCTGACTTTCTCCCAAGACCAGAAACATTCCCAGGAGTACACATCCAGGGTACATTAGTCACCATTGGACTAAACAGCAAAACATGCTGTGTATTTAATGAGTTATTCTCAATTGAAGGCCTATAAAGAGCCTACTTTTCCAATAGACTTTTTTAAATTTAGCCCCATTTGCTGAAGATTGCCCATTTAATGCAACACATCATTATGTTTTTATTGTTAGCTTTTTATGAACTGTACCAGATTAGCTGCAGAGAATTTACACTAGATGCTCTAATTAGACCTTTATAGGTAGCCATAATTTTCTTTTCATGTGCCCATAAAGACTGATAAATTAATCTGCAGGAACATGAACTCCGTCATCTTTTCTCCCTCTTCACCACTCACTCCTTGTTATGATAAAGCCCTAATGAACCCACTTGCACAATTCCCTTCTGTTTTGTTTTCCTTTAAAGGCTAATTTCAACTAGACAATTGAACCAGCTGCAATATTTTTCCATATATGATGCCAGAGAATAAGCAGCAAGCGTGATCCTTTCTTATATGGTTTAATCATTTCCATTCTGAGTGGAAAATGATCCGTCAACAATGGCAAACAAAGAGGTGTGATCCATAAAGCTTAACTTGGATCATTTGTTTAACAAAGGAGAAAATAAGGCAAAATAATAAACAATAAACTCTAGGGCTGCTAATTGTCAGCTAATTAGCAAAAATTGTTGGAATAGGACAAAAACCAGTAGCAAGAGAGAGTTTTCTCATTTACAGTCTTGAATATGCTCCTCACAGAAAAGACAGCATTCTTAAAGGATCCAGTCTCTGATTCAGCAAAAACCCTTCTTAGCAGCAAAACCTCTAAAAGTGACTTAAATATATGCTAGAAACTTCGTTAGTTAGAAGGGATGTTATGCTTTAGATGGGATGCCAATCTACTCTACCAACCTGATCCTATTGCAGGTTCTCTATTCAATATTTTTAGTCTTTCTCAAGCCAGAAATCAGTGAAGAAAAATAAGATGGTCTTTTCATTAGTGCTGGCACTCACCTGCAAACTGAAGACCATAGTTTTTGCTGCACTAAGTCCTTTACAATAGCCTGTCTTCCTAAATATTGGCTCAGATTCAGCAATTGAAGAAGAGGCTTTGCATTGATACCTACAAAAAGGCTAACTGCACTCCTAAACACACGTACAATTTCCTTCTTGGATATTGAAATGAAAGAAGCTATATCACCAATATCAGCCATCAGCAATAATGTGGAAGCAGCATGCTTGCTAAAGAACTATTCAAGCTGTATCAGGTAAAAATGTGACTCTGGGTTACTAAATGAATTGAAATTCTGTAAGGGAGGGAAAGTGGTGTTCTTGGGCATATTTCAAAATGGGCACTATACCAAAGTGCCTGCTGTACTCCATTATATCAAATACTAAGGAAGAAAAATGTAATTTAAAAAAAGCCTAGGTGGAGAAGATTCACCAGAGGTAGTACCCACAGCGAGTGGTAAAGGAGCTGAGTCACTGCTGGTCCTCTCTGGGGTTATGTTGTATGGAGAAAATCAGGATGAGGCCTTCATGCACCCTGGAACCAGAAAGACCCATCACATAGCTCTCCTTAACACAGGGCACTGTAATTTTCCTTGGCCTCCTCTCTTATTAGGGTGGGGTTTTTCTTGCTTGGTTTTCTAAGGAAAGAAGTGCATGTGGTCCTATGTGTACTTGTCTGTAAATCACAGATTCATAGAATTGTTTAGGTTAGAAAAGATCATCAAGCCTATCATTAACCTATACTGCCAAGTTCACCACTTAAACCGTGTCATTAAGTGCCACATCTACATGTCTTTTAAAAACCTCCAGGGACGATGACTCCACCACTACTCTGGGCAGCCTGTTCCAATTCTTGATAATCCTTTCAGGGAAGAAAATGCATGGTCTAAACCTCCCCTGGTGCAATTTGAGGCAGTTTCTTCTTCTCCTTCACCCTTGTTCTTTGACTGAAGAGACTGAAACCCACCTGGTTGCACTTTCCTTTCAGGTAGTTGTAGAGCGTATTAAGGTGCCCCCAGAGCCTCTTTTTCTGCGGCTGAACAACTCCAGCTCTCTAAGATGCTCCTTATCAGACTTGTTTTCCAGACCCTTCCCAGCTCTGTTTCCCTTCTCTGGACACGCTCCAGCCCCTCAATGTCTTTCTGGCAGTGAGGGGCCCAGAACTGAGCACAGGATTTGAGCTGTGGCCTCAGCAGTGCTGAGCACAGGGGGACGGTCCCTGCCCTGCTCCTGCTGCCCACACCATTGCTGAGCCAGGCCTGGGTGCCCTTGGCCACCTGGGCACACCCTGGCTCGTGTTCAGCTGCTATAGACCAGCACTCCCAGGGCCTTTTCCACCAGGCAGTTTTCTAAGCCCTTCCCTCAGCCTGTAGCACTGCCTGGGGTTGTTGCAACCCAAGTGCAGGACCCAGAACCTGGCATCACTGAACCTCATACAGATGGCTTTGGCTCACTGATCCAGCCTGTCCAGTCCCTCTGCAGAGCCTTTTCCCCCTCCAGCAGATTGACACTCCTGCCCAAAGTGGTATTGTCTACAAACTGACTGAGGCAGCACTCGATCCTCTCTCCCAGGTTATGGATGTAGATGTTAAACAAAACTGGTTCCAGCACTAAGCTCTGGGAAACACCTCGTGTGATGAGACACCAGATGGAGTTAACTTCAGTTCACCACTCCATTTAGCCCCACTCCCAGGGCCCAGCCATCCACCCAGTTTTTTCACCCAGTGTACACTACGCGCATCCAAGTATGAGCAGCCAGTTTCTTCAGGAGAATATTGTGGGAAATGGTGTCAAAGGCTTTGCTAAGTCCAGGTAGATAACATCCACAGCATTTCCCTCATCAGCTAAACGGGTCTCATCATAAAAGGAGATCAGGTTAGTCAAAAATATTTGCATTTGCCTGGCCTTAACCACTAATTCTTACATTTGCTGGCCAATTTTACCAGACATTGAGATTTAAAAGAATTTGAAAACATTTAAGGTAACTGCATGAGTATTGACAATAGACAGAGAAAATAGAAGTAGATTCATCATCTTACTGAGGCAAGGTGCAAGATTATTTAGTCCTCAGTAGATATCAGTGAATTCACTCAAGGCAGCCAGGACTCACTTGTTCGCAGTCCACAGAATAACTAGATGTGTTTCAAGGGAATGCTTCTCCTTGTTGCATCTGTTGTTTCAGTGTTAATCTGGCCCTAAAAGGTGACACCTATGAGCCTACTACATCAGTTGAGGGCAGGGGTTTCTTGCTGCAGCCCCTCTCACACCTCTCTTCTGATCCTCCTGTGAAGGAGGAAGAGGTACCTTGCACCATGCTGGGACCTTCATCCATCTCATGCTGTCTTTAGGCACTCATTTCCTGCAGATCTTAGCAGATCTGCTTTTGCCCTGTGCTAAGCAACCAGCACCTCAACTGTTAGCAACACAGCAAAATTTAAACATCCTAAATCTCACAATCTTGGATTATGCAATCTTGCTCCTAATTAGTGGCTCTTATTAACTTCTGATAATTTTGATCCGAAACAACAAAGCTACAAAAGAGTAACAAAAAAGTACATGAAGAAAGGAGTGAGACTGGAAAAAATAGTTCAAACTCCCCCTAGATATAATCGTTCCAACAGTGCAACAAATTTTATACCAAGCACCAGTCTTGGCAGTTTCATTTAATTATGGGACCCTATGGACACCTCCATCAAATAAGTAATCAGGGACATAGTTTGGCTCATGGAGTCAGACAGTGTCTTTCAATTACCTTGGGGGAAAGAACATTAGGCCTTTGGAACAGCTAAAGCCTGTGTGTGATTTTTCACCTTATTACTGGCAAGC
Source organism: Anthoscopus minutus (assembly GCA_013399455.1). NCBI lineage: Eukaryota > Metazoa > Chordata > Aves > Passeriformes > Paridae > Anthoscopus > Anthoscopus minutus. The sequence continues at coordinate 20,429 of VWYI01025730.1, read as the reverse complement.
ATGCAGGATGTGTTTTTGCAAATGCATGGTTCATCAAAAAATCTGAAAGGCCTGTGGAGCCCTTAGCAAGAAAAAGGCTCCTTAACTCTGTTTTACAGGTAATTCTGAAGGGAGTTTGCTCAAGTAAAAATATGCTAACAATAAATAAAAGACAGAAGATACTTCAGTAGTGCTTCCATGCATGGCAGCAATGCCAGACCTACCATGTGTTCTGGACAAACACTGGCATCACAGTGAATGGCATCATCTACCAGGTGCCGACACAGTGTGTTACAGGGCTCCCAGAGGGAGCAGGTTCAGTAGCTATGTCCTCTATTGCTATCGTCTGATTTTATTTAAATCCAGAAACTGAAAAATGATGCCCTAACAAAGAATAGTTACTACTGCCCTCAAAGGCACCAGCCTTTGCTTTCTAACACCTGACCCACCACAACATGCTTGGCCCTGCCCAGGTCCCACACAAACTGTGTGCTCACAGAGCCTCCTCTGGGCTGGCCACAGACATTTAGAGGCAGGAGTCCAAGGGGAATGGCTTGGCTCACAGCCTCAGTTAGAACTCAGCTACGGACACGTGAGCCAGTACATCCCATCGTGGCAATTCACACCAAAGCTTCTTCCCCAGGCAGCACTGCTGCTTAACTGAGACGGTGAATTATGCTGCCCAAAAGGAGCATTTCCACAGTCTTTATGAGGTGCTCTAACTGAAAGGGGCGGGGGGGGGCTTTTTAGGAAGTACAAAAGTCTCACAAGCTCAGTATCCCTAAAGGAACTGAAAATATACAGGATTGGACCTTTTGGTCAAGTCTGTGTTGCGTGAATTCAGATACTCTCTGTGTATACCAAAAGGCATTATGATTCATCTTTAGGGATTTGCATGGGATATGCTCAATGTTTTTTATGCTCAGCAAAAACAAAACAAAAGCATGTTCCATATATTTTTAAAGCAGGATCTGTCCTATACATCTTATCAAATAAAAACATTTCTTTGATTTAAGGAGCTAAAGTATTTTGTGTCAGAAATCATTCAACAGATTTAGAAACACCAGTGGTGTCCCCATTGTAATAGCACCACTCCCCAAGCATTCAGAAATCATGAGTCAGATGCCTCCTTCCAAAACAAAAATCACACAATTGACTTCAAACCATGTACATAAAAAGTGTAGTCAATTCAAATCATGCTTTTGGATTTCTTAGTATATAATTGGGGTCATGTTTCAATCATTTTTCTGACAAAAAAAAAGAACTAGAAATTTTATTTGCTTTTCAAACAGAGTTGAAAGATTCTCACATAATCCATTGTTTCTAGGAGCTGGGGTTTTAAGCAAAATAGAAAACACTGTCTCATGAGAAAATCATAAAGCTGGCAACACTGCTAGTGTGATACTTCTGTGCTACCATTAAAAGCCTGGCAAGCAAGATAAAAACACTGAGATGTTCAAATGGCTCTAAACAAACTCTGCTTTTGCATATCAAAAAGTACCTTTTCAATTTCTGCTCTGTCCATTAAACTCGATAGGGATCAAATTCTTTTTATCAAACCATCACTGCTGATTAGCATAGTCATCTACTATGATCTGCACTGGAGACCTCTATTTGTGAAATCTTCAGTGTCCTTATGGAAGTGCCACTGAGACATAAGGGCATTCAAGTCCCAAGACCAAGGCACTGGGAAAAACCTGTGTGCAAGACATGCCACGTGGCCACAGAAAAAGGCAGGTATGTATCCTTGCACCTGTGGCCTCCCCTCCCTGTGGCCAACAGCAGCTCAGACTGGTAGCTCCAGGCTGTGCTTCCATGCAGTCCCAGATGCTGGCACCTGTCTTTGTGGGGCTCTGTGCTGTGCCCCATGACCATCTCCTGACCCTTTGGCTGGCACACAGCTTGTCTGGCTAAGCATGGTGGCTTGCTGAGCCACAGGGCAAGCACAGGCAGGGGACAGCTCAGAAGCTTTGAAAGCAGGCTTCACACGTGTATCCTCAAGGGCTGCCTCCAGGGCCTATTTGACTTTTATTATAAAAGTACTCTGAAAGCTTTCACCTGTATTTAAATGGTCATCTTTATCTTTCTCCTCTGCGGCAAACACTGACAAGCAGGCCATATTTCATGTATTCGTAGAGGTCTAAGAAGGAGCCATTTACTCTAAATATTTTTGGTTTTATTCAATGGAAAAAAGCACTTTTTAAGGTAAAATATTTATGACCTATTTTCGATGTTCATAGATCAAATACTATCCAAGGTGTTCTTGTTTTACTTCATGGACACAACAGGATACAGGAAGATCAGTTTTGCTATAGATGTCTAGGATTTGCTTTGGAGAAGGACACTGGAGAATTCAATAGATGAGTGTAAAATAGGATTTCCTTATTTAAGCCAAAGCTCCTGCAAGGTTTTATGACAGGATAGACATCTGCCTTGTTAAGAAACAAGACGAGATGACCATTTCCCAGATCACTGTTCAAACTCTACAGTCCCCCCTAACCACATGGAAAACCAAGCCTGTAACCACCAACAAAGCATGTTTTACATTCAGCTCAGATATAGACTGCTTCTGTGCTCAAAAAACCAACACTATACCTAAAATGTCATTTATGGCATTGTATGTTTCTTACTGGACTCTGTACAACATGAAAAACACTGTCACCAGCCAGTTTTTAGATAATTTGAATAAAGCCAGTGAGAATTTAGCCACAGCTGTGTGAATTATGGGTCCATAGTTTGTTTCCCAATGAAAAAACAAAAACATGCTTGATCATAGCCTCTGTTTCTTGCTGTCCTGAGAGTTTTTGTGAAGTTTTATAGGAGTTCTCTACAGAAATAAACATGTGTCATACTTGGGAGGCCATTTTTCACTACAACTTCCCAAAAGTGGGAAGGACTCCTGTCCAATCTGGTCACGTGTAACAGCAGTGAGCTCAGTGAAAGGTTGTTGATACTCACTAGGAATAGTGTTTTTGAAGATGCACTTGAAACTTAGCAAACCCATTTCACACCAGAATGTAACCTTGCCTTCCTTTGCACCTCAGTCCCCTTCAGGTCTAGGAACAAACATAATGGTTATCTCTGACGTGAAGAGTAAGTAATTATTCTCATGGGGCTGAAACTGGAATCTGTATCACCAGGAAGATCAAAATACGGATACTCCTGTTTTCCTGAGAGAGGGAGCTAACACAATTCTCATGGAAAACATTGAGCCAGGAACACTAAGCCTTTGAATGAAAGGCAGTTGTTCTGAATCCCCTAACACTGGGCTCGACCACAGAGCTGACTGCCCTGCTCAGTGGGAAGGAAGTGAAAGACCAAATAAAAGCAAACATAGTAGTGCTTTTTGATCCTAGAGTGATTGTAGTAACTGTAATCTTGTACATCTAGCCGCTCTTCACAGTAAAATAATGAAAATGATATCAAAACGTAATAATTTGCTAAACATCCAGAGGGAAAAGGAAGCCCAAATAATAGGCAGCATAGATTTAAAATTAGTGTTTCCTTTTATTTAAAAATACACACTACTACCAATGGATAAAATCTTAAAAGAGAAGTAATTCAGTATGCCAGAATAGGGCCACTGTGATGTAGTTTGAAAACTAGCTGAAGCTTCATAACCAAAGGCTAATTAGAATGTAAATGTAATGAGTTCTGCCCTGTGAGGCAATGCATGGATCAGTGTATTAAAGTAAAATTTTTTTTAGTACTTAGAAATAATCTGAAAGAAGAAATAAACAGTTCAGGAACTGCTGACAGAACTGGAGAAACATCAAGAAACAATGAAAACAACAGAATATTGCAAATGGAAAGAAACCTGCCGTTAAAAAGTGTAAGCAGCTGACATTTAATTTAGGCACAAACATGGCAACTTGCTGCCTGTGGAAAATACTTACTTGGCTCACACACATTCAGCAAGGTGGAGTCCAAGTGCAGATGAGAGTACAGAGGAAGAGCAGATCAGTGCCATAAACACAACCAGATCCTCAGTGGTATACAAGTTCTCATGCACACTTCTTTTTACAGGAAGCAGGTACCTCTGTCCTCCTGAGAAATCAGTCCTACAGCACAGCATCACCAACCAGAGGGTGGGAGTCTGCAGGTGTGTAAGTCCAGCACAAGGAGCACTGGCATCCACATCCTGGCATTGCTGTGCCAGGAGGAGACAGGCACAAGGGGACTGAGCATGGACACACAATAATGGTCAAGTGGCCAAGTCCCTCTGATGTCAGGTGTCTGGGAGGGCATTCTCAGCTGACAGCAAGTTGACAGGGCTGCCCTGCCCAGAGCTGGTGTCACTGGCTTTGCTAGGGCTCAGCCTGTGTGGCTCCAGCCCTTAAGGCTTTGGGTGGCATATAAGGTGATGCTGTGTTGGACATAAGACAGGGTGAGAGAGATGGGGGCCGTTCATTCCCTGGCAAGAACAGGATGGACAGAGATGATTGTGTCCAAGTGGCAAGACAGCATGGTTTATGAGGAAAACTTGAGCACTGTACAGAGAATCTGGCAAGAAATAAGCAGGAGAAGCAAACATGGATGACAACAACATGAAAATGCTTAAAGGATGTAAAAACCTGAAAGGTAAAGGTTTATGGCCCATTTTCCACAAAGGATTCAGCCTTCTTTTGCTATTTACATTTGTCTGTGACTAGTACTTGCAAAAAAATGAGAGCTGAGGCCTCCTGAAAATCAGTTACATAAACATAATGAGGAATTGAAATAGGAATTAAATCCATGCTGAATCTCAAAAAAAGACATCCTGATGCTGTGAAGCTGTGGAATGGTATCTCGAGGCATGCTTCTTCACTTGGGCCTTTCCAAACTGGCCTGAAGAAAGCATTAGCACTCGTTCTGCAAAGAATCTGTGCTTTGCGGGTAAAGAGGCAAGCTGCTTGCACCAGCAGGTGTTTTCCTCGTCAGTGTCAAACTTAATTACACAGCACAGGTTCACTTTTGAGTACGTTACAGGAAAAGAACATTTTGAGCCTGAACCCATAGTTTCCCAGCCTCCCAGAGCTCTCACCCATTTGCAAACAATTGCGAAGGTGGAAGAATTCAGGGAACAGATGTAGCCTGCCCCCCTAGTCCCATCTGTTCACATCGGAGAACCACCACGCAATCTGGCAGGGAGAGCTCTCTCTGCTCAAGATAAATGCTGGCCTGGGCTGAGAGGGGAGAGGGAAGGGGGTCAGGGAGGGGCGGTGGTCGCAGGTCAGATCCGAGAGCCACTGCCAGTGCTGCATGGGAAGCTTGCACGGCATCTGCCAGTACCATGTCTGGCTCAAGTCAGAGCAAAATCCCTCAGCAAAGTCTGTCAAAACACAAAGAACTTGCTTGAAGCTTTTTGCATCCCCCTGAGCACACATCTTCCCACGAACACCATTGCGACGAGGAAATGTCTCTCGCTCCCTAGCTAGCCAGAGGCTTGTGAATTTGGGGATGTAGGCATGAGAGGATGTGCCAAATACTCTGGAAGGAAGACTGAAGTAAATGGGTGTTCAGGGGTATAGACATGAAAGGCGGGGGAATATGGCCTGCAAAGCATTTGTATATTTGCTTTCCTGCACTGCAAATCATTAACAGCAGTGCTGGACATGCTTGACTGGGAAAAAATCCCTGTGATTTGGCATCCTCAGTGATACAGGTTTAGATCTTGTGTATCCAGCAGTCCCTCCCTCTTCTCTTGAAGCCTGACTCAAGGCATGGCCTGCTCACCCTTCCCTTCTTTATCACCAGCTCATCCCTACAGTCTTTCTGCTCATCTGGAACTGCTCCAGACCTCTTGGGAGCATACAAGGCCGTGGCAAGGTGATGGAGCTGTGGTGTGACAGCCACTGGTGCTGGGCAGAGAGCAGAGTTCAGCTGCCATTTCACACTTCTCCCAAGCCTGCTCCTTCTCTGCCTGAGGAAACAGGTTGACATGACTTTTCTCCTGTTCAAGGCTGTTGCAAAGATCTAGATCCATGAAGCATTCAGCTAGTGCACCTTCAGGCAAGTATCCAGGCTGTAACATAGCTTCAGCTCTGCCCTAAACCATGCTCCAGTTCTCCCTATGGCAAAAGTAATGTAAAAACAGCACATAGCCAAGGTACAGCAATAAAATGATGAGAAAAATACACAGCCTGCTTCTAAGTAAATAGGGAGATGCAACTTCAATGAAAACCAACAAAATTGATCCTCCTCCATTATTGGTGTAATTCAGCACTTCAGATGTGAGATCACAAAATATTAATGGGAAAAGGCAAAGCCATAATGTTTTTCTACTGATAGCTGAGGTGCACACTATTTTTAATCCTTTTCTCCTTTTTTTTTTAATAGATGTTCTTGTGGTGGTATTTGGGGGTGCTTAATATCCTCTGGGAAAGATAAACATCAGTGATTATTTTAGGCCTGTATGACCTTGCTGAGGAGTAACATGACTCCTTGCAAGGCTAAGAGCAGACTTGGCAGAGCCCAGTTGTAAGGAAGTCTTTTATTGTGCAGACTTGCTTTGCCTGTGAAGCAATATGTTTTTTTGTCTTGCAGAGAGGAGCTCAGAGAAAAGGCTCAGCCTGCACCAAATTCTAGCAAAAAATGACTGACTCATTTTCAGAAAATCAAACAGGATCACAGGAGGAAGTAATAACTGGCCTTTGGAGCTGAACACTTTAAAATCCTGATCTTGACTCACTCTCACAATGGCAAGGGAAGAAGATAGCAAATGACAGTGGAAAGCAAAGCACATTCTGTTCAGGTTCAATCAGTCTTTGATTTATGACAGATTTCACTACATGTTAAAAAAAATGCCCACCCTAACATGCCCAGAAATGTTTTCATTTACACTGACAAAGCAGCGTTTCAAATTTCTGACCACGTCTTGGTTGGCCAACAGCAGAGCCTCTTTCCTGAACAAAATGATTTGTTGTAGCAGAGTGGAGTAAGCCACAACAGCTGTAAATCTGCGTTTGCTTCCCTGCACAGCCCTGCTGCACCTGCAGATGAACTTTCAGTTCTGAATTTGAAACAAACAGCCCTTGCAATTAATGAATTTATTAGCTGTCACATTAGGACTTCTGCAGGGCACTTGAGTCACAGATGGAGTTATGAACAAGGGATGTGTTATAACCAAAGAGCAGAATGCAATTATTTTTAAGGCTGCTTCCACCTAGTCTATCACTCCTTTTAAGTCCTCTACAATTTTGCCAGGGAAGCCCGGGGTGCTGTAGTGGTCTGATCTTTTCTCCTTCCCCTCTCCTCTCCCACTCACACAGAGCTGTGTGTACCATGCACACTTGCACTATGTGGCATGTGGCTGCAGTCCTACACAGCATCTCTTGCCCCTTCCCCCTCAGCCAGCTGCTGCACCCAGCCCTTAACAAAAAGTAACCCATTTGGGGTAAACGAGTGTGGCTGTGAGCTATCCTAACTGAGCTCAGCTTTCAGCACAGCTCAGAATCCTTTCTAGATTAAATTCAAGATTATGCTTTTAGGTTGATGGCCTATTTTAAAATGACATAAAGAAATGCAGGACTGCTGTTGCTATCCCTGAATTCAGCAGTCTCTGCAATACCTTGAGTGAAGAATCTGGCAGTATTCAAAGATATCTGGCAGTTTACATATGGGTCAACCTCTAAGAAGTAGCACTTCTAAATAGCACAAGGAAGTTCCCAGGCATCAACAAACTTCACAGAATCCACTTTACAAGCTTATCTTTCCTATCTCCTCCCCATTAGAGTGATTTAGGTACTATAAAGTAGGCCGAAAATCGGCCTTGGTCAGTTGATGAGATGTGTAGGAGAAGGAAGGTGCCCTATGGCAGCTGTGTTGATGTGTAGCATAAGCTTTTCTGCCTCCACAGAGCTTCCACCTGGCTGAGACAGAGGTAAAGAAACACCATAGGAATTCACAACCCTTGAATAAGTTTGTAATAGCTATGCTATGTGAGGCAGCAAGGCTCTCTTAGTGGGAGGCTGGGGAACGCGGGTATCTCCTCATCCCTCTTTTCACCAGGCTGTCCACACATTGCCAGCACCCTTGATTAGTCCCTCTAATTAATCTAATTAACCATGGCCTTTCCTTCTCATTTGGCTAGCCCGAAATGCTGATAGTTGGTAAAAGTTATGACTTCAGCAAGAAGGCACCACTAAGCCAAGTGGAGGGTATTTAACTGTATCAGGGCGGCTTTGTACCCCACTGCCTAATCAAAAGAGGCATCAGGATGAGGATGCAGTTAGGTTTGAGGCGAGTTTACAGCTTCACTCCAACTTCCTCTCTGTCCACTGCCCTGGAGCTCAGACAAGCCCAATGCAAACAAATCCCCTGGGGCCCGAGGAAGGAGTGTGCAGAGGTTTCCTTCCCTTTTCTTCCCACCTCACCCTAGTTCTGCTAGTTTAACTTCCCTGATATTTGTAGAAGAACATAAGCACCTTTGACACCCATATCTGGGGGCCTGAAAATGTTATAACCTAACACAGCAAGACCTGCTGTAGGACATATCATTAGCTGGGTCTCCCTTAATTCTACTAACACCATGTTGCCTCAGGGGAGAGAAATAAAACAGGAACTCCAGAAGCTGACTTCCCAGATTTCTCCGACACCACAGCATGCATGACCCCAGAAAATTGCTGCTGCAATTTATACCAGCCAGCTCCTCTCTGGTTTGTGGAGAAAAAGTTGAGAAACATTAGGATCCTTAAGGAAGGAATGAATCTTCAGTAGCTCCTCAGATGGGGCAGCATACAAAAAACCCCCCGTTCATTTTCAAGATATGGTTCAATTTAAGCATGACTCCCTGAATGATAAACAACTTTGTGGATACTTTTGCTGTGCACCCAGCAGTAGCTTTTCCTTTGGAAAAGCAGTGGTGGAACTGGGTTCAAGTGTCATTAAGAAGCCCAGCCTTCATGCTCAGCAACTATTAAAAACAATCCCTTCATAAGATCTTGCTGCTTTTGGATTCATCCACATCTGTTATCCTCTTGGTTTTGTTGCTGAAAAGACTTGGAGCAGGTTATCTCCTGGAGAAAACCGGTGCATTGTCAGCTGATGTCAGTAGTGCTGTGCCAGTTTGCACCAGTGGCATATCTGGCCCCAGCCACACGAGAATCAGGAAACTGAGGTTACAGGAAGGGTTTTTTGTACTACAGGAATGAATGACAGTGCAGTTTCAGCTTCCTGTGTGACTACATTTCTTGCATCCCTCACTTTTGGTCTTTCTCACACGCTGCATCCCCAGCATAGCATGCTGTGAGGAAAGATTAAAGATGTTGCAGATCTCATTAATATGGAGTGTCCCTCCATGTAGCTACATGTAGCTACTACAACTCTGTGGGGAGGACAGAAATTTCCATACTGAACCAGTAATGTCACAGAAATAAGTAAGAAAAAAAAATGAAGGATAAAAGCAACTCTTTTGAGCAGGCATTTTGCTTTACAGGAGCAACCCTTTATCTCCTCTGCTGGTGTAAACTGTTACATCAAGCCATATTATTTACACTAGTTGATTTGTCCTGCTGTATTTGGAACAGGAAGTTAATCTACTTTGTGTTAAGCCATATTATTTACACTAGTTGATTTGTCCTGCTGTATTTGGAACAGAAAGCTAATCTACTTGGTGTTGTAACTTCTTGAGATATCACAGCCACCAAGCAACTAGACAATCATCTCCAAAGACAAATCCTGTTAAATGCAATGAGATACAGAAAAGAGGCAATGGCTTCACTGACAAACCGTGGGTGGATCCTGTGGTAATACCCGACCTTTAGACCTTACCTAGACAACAGTGAAACCAAAAGAAGTTTCTGTTGCCTCCCATGTTGACAAGATCTGTCCCAAACTTCTCAGCTGGAGCTCCCAACTCAATCACAGAGCACCACAAGCCAGCCTAACATCTGAGACTGTGATGGTACCCAGGTAGTTTTTGGAAGTAAACAGGTGGTGATGCTGTTGGCTGTAGTTCATGGGGGTCTCACATGGTCAGAGGTTTTGTTGGATTCACCTTCTGAGTATGGTCACAGGAGGGCTGCAAGCTCCAGAAGTTTGTCACTGACTAATGCAGTCAAGATTTCCTTGTGTGTTCCCTGACCAATCACTATAGGAAGTAATTTTGCTTTCTTCTGTTCTTTTGGATATCAGGGCTTTGCTCAATAACAATTTATGATGGAAATTTAGAATACCTTTCCCTGAGAAGCGTATGTTAAAATAGGACACCTAGGTCCACCTATTATATCACTGAACAGTCAGGTAGGAAATTCTAATTCAAAAAACAAAATCAGAAAATTACCCCTGCAACAGTTCTTTCCTGTAAAAATGGATTTTTTGAAACATCCATAACTCCTGAAAGCAAGAAGAGTCCATAACAAAATCCTGTTATTTTCCACCTTCTCAGGAAGAGGCAGTTACCTCTATCTCAATTAAATACAACACAAGAAGATGGCAGCCAGGGCTGTAGAGAATAGTCAGTTACCACAAATTATACTATGTAGTGGTGTTTTAATATTTTGGAATAACCCTGACATCCCACACCTAGTTTCTGTGTGCTCAGAGGGAGTGTGGTGAGAAGGCAGTGGCTAACCAGAGATTCAGGCAGGGTCTCCTCTCCTGGATGAGTCCTGTGGCCCCAGTTACTCATTCTTTAATGTGGGAGTAATGGAACTGGCTGGTTTTGTAAATTGCTTTGAGATCTGCCCATAGAAAGGGATTTGTAGAAAGCATGCATTGCTTTTATTTCCACCTCCAGGGAATAATGACACTACTCAGAGTAGGGAAGCTCAGCATGAAGATAGATTTTTGCTGGACCTAGGCCTTGATTAAGTTTTTTCCCTGTTTACATTGTGTATTTACTTTTTGCACTTCATTCAGAATAGATAATGAAAACATTATAGTCTGCTTCCACTTTTGTTTCTGGAACAGATCAAAGACTTTAATGGACTCAGACTCAGCAAAACTCCAAATGCTCCTTTCTGTACAGATACAGACAATTAAATGGCTCTGTTAGCTTCCAGGAGGATTACTTGAGATCTTACTGTTTGCACTACTATTAATTCAGTCCTTGGAAGAGAGTGGATACATTCTGGGGGAAAAAAAAAAAGAGTGGAAAATAGCAAAGGATTTTTTTTCTGCATCTCTGTATTTCATGCAATCAGCCATAGCAAAGTGTACTGCACTCCTCCTTATTAAAGCAGTCCTGTCCTTTTCTTTCTCTCCCTGCCTTGGAATTGCTACAGAGGGATAAAGTTCTGCATGGCTCACTCACTCACACAGTTGTAATAAGTCAGAGCAAGCTGGCTCCCTGCCCAACAAAACACAAACTCCCCTGAAGTCTCCAGCTTTTCCATGGCAACACCACAGTCATCAACGCAGCAAACAATTGCTCCAACCCCTTCTACTTCTCTCCTCATAACACAGGGAAGGATAGCATTGCACCCAGCCCATGGACCTGTGCTAATTATTGGGCATGAAAGGACATAGTGATGGAGATCATGTAACCCCCTGCATGGAGCTTTACATGAGATCAAAGGAAAGAAAAGGCACTGAAACACTTAAGACTTCTCATTGGACTTTGCTTAAATGAAAGAATTGTTGCTCCACGTTCAAGACATGAAACACTAAAAAGAGTAAGCATACTGAGACTGAACAGGGGTGCAAACAGCACTACAAAGCAAGAGTCTAACCCTGAGCAGAGGCCCTTAGCCTGAGAGAACCACCTGTCACTCCAAGGTGTGTGATGGCCTGATTCTTGCCATGGTTATTGATGTGCTGGGCCAGTGCCTGGATTTCAGGGAATAGGAGCAGAATGATGATTCTGCAAATAGAATTGTTCCCCAGCTCTGCTGTGAGTAGTGCTGCTCAAGATCTTCGTGGAAGAGGGAGCAGTTAGTGGTGCTCCAGCAGTTACAGTGCTGGGGCCCTGATCTGTCGCTGCTTTGCACTGGCATCCTTCACACCTGTCCAAATAAAAGCCAACACCAGAACTGAACACCACCATCCTCATCTGGTAGCGTTTTACTCACACTTTGCTTAGGTATATAAGACCTCACAAGCTGCAAGGCTATAGAAAATTAGGCCCAAAAGGCCCCAAAGTATCTTATTTAAACTAAGAGCGAGTGGTTTTCAAGCTGTGGTCTGCAGACCCATGAGGGTCTGAGGACTACTTCTGAAGGGTCTGTGAAAGCTGAGTAAGAAAAGCAAGTCAATTGCCACAAGGCTTAAATTAGTTGTAAATGAACCTTCATATGTTTTGGAAAACTTTTAGAGGATCTGTAGTTTATAAAAGATTGACAGGTATGTCCATAGATTTTATAATCCCCTATAGACACGGTAGAAACCTGCTCTGTGCAAGAAAAGCTATCCTGGTTTTGGATAATTTGAGGGTATGTGTGACAGCAAGGATAAGCATATGGGCAGTTCTCTGCCGCTAAACCTCAGCAGTGTAAACTCAAGAATGGATATAGTTTTCCTGGCATAAGCAATATTGGAATTTCTTTGGACTAAGATTTTTCTTGTTTAGCTTTTAGGCCCTCATTAAAGTAAAAAAAAGCTTTGTAGGCTGGAAATACCATAGGCTGACTAGCTCCTTGTGGACAAAGTAATTTTTAAAGTAAATTGGCCCCCAAACAGCCATTTCCAATTCAAATCCTGATGCAAAAGAATATTCTTCAGGCTTTACAAAATTATTTAACTAGATTCGTAACATTTGAAAAAATTATTTATTTGGGAAAAGTTCAAAATGGAAATAATACTCCCAGTATTCAAGCTTAAATGTAGGCTGAGGTAGCCCCTCATATGTGCTTTCAATGTGCCTGGCCTTGGAGTAAGCCTGTGCGAAGGTGTGAATCTCTGCTGCAGGACAAGTGACCTGAAGGTGTCAGTCCCCACTGCAAAATCCTGCCACCATTAGTCCTTCTTTACTGACACACGTGTGACTGAGGCACTGCAGGGCCACAGTCCCACAGGAGTCACATTCTCCACAACCTGTGGGAGAATTCATCCTTTTGGGGTGAATGGTACAAGCAAGGATTCTAGTGGCCTAACAGCACTTCAGTTACATGTGTTTCAGTCCAAGTTAGTGCAGAACCGCTCTGAACCATACCCCCAGCCAGAATAATTTGTTCAGACTTACATTAGAGACATTTTGGTGTGGATAGCTTAAGAAAGAGGGTGAGTTTTCTACATGACAGACATACACATAGCTCAGGCAGGATTTGTTGCAACTAACACAAATCTTGACACCCTAACACTGAGCTGAACTCTCATTGGTGAGAGAAGCACTTCATTTGATACTCAAAGTGTGAGGTGGTCCTAATGACGGTATGTTCCATGTCATTTTAAGATTGCTTCATCCTGGCCGCTCGGTTACGTCTGCACAGTACAGGGCAAAATGCAACCCGCTGGCCAGTGTCTGTTTGCATCCATTTCTGTGGCTCATCCACAGAGGAAATGAATCTCTCAGCTACTACTCTAAAAGAGCTGGTTCATCCACCCACACTATGATAGCTTGTAAGTTTAATTCTAGAGGTCCCTGACCTCCAGAATTTGGTGGTGGTGAAAACAGTGGTTAGCATACAAGTCTCTGTGTGTCAACATTAACTAGGACACAAAGAAAGAAGTTACCCTATGATTATGTACTGATGACCTGAACAAAGCCAGTCAACCCAAACTGAGTTCTTCTATGAAAATTATTTTAAATTTGGTTTTTCCTTATCGTAAGAACATAGCATTCCACTTGAAGGTTTGGGTCAGTCCTTTTTTCTTCAGTGACAACATGAACACCTGTCTTATGTATGAAAAGGCTCACTGGTTCAACCCCAGTGGCTCCTACTGAGACACAACAATAAAACTTCCTCCTCGGACTCTGTGATGTGCTGCCACAGCAGTCTCAGAACCTACAGACCCAGAAAAGAAATCTAGAGCTTTGCACTACTCTGCCTCAGCTGTGATGAGATTCCCTTCAGCAGGCTGGAGAGCCTCAGGATGAATGTAAAATAATACATGTAATACTGTTCCCTCTGCCACACCCTCATGTGCCACTGGGGATGGCTGAAGATGTGTGTCAGGATGTTAGCCTCAGCTGGAGGAGGCCAGATTGGTTTCCAGCAAGACCAGTAAAGCAAAGATCAAATGGCTTATTAACCAGAGGTGAAATGACAGCCTTGTATTGGTACAGATTCTCTTCTTTTTCTCACCGGTGTTAATCAGAAGAAAGTAATAAGATTGGGTATAACACTGGAGGGTACTGCCCTAGCCAAGGGTCTACATGTTCATTTTTTGCTTTGTACCCAGCTGCTCAAGTGCATTTCTGAATGCAAAGCCTTTGTCTGTCAGTAGATCAAATCTTTTCATTCTGCAACACCAGGTACTCCTTCCCTGCATAGACAGATGGGGTGGAAGTTTTCAACCATCTGCCTAGTGTTCCTTACAAACCAAGGAATCACTTAGCCCACACTGGGAAAGCAAATGTGAAGCCCTTCCTACCACCATCCTACATTATGGTTCATCCCTGCCCAGTCAGGAGTGTCCCTTGCCATTAGCACAGCAGCCTCAGGTACCAGTTGCTCTGGTTTGCACGCCTGCACCCTCCACCACATCGGTGTGCTATCTTCTGCTGGCTGACAGCCTTTAGACACACCAGTGGGCATCATCACCAGTGCAAGATGCAAGGTTTCCAATAGGAACCAAACACTCCAGCTTAATATTGCTTTCTCTTTTTCGGGACTGTTTTCATGAACAAGCAGACATTCTTCTGCCCGCTGTGATTGGGAAAGGCACTCCCTGTGTCTCCTGCTAAGTAGCCCATCCTGGCTCAACCTAAGGGGCTTAATGGGCCTTCATAAATGCCTCTGAGTGCTTCCCTGTCACGCTTGGTTTGGGAATTAGTTGTGTGAAGGGTACGTCTTTCTTATCATTGAGTTCCTCACTGGAACAGGTAGCCCAGAGAAGTTGTGCAGTCCCTCTCACTGGAGATATTCAAGAACCACCTTGGATGCCATCCTGTGACACAGGACACAGAAACCTGTATCTAGGACAGTCCAGCTTGAGCAGGAGGGTTGGATCAGATGACCCACTGTGGTCCCTTTTAACCTCATCCATTTTGGGGTTCTAAGTTTCTGCTGGATCATAGCTAGAGAGCCCTTTGCCTCAATAACTGTTATATAAAGGGAATTGCTGGAAATGTTTCTGTGATGTGAGAGCAGACAAAAAAGTGAAAGGCGGAGGCAGTGAGGAGGATGATTGGTTAACTGGACCATCCTAACCACGCATTACGGGGCAGTGCCACCAGTGAAACTAACGGAAAATAAACACTGACAGTAGCTGTAGTTCATTCCCATCAAGGAAACCAAATGAAATCTGATGGTGTAGAAACTACAGGACCTCTTCAGGAAAATGGTCTCATTAATACTGTGATCAGAGGTGTCCATGGCGTTGCATTTGAATTTTGCTGGAGAAACTCTTTAAGTCACAGGAAACCTTTGAACAATCCATTTCTGTGCTATAGAGTCTCAGTCACCCACACCAGGTCTCTGCCACCACATCCTCATCACCTCAAACTCACTGGGATAGGAGAAGAACAAGAAGATCTGCTGTTTGTAATGCTCATTGTCTAATAAATGAGCTTGTATAGGTCTTTTAACCTTTGCTCAACGTTATGTCTCATGCCTCTTTGCCTCATGCTTTTACCAAGGCCCCAATCTGCTTCTTGCCATTCCTTAATAAAAGTATAATAAATGCGGTAAAGATACTAATGTGTTAGATTAGATTAGATTAGATTAGATTAGATTAGATTAGATTAGATTAGATTAGATTAGATTAGATAAGAAATGGTTGGAAAATATCAGCAGACTTGTTCATACAGGACTTAAATATCTCTGGCTGTAAGCAGCTTTGTTTTGCTTTCAAATCCATTGCCCCTGTAATACTGTGTCTTTACAGACCATTTCAGAAGAAGCCAGGTCCTAACAAGTAGCTCCCTGCCCCTGTGAGAGGCAATGGTTCCTGCCTCCCCTACAAAGCACTCGCATTAAGCTGGTGCCCACACAGCCTTCAAAGTGCACACAGAGTGGTTTGTAAGGCAGGAAAAGGTGATGGCTAAAGAGGGAATAAGCGCTGAGGGACAAAACATGTTCTGAGGAGACCAAGCATATCAAGAGACAGAAAAGCAGAAGTTTTAGATGTAAAATTGTCTTGTAATAGGCCTGATAAAACAGGAGATCTGGCCACTGGCTCGTGTTGCACTGCTAGAGTGGGGTTGGGATCAGTGGGGTTTTTTCCTTGAAAAATGACAAAAGATTATTTTACTACTTCTTGAAAGAATGACTATCCTGCTCTGCATCAATTTGCTTTCCTAGTCCCAGGGTAATTTTTTCAAGCATCCTTTGCTTACATGTCATAGGAACAGAGCTAGACGCTGGAGCACTGATAGCAAAATTTCACTCTCTTCCTTTGCCCTTCAGCTCTTCTGCCTTCAGCTCCTATACCACGCTGAGGTCAATGGTTACCATGTGTGCTGGGAAGTCCAGGCATCCCACCATCCTGCAAGGACTGTGAGAAACAGTGAGTCTGAGAGACAGAGTTTCAACCTTAATACTGGATTTCCCAGCTGGGACCTGCCTGTGTGTGGTATACCTAGAGTCCTTTACAGGTAAAGCCCTTTTCAATAAATTATTGCCTTTAATTATTTAAAATACATTTTTTAAAAAATATGTTTTCAGTAATATATCTATAGAATGAAAAGACCAAACAGAGGGAAAGCAGAAACAGTGACAGATCAGAAGGCAATGATAATAACTCAGCCTTCTCTAAAGGCCAAACACTTACATCACTGGCAAGAAAAGAGACTGGATTGTCTCTTATACCACAATTCAGGATTTTTCCTAGACCACACATACAAGCAAGGTAGGAAACAGGCCTTTTACATTTGTTCTCTAGTATTTCTAACTATTCAAGAAACAAGAGAGCCTGTTTATACAAGGCATTTATAATAGTGTTTTCAGTGAACAGCAAACCAAAATGACAAGTTAGTACTAGAAGCATAATTTCTAAAAGTAAATAGGTAACTACTTCTTAGGTAAATACAAAGAATACTTTGTCTTCTGGCACTGATGGATGATTCATTGACTGATGCACTAATGTCACATGTTGGTATTTTTTTTCAGCCATGGTTCCAGTCTGCATTCTTGACTCAAGCAAAAATTTCCTAGGGATAAATGTTCTAAAAGTCTCCAGAGATTTTAGGCTGATATCCAAAAATACAATTAGATGTCCAGTTCTCTTTGGTTTCAGTTCAATACAGAGAAGATTTCATGCTTATATGTTTTAAGTCAAAAAGAACTGGACTCCTAACTGTTCCCAGACTTGTCACTGGGATGCAAGAGAGGAATCTAAGAGTCCAAGGGTCAAACACAGTCATAGAAATAAAGCTAACTCTGTATGAAGAGTTACCTTTCTAAGATATAATTGCTCTTCATTTAATGATAGTTGCTTTAAATAATCTGCACCCGGGTACGCAACACACTTACGTTATTCAACATTCAAGTGATGAATAGGCAGTAGCACTACAAAAACGTGTTTACAGTTCAGAGACACTCAGATTCCAGAGTGAGTGAAAATGTACAAGGTGACCAGGAGCGCCTTCACATTTTCTGCCTTGCTTGCACCACCCAGCCCTATTTAAGAGTCACTAAAAATACAAGATAGTGGATGAACTACCATTCTTAAAACTTTGGTATACTCTTAAGTATTTTCTGAATCAGACCAATAAAGATGCCTCTTCTGGAATGGGGTCCACTTCAACAAAGTGGAATGAAGTTTCAGCACTCAAACAGAAGAGTATTTAATCATATGTTTAACATCACACATATTCTTTTAGTATTTTTCTGAACTGGAGCCTAAGCATTCACCACTGTATCCCCAGTCTGTGTTCTGAGTGCTCATGGCCTGTGGTAAAGGGCCAAAGAACCTACAAGTGCCTTGTAAACTCCCAGAAATTTTGCTCTAAGTTTCTTAAGACAATGGCACAGGAACTTTGAGCACATCCTTTAAAAAACTAATAAAAGCAGAGAATATGTTCATGGTCATTAGATGCCCCATTTAAGCAAAAAGCTAAAGACAGCTAGAGAAGCAGTATGAGGGAAAATGAGGAGAACATGTGGAAAACATGTGTTCAGCATGTCTCTCTTAGCCTGGCCCTCTGGCCTTTCCAAACTAGAAAAACAACATTACGGAGCAGCAGTGTCAGAAGCATGAAAGGAGAGATGGGAGGGCAATAACCCAGGTGAGAGGGGTTGAACATGGAGGAGAAGACATGGTTTATAGCTTTAGGAAGTGGAGGAGGGGGACAGCAGAGAAGAACTTTACCAGGGGAAGGGGGTGAGTGTGACTTCAGCGACCAAAAGTGGCAATGCAATGCTGGGGCGAGGAGTCCCTCTGACCTGTGTCAAAGAGCCTGTGCTTTGATGGCAGCCTGGGAGAGCCAAGCACAGACAGTACGTCCTGGGAGAGGGCTGCAAGAACCACATAATAAAGTGTTGCAATAAATAGCCCCTTTGGCACACCCATCATCCAAAGGCTGTTATCCCTCAGAGGCATGACATAATGAACACACAGTACACTAGCAATGGGGGTTATCAACCTCACTAGCCATCCTGGCTCTAGCAGGGTCCCTCAGATGTATTGTGTGTGGTACAAATGTATGTCACATGCCTTACATACAGTTGGTTTATACAGAAAGTTTTAGCAGTACATACTATTTACTCAAGGGACTGGATTAACTTCTCAGAGCTATTCTGGTCCACCTGTAAACACACAGACTAAAGGGCCTTATGAAAAGTAGGTACTGTGTATTTCCAAGTGGCACCTTTTAAAACCTGGATATCTTGTGTTATGAATGCTGGGGGTTCATTTTGGTTTCTAAGTACCAAAAATGACAGGATCATGCTATACAACTACTGGATACAGTTATTTTTTCCTCCAATTCAAAGCTGTTTTTTTCCCACCAGTCCCCTAGCGCTGAAAAAGTTGTGTGTTAAGCTTGCAGTATAAACTGCTGCTGGCAATTGCCCTCATCCCAATGCCCTTGCTTAGATGAATAACGAGGTCTGTATGGGATTGACCAAGGGGACGAGAGGGGAGAGGGCTGTGGTGCACCCTGGCTTGCTTACACAGCAGCCTCACAGACTTCAGCCCAGGCACATCTACAGCTTCCTTCGCTGCTGAGAGTGGCACTGATGGCATCCTAGGAGCTCCTACGTGAAAGATGGTCATGCCTAGTTTGAGGATGGCCTTTGTACTGCACCTGGGCTGTGCTCTCAGGTTCACCATCCATACAGAGACAGTAGATTGTGCCTTCAGGTTGCCTCAGGGCACCCATCAAAGGACAGTCTAGACTTACCCAAAGGGACGTCTCAGAATAACTGAGCTTGGAATTAGCCATTAGCTCTGTTTTCTAAACTATGGCTTTGACAAAAAGCAAGAAGATTTTACAGTAAACAGGGGAAAAAAGCAGGGAGATGTGGGGGAAGGGGTGGGAGAGGGGTGGAGAATGGGGGCCAGAGTGTGTTTGCAGCTGCTGGCCATCAAATTTCAATTCAATCAAAGTGACTGAGTTCCAGCTCCTGAAAAAGAGAGCTTTTGACTACATATTGACACAGCCTGTACTACCGTGGTCCAAGTGGCACTACTATAGTTATACAGATTATATTTAATACTGCACTTAGAAATGAAGGTCTGAAACACTGTGACACTCTCTGTCTCCCCAAAATCTGGCCAAAAATGTCCCAGGAACCATTATGGTAATAAAAAAAAGTCGGTAGGAAAAAAAGAAACGTCAGAACTCAAATCATTATAAAAGGGGATCATGTGGCTGGCAGCTCAGGTCTGTTGGGAGTTGAGCAGTGAGAAGGAAAAATGAGTGTGAAAGGAAGGGCAATTGGATTTGCAGGAGAAATGGAAAGTAGTTTTTAAAAGTACAGAATTAACTGGTTTAAGGAAATAAGTCAATTGATAATTAATACACTGCTTACTTCTGAATTTGGATTCTTTTTGTAGCATGTCGTGGACTTCAGCCAGGCTGAGGCCTGTTTGTTGAACAAAGACCAAACCCTGCAAATATTTCTTGACTTGCTTAATTCGACACATCTTGATTTCAGTGCGATTACCCATGTGTGCATAATTAAGCACACGCATAAGTGTTTCCAGGAACTGGGCCATGGAGGTAAGCAGCCGCCTGTTGAACACCAAGTCTATCTAGCTTGGGAGGATGTCGAACCAAAAGCTTTCAGAGAAGCAGAGAAAATGTATTTCTTTGGAAAACAAAATAATTGACTATCAACTAGCATAATGATCAGAAATAAAAAGCATGATCCTACATTAGGCTGATGTTCCACAGTGTCACGTCCACAGCATTTCCCATAGGCTGTTTCAGGAGGGGAAAATCAGATCATAATCAAGACTGAAATTGCAGTTGTTGAGGGAAGGGA
>VWYI01025728.1:215701-265352 GCA_013399455.1 Anthoscopus minutus | reverse complement strand
TTACCTTAAAGTAAAAAGTTCCTTTCTTGGATGACTTTGAAGACAATTTGCAAGCTTGCTCAATTTATGCTGACAGTAATTGCTGTACAGCTGCCTGATTTAGACAGAGGGGGAAAATGGATGCACTGTGCAAGTTACAACAGAAGAAAAGCTGCTGGGCTACTTTTTGTGGTATCATTTGTACTCATTGACAGGACTACTGCCAGCTGTTCAATTATCTGTCCAGAATACTTCAGAATACACAGTGTTTTATTGGTAGCTAAGGCAGAAAAAAACCTCTACTTTCGATTCACGTAGTACTTAGCAGTAGGTAAAGAAAACACACATATATTAGATTAACATGGAAGATTTGGGGCGTATTTCAAACTTATGATGACAGAAGACATTATATGTTTTGTGCCCAGAAACACAAAAGTTATAAAGGAAATTACGGAGTGTTCTGCTTCTAAACAATTTTTGGTTCATTATCAATAATAAAATAACACCAAACTACATCTACAAGTCTGCAAATATGCAAACACAAAGTTTTGTGTGTTTCCAGAATCAGCTGTGCTCATTCAATTCTCGAGGGGTTTTTTACTTCCACACTGAAACCCACCCCTGCATTATCATTGGGTAAATTAAGATGGAACAGCCACAATTCATTGCATTGCTTCTGTGGGTTTCATGTTTTGCCAAGAAACCTTCAAGCAAGCACCAAGCTGCAGCAGTAAACGATGACAGACATATCAAGTCATCAGTCCAAAAGGAGGGAAATGAAATGGACAATTGTGGTTACATGATTTAACCTGACAGCAGAGGTCACACAGCCTGTAGAATATTTCAGGCTCCCCTAATTATATTTTTTGTAGGATTTAGCTCTTGGAAGGGGTATAAATCAAGGCTCCAGATGTAAAAAGGGTCAGAAATTTGGTATTTATGCTCAGCTGTGTAATGAGACAGCACGAAGCAAAGGCTGAAGATGCTGGCATAGGCACACTTCCTCTCAGACACATTCAGGACTGCAGGGCATTAACCTGTTTTTAGGTAATCAGGAAATATTGCCATTATGCTCAGCTCGCTTTCTTCTTTGGGATTGCAGCTGACTAATTACCACAAAATAATTTAGGAACAATTAAAGCATTTCTCAATGCTTGTTGTTTGAGAGCAAGTTCCTTGATGGAGTAATGAGCAAAGGCATACACTAATCACCCATTAACTGGCAGGGTGCTTAAACACCATTTCATCTTGCTCTAGAAAGGGTTGTGTGCTGCTTAATTTAGTGCCTTTGGTAGACTCAAGGGTTGAAGGCTGCTGAAAATGGGATCCAAATCTCTAGTTAGTTAAAATGTCACATAATAGGGTCTCATTGCCTTTTGAGTGTGAATATTGGAGATTTATGCCTTCTCTTTCATCTTGTGATACCTTGGGAGGGGAAATTGTCCTGAAGAATGAGTGCAACAAGCTGCAAAACTAAGATGCCACACACAGAAGTTACTCAAATGATTTTCATACTGAATATTCAATAAAGATTTCCTACTCAAAGGAATCAAATCTGTGTTCTTTCCTGGATGTAATTTTGCTGTTCTCTACTGAGGGGAGCACAAGAGAGACAAATTCTGCCCTATCTGCCCTCAGAGACAACACATTTGTAACACATTTAGAGAAACAGATCTGTTACCAAAGCCTGGAAAGCCAGGTGTAGAGAAGAAATTTGCTTGTCCTCCCTTCATGTGACCCCAGAATGCAGAAGGCACGGAGAGAAATAGTGACCATTTTGTGCATCTCCATCTTGACCTCATTTTCAGTTGCTCCCTGCTCAGAAAACTTTTGCTCTACCTTTTTCTTTGCCACTCACTTTGCACAGGCCTCAGTAAACTCTACAAAACCCAAATTCTACAAAACTCTCTAGCTCTCTGTACAGAGAACCTGTCACAGGCAATCCTAAACAGTTTATGAATTGTTACCTACATCACCTCTCACTGCTCTTCTGACTGTGGTTACAAATTCAGCTGAGACTCTGCAGAGCATGATGTCCTTAAAAACACTGAAAAAAGGATTCACAGAACTCCTCACTGGCTTCTTGTATTTAATCTGATTTTTCAAACTCAGGTTTCTAATGATTTTCTGACATAGCTGTGTTGTATATGTGTCTGCTCTGCCCAATTTTGGACTTGCGGCTACTCAAAAAATTCAACAAAATAAAGTTCAAGAAATATATTAAAATTCTCACAAGTTTTGTGCAAATGGGCAGCCTGGTAGGGAAGACGGATGAGAGTAAAAATCTGTACAAAATGAAGTGATGGATAACAAAAAGCAATTGTGTTAGGAGGCATTGGAAAATTCACCCAAGGACCATCTGTGCCAGAGAGGATTCAGAAAATTATTTAACTACTGAACTACAGCTTGTAAGAGAGAAAATTTTTTTCAAGGTTACTCAGAAACACAAAACTTTGTGGGGAAGATCCTTAATCCTCTGTTGCAAATAAAGTATGCACTTAACCTTTACAGAAGACATATCACTTGCCTTTACTTTTTCTTTGTCAGTGAATCTGACTTTTAGTTAGCAGATTAATTTTATAAATTGCATAACCAGAGAGTAAATGCTTGGTGCTTATTATAGAGTGCAGAAAACAAGACAGAACTGGAATGACTCTTTGAAATATTTCAGTGAGATAGTCAGCTGAGGACTTTTGGCTTTTTTAAAAGTGCAGGATTTAAAAGATTGTGGAAGGCTCTAGGTCTCTAAAGGTAAAAACCACATATATATCACAGAATAATAGTGAAATCTATTGTTAAACACCTGGTCAGTATAGGAGCCTTCTGGTGATAATATCTGGTAGATAATTGGAAGGTATTGGTAGGTATGAATACCATGGGTAAGCCGAACATAAAGTTATGCTGAATCCTACAGGATGCATTTTTTAAAAAAATCTATATTTGTTTCTGTTAGTCCTGCTGTTATTGATTTGTTATACTCAGGCTGGGGCTAATTTACATAATTTACCTAATTTAGGGTCACCTCTGTTGGTGACCCTAATGGAAATAACAGTGGGGCAGACACTTTATTCCTTTCACACCCCACATTTTAATGGAAATTCCTCCAGCCACTGAGTCCTGAAACTCTGATTTCATTCATGTTTATGTAGAAAAAGTATGCCTATTGCAAACAGTGATTCAGCAGAGGAATTAAAAGATCCCTTGAGATCACCATAACCTTTTATCATAACCTCACCCAACAAGACAAAATGAGAGCATTAGGCAAGTCAAATTTTGCTTTGAGGCAGAGATTTTTCAAGGGTGTTTCACTGTCATTGATCTATGCACAAATCTAATCCTGATCATTGCTGTGTCTAAACCTTTCTCCCCCCTCAGTGGATATTATTTTCCCAGCTTACTTGCACAGTGTGGAAGTGTTATTTCTGCAAAGGGACCTGTAGTCCATGGGTCTGGGGAAATGGTCTGAGATTCCAAGGCTGCAAGAAGCTGGTGACAATTGCAATGCAACCCCAAACCAAACACCTCGAGAGTAAGCTCAAACCAGCAGTGACCTGTTTTTCTTGATTAGATTTTGCAGCAGCAAGACCAGACAGAATTGCAAATACAAAGGCATCTGTCAGGAAAATGAAGTCTCAGTATGGATTTCAGTGAGTCTGTAGCTGGAACAGGAGTTTTAAAATATTTATAGGACATTCACAATTCACAAGTTATAGGACATTCAACCAATCACGTTGTCAAAATCTCTGAACAGATATTGGAAGGTGCCTTCTATTTGAGAAATACACAGCAGCTGCTCTATGGAAAAATTGATAATAATGATACTGGGAAAAAACCCTTAACATGCAAAAAGCAAGAAAACAAACAAACAAACAACAAAAATCCCACCTGAAAAACACACTGAAAAACAACAACAACAAGAAAAACCCCAAGCCATACAGGGTTATTTTGTTCCTGCAGAAAGAACATGCCTACCACAAATGCTTACTAGTACCTCTGAAAGTACTTCTACCCAAGTGTTATTTTACTTCCTGCTCAGGCATCACTTCACCTTAGCTGCATGCCACCATCTTTTTGTTTTGATCATATTTTCTGAAATCTGACTTGTGACAGTAATGCAGAACAGCCTTGATACAGCCTGAGACAAACCCCAGTAACAAGACTTGGCTTGAACCTTGGGAAAGTTAGCCTTAGGTCTCAGGCATAGTTTTGGGACTTTGAATGGACCACTCACTGCAAGTGCCTTGTGCCTATGGAGATGGGAGTAGGAAGGTGCTGGTCTCTTGGCCAAAGAGATTGCAGAAGCCCAACTCTGTTGTGAGAAATACTGCAGACCCAGAACAAGTGGGATTTTCTCTCTTAACTGAAAAACTGAGGAAACCTTCACCTGGACCAACTTCTATTTCCAAGTTCCCTATGAATGTTGCCATCATCATGCAACTCAAACCGCACCCTCCATATATCTGATCTCTGCTCACTGCAAAACTTCTCCTTGCTTCCCTTGGTTATGAAGCTTTTTACTCTCTCACCCTGTGCCAGCCCACCAGCTAAGCTAGTCACCCCAATTCTGTGTCCTGTGGGCCATTTTCAGTGTCAGGGCAGTCTTGTGATGCTGCATTTGGCAGGCAGCCCCTGGGTGCTATAGCAGGGGCTGGGCACTGACATTGGGGCTGGAGAAATGCACAGCACAAAGAGGGAACAGCACACAGCTCGTGTTGCACATCCACACTGATCAGAGCAGCTGGGGATCCTTTATAGGCTTCTCGTGGACAGGTGGTTTTCTCACTTCAATCATTCCCTCACAAAGTGCAGATTTTCACTTCAAAGATTTGGCAGTGTTGAAAAGGGGTTTTTCAACCTCCACAGAGTTCATTTAAGTTAAGAGAAGTTCATCTTCCCCAAGTTTGTACTGCTGGAATGGCTTTGCTGCTACAGTGTTCAAAGTTCTCTCTAAACACCTTTTGGTGAAGCAATACACCTCTCCTCCCTGACTGCTGCACTTGAACGTGCACAGCCATGTGTAGTGAAACCACGGGGTTTTCATGTCTGCATAAGAAAATATGTATTTATATATATGTATATATAAACAGAATTAAAATATCTAGGGACTCCACTTCTAAATTTCTAAATTACATTTTACACCAAGAACTCTGGGTCTATATCAAACTGCTATTTATATTGAAGTATGTAGATTCTTTGCCTTTTTCTCTATTCCTCCTCCTGTCCCCTGTATTGAGTTTGTGACCATTAGAGGAATCCTTGTCCCCAGCACTGGGTTGGGGAGTGAGGGGATTTTGCTCTTTATGAGAAGCTTTTTGCATGAGCCATGGCTTGGCTGAGCTCCAGGGAGGACAGAGATTCAGCTCTGTTCCACTGCAGGGAGGCCAGAGGACGGATTAGGGTTGGTAAGTGAGTAATGGACTTTGATATTGTGTCAAGCCATGTAAGAAATTTATCTGAGCATGCCAGGAGCTTATAAATGAAAGAACCACTTCAGAGATGTGGGAAGAACAAACCTGTGAGACTTAATGACTCAAAGAAAATCTATCTTCTAGTTAGGAGATGAATCCTTAGATGACTGACCTAAATCCCAAATAATTCCTAACAACGGCAGAAAGACTGAGCTGAGTGCAGTCCCATCACTTAATCTTAAATCTTTCTGTAGTACTGTAGAGCAAAATATAATACAAGGAACAACAATCTGATATTCAGAATAATGTAACAATACATGAAGGAGCTTAACATAGGCAAGTAGTAGCTGTAGGCTTCATTTGCTCTGTTTAGTTATGCTAATAGAAAATAAAGATTTCCAGAAAAGATTAGGAGCAAAGAGATTCAAAAGAAATGGCCTGGAGTTTTCTATAGACAGAAGTCAGAAATCCAACTGAGCTACAAATCAATGAATAAATATATTCATTACCTTACAGAGAGAAAAATCGTATTAGCAGTACAGGTATTTGTTTGCCATAGTTGTATTAAGATAATTCAATAATACCTTATTTAGTTGCCATACATGAGTGTCATACAAGTTTTAGAAAATAAAAGGTAGATTGGTTTGTACCAAGATGGTGTTCCTCAGCATTGAGCCTGCTTTCCATCCGCAGATGGTCTGACATCTCTCATGAATCCCAACAGACTGAGGTAAGTCAGGAAAGATTTTCTCCACTGTTGAGTTACCTGACTTTTACTGTTCTTTTTCTGTTCTGATTTTAACAAATCCTCCTCTTTTTTACATTTATTTTCTTTATCACTTCCTATCCACATAAACACACATTCATATATTCTCTGTGACTGTAATGCATGTATCTACCACATCATCTCTGAATGCCCTTCTAGTAAGTATGTAAAATTCAAAGTAAAATTACTTGTATTTGCTAGTTCAAGAGCTCCACTTCCTTAGAATCTCATGGTTCCCAACTCATATCTGCAGTTCACACAGAAATTGCATCCTGGTGTGCTATCTTGCCTGATAAAGGCACTTTCAAAATGCAAACTGTGGACAGGTTCTGAAAGCCTTGCATGGGTCCATCCTTTTTCTTCCACTACAGCACATCACCCCACCAGGTGAAATGCAGCTCCTGATTACTCTCAGTGCCAGCCCCCGGGGCAGGGACACACTGAGGCTCTCAGGAACTGCTGTGCCAGCCCCCAGTGCTGTGATGTGGTTATACTTGATGTTTTAATGCTGAATCTGACCTCAGTTCTTTTGGGCTCGGGTGTAAAGGTGGCATTTTCTAATCTAGAACACTCATGCAAGGCATGTAAGCCCATTTGTAGGTACTCACAAACAATCTGGTTTTGAAAGGTGCTGAGTAACTCCAGTGCATGCAGCAGTGAATTTTCACAGCTCTGGGAGAGCTTTACCATCTTTTCTGATAAGCCTAGCCTGGAAAATGAGGCTTTCTTGCCTCAGTGGACTGCTTCAGAATTAATTACTGCTAATGTTGTCCTGAAAAATTTCTAAATGAGGGGCTGAGGAATAAATTTTGCTCTAGGTGGTCTAACTGAGTGGTGTCTCTGGACCCATACCAACCACTTTGCACAGACACTGTTTCTGTCAGGACAACATTAGCACTTCTTTATCAAAGCACTTCTGGTGCAAAAAGGAATTAAGAAACTTTATTTTTTTTCCTTAAGAGGCATCAAGATAAAATATAATACAGTCTGCAAAGCAATTAGGTGCAATACCATCACTAGTGGAATTCATTGCAGCAGTTGCTGTGTAGCTCACTGCATAGCACAAAAAGCTAGAACCTGTATCTGTGAGATTGTTTGCCCTCTGCACATCTCACCAAATTCAAAGAGTATTGGATCTTTGGAACTGGTGATAGAAAACAGCCTCCACCACTCCATCATTCAGACCACCTTTTTAGTGATGCAATACTGGTCTCCTAAATCAATATTTTAGTGTTTCCTCTAGGTCAGGTGAAAATTTTAATATAATAACAAAGGGATTTATTTGCATCTCCTGTGGGCTACTTTATAGCTGAAGAGATGTTATAGGCAGTACAGTTTTCTTTATATTCATCGTAAATTATCCCATTTAAAATATCATTCTATTAGTGTAAACTCCAACTTGTCATGACAAATATTTTCTTGTTTTCCTCATGTTTACATCTTTCATAAATATGTAAACTGTTATAAACTCACATCCACATTAGTTGTCATTAAATCAAAGCATTTTATACATATTTTAATGTTCTTTCTTACACTAATTGTTCCAATGCTTTGATCATTTCTTTCACTCAGAGTGTAATTTCATAAAGGAGTGCTGAAGGAGACAAAAATAATTCACAGCAGAAAGCAAAACAAAGAGGCAAACATGATTTCTGGATTTGATTTGGTAGGAAGAGAGGCCAAGGGGATCTCTTCAAGATATTTTTAGAATCACTTTTATCACAAATCAAAAGGTAGAGTCCTCTTTACTTCGTGCTGGGGTACAACAGGCAGACAAGAAATCGTGCGAGGAGAGAAAGAGGAAGGAAAATAGCTGCAGTTTAGATACCTGAGGGGTACCTGCAGCAACACACAGACACAGCATCCCCTGAAAAGCAGAAATCCTGGGCTCCAGGCTGAGCCCAGCCCTGCTGCACCCTGGAAACTCCTGGTGGGAGTCCCACAGGCCCCTGAGCACTCAGTGATGGGGAAGCAGGAGCTGTCTCACAGTCAGGGCAGTCCCAGAGGCCAAGGAAAGAGCCTGGGAGCTTTTAATAATGAATTTCACAGAGCTTACTCTCTATGAAAAACCTTCATGAGGTGTGTCTGGCTACTCAGATACGGCCCTTGGAGCATCCCACTGGTTTTAGAGTGCTTAGGAGCAGAAATATGAAAAATGTTCTCAGTTTGTAACATTAGAAGTAGCAGGGAGATATGAAAGAGGAGGTGGACTTTCCACAGAAACAAACAGCTGGCCTGAACCAAGAAAAAAAAAACAACACAAAAAGACTAGTTCACATTCAAAAGGCAAAAATTCATTGAAGAAGAA
Source organism: Anthoscopus minutus (assembly GCA_013399455.1). Lineage (NCBI taxonomy): Eukaryota > Metazoa > Chordata > Aves > Passeriformes > Paridae > Anthoscopus > Anthoscopus minutus. Next base: position 256,891 of record VWYI01025728.1, on the reverse strand, counting down.
TCCATAAAGAATTTGTGTCACCACAAACCTATGATCTGTGGGAAAATATCTATGTGTGTTTAAAAAGAAAAATCTCACCTTCATTTTATTATTTTATCACTTTTAAAATGAGCTGTATTTGTTCTAAGTAATATATGCCATTACTGCTTCATTTTCTGAGCAAACAAATCATTCTGGCAGTTTTGACAGGGAACACCACTATGTCTGAGAGCTGGGAATCTGTGTGTAGCATCTATTTAAAGCACCTCTGTGAAGAAATAAGTGTCAAAAAACTTCAGTCCACCCCACTGTGTTTTTTGTTGCAGCCATCTATCTGTGTTCATGAGTTCCAGAAGGGATTGTTTTTCATCAAAATAAAGACAATGTAATCAGTGTCCTTTTGCAAGAGGACTTTTTGCCCCATCAGTTGCTGTACACAGCCTGAAGCTGTAGCAGATGTTTGGAGGGCAATATCCTATCTCCTTATAGTCAATCAATTCACTATTTGAGAGATACTTGGTTCTCAGGAACAGCCCAACACAAGCAATAAAAACAGTGAAATTCAGAAAGCAGCCATAAACCTCTTTCTTTCATGTTATCCAGCAAATGCTTGCTCCAAGTTTTATGGGGAGCAACAAGAGGACAAGAGAAGGAATGGCAAGAAATGCTCACTAGAACTCTTTCCAAACTGTACAGGTCAGATCCTTGCTTCAAAGTAAATGATCCTAAATTCAATCACACTATTGACTCTTCAGCCAGGAGGCTGACCATATTCCCAGAGGGCTAACCAAGACATCACTAAGGCTTCCCTCCCTCCAAGGATTCAGTTCTGTACAAGTCCAAAATCTACATGGGAATATGATTGTGGGGACACCAGAGTAGCCCTTCTCTTTGTCACTGCACATTTTTATCCTCTGAGAACATCTGTGGGATGCAATTCAGCTACTCTAATGCACTAACACAACAAAAGTGTTCAAAACAAATGGGTACTTTTAATTATAGAGAGATTTCCACAACAAAAAATGGCTTTCCCAGATGGTGGAGACTGAGACAACATATTAAAACAGACCTTCTCAGTCTCTGAGGCTGACAGAATTAAGCTACACATTCTCAAATGTACCCTATAAGGTCTCCATCCAACCTCGTGGTTAAATATCTGTGCCCTCTTGGACTTTTTACTAGCAGGAGGGTTTCTGCTGGCACCACTCAGCTCCAGATATTGTCCTTTCCTCCAGGCAGAAAAAAAGAAAGAGTATTTCCTTGTTGTCAATGAGCAAGAATGATGAAATTAAGACTGACCTCAGAAGGGTGCAAGAAACCTCCCTTCTTCCCTCTTGTAGGTATTAGAAGAGAAACGAATCTATACACAGAAATATTTTTCCTGTTTTCCTCACATGTGAGCTGTTTGGAAGCCAATGGTAATAAAAGGAAATCATCACAAGAGAAAATTGTCCAGAAAGTCAACAATGGTATGTCTGAAGTGAGGACAGAAGGGATCTGGGAGCTGCTCTGGTCATGAAATACAAAGGAAAAATCTTCTGGTTATTAACTTGTGGAAAAACTGTCCAAAAATCACAGGAGGGGAAGGAAGTAACCACCTTCCTGATCAGTCCTGCAGGTTAAGAGCTCTTCAGCCAAGGCTGGAGAACACTGATTTTCTCCTTGTAATATGAGGTGTGGGCAACAGGAGTCATCCTGGCATTCCTGAAGACAGGGACTGGTGCCACCTGGCCACAGAGCACCCAGTAAAAGGCAAAGGGAGCAAGTCCTTAGATTTCAGTAGACTACAGAGTTTGCAGAAACAAATTCTTTATGAGCTGACAGATGTGCCATTTTATTTACTGCCATCAGAAATCATTGCTTTTACATGGCTTTTACTCTCACCAAATTTGTGCAGTTATGCAGACTTCTTCATTTGCCATTTGCCATTTGCAGAAGCATTCTGAATTATTAGCACTGCTTCTCTAATATATGCATTTTTTTGCCAGAAGGACACCATACCATTAATTCTGTACCCTCTCTAAATGCAGCAATTATCTACCAAACAGTTATTCTGTGCCACACTTCAAGGATACTTTCACCTTCCCACCCTCCAGTGCTGTAAGGCAAAGGAGGAGAAGTCACAATTATCCTCTAGGGAGAGAGGGTCAAGACAAGCGCCAGGACAATTTCAACATTCTTTAAAACAAAAAAAACCCTAAAAAATCCCCAAAACAACACACACAAAAACCCCAATGATAAATTATTATATGTAGGCCTTTACTGACTGTGTTGCTTGCCATTAAATTCTGCACATTAGTTCCCATGAGTATAACCTATTACATTTTCAGACTAAATATTCAGTTTAGCAGGGAACATGCAAATTAACCAGCAGCAGTGTTCCTCAGGTGCCAGCCTGGACCAGGCTCACGTGCTTTCTTGCCTATGTAAGCTATTTGTGGGATCAAAGATACAAGAGTTCTTGGATAATAAAGACTTGCCCTCCACTAAGAGGAGGAAAACTCTAACTGAGATGGGTAAGAAAGCCTCTGTAGAAAAGGTCTTTCTCAATGGAGATGTCAGAAAAAGGGGCACAGCTGCTCCCTGCTCAGCTTTTAGTGTTGGAGAGGGGTGCAGTTGTGCCAGGGAGTTCTGTCACAGCACAGCCCAGTCCCCACAGCCCCACAGAGAACAGGGACCTCTTTGGGGGATGGGGCCAAAAAGGTGTCCCTGAGGAAGGTCTGCCTTGTGCTAGGACCTGGGATGAGCAGCCAACTCTTCTTTCCCATCAGGCCCTCAGGGGATCAGGAACTTGCCAGTCAAGGGTTGCTCTGTTCTCAGACAGAGCCAGCTCCACATCCCTTGAGCAAGGAGTTCATTGGCTGTATTAAAAATGTGTGAGGTGGGAGCTTTCTTTTGACATCAGTATTTTGTGAGTCCTTTAAATACAGGCAATAAAATACCCCATATTTTTTGCATTAACTGATATTTTTGCTATATGTAAAACGTTACATTCTTTATATTCATACATACATTACATTCTGTCCCATTGAACCTAACCCTAACCCAAACTTTTAGGAAGACAAACCTGACCACTAGTTTGTTTAGGGTTCTTTTTTTCTGCTTGGAAGAGGCTAGGTCCTATTTAGGACCTTAAATTAGCACGATTGGACTTAAACTCCTACATCCAGTCGTGGCACACAGACCCTTTATTTCCAAAATCCCTAAGACTCTGCCAAGAAGACCATTGTGGCTGTAGAAGGTGAATCAAAGGCCAAGTCACAGCTCCCATCATTGATTTTAGGATGTGCTGATGTAGAGAAGAGAGCAATATGAGACTCAGCTGTGGTGGATAGAGAGCCTTCCACCCTGGAGGTAAATAATGATGATCCTTATGGTCCCTTCCAACCCAAATCATTTTATGATTCTATGAATGCAAAATCAGAGAAGCTGCTCGTGTCATCTCCAAACAGGAGGGCTGATTTCTTGTGCTGTTCCCTTCTTTTCCCCTCTCTTCATAATTGAAAAAGAAATCAAAGCAATTATGAATATATTGCATCTCATTTAAATAAGAATAGAAAATTTGAAGCTACCTCTTTGTGCAAGCAATGCAGCTAAGTCCCTGGGCCACATGGCTTGTTAAATCAGATGCATTCATCCAGAAGACCCTCAGCATAAAATACTTGGGCTACGGTAACTCATTGGAGGTCAGCTTATCACTACAAGGGTTTTACACTGGAAACCTCACATCCCATCATTCACAGTGAAAATGCTGACTAGAAATGCTGAAGTAAATTTCATACAGCCTGCTGTCACTGCTAACAGTGATTACAGACAGCCACCAGTACAGCATCAGTGTCTTATGAACAGATGTGCAGCCAACTTCCTAGCATGGCCTGTTGTGAAAGGAGGATCATAGGTGAAAAGGGATTTACAAAAAAGAGTTAAACTGGAAATACTCATTTTAATTTTCATTGGCTTGCTCAATTTTCCATTTTAGGTTGCTGAAGTGGTTGAATTGCAGTACAATATTCTGAGAGCGTAATTTCCTTTGCAAAAATGCTGCCCCTGTGCTACAGACACCCTGATGTCATCTCTGGTATTAAACATGCAGCCTCTATGATATCTTCAGATGGAATAACCTGAAAGGAACTTGTTAAGGCAACCAGAATGTTGGGGGTGAAGGATTTTTTGCCCTGGGAGAGTCTCCTTAGCAGTTTGTTGCCAGGGTTTTACATCAACAGGGAGAGGGAGATGAATCCAAGTCCATGAGGACCACCCTTAAGTCCCTGGTCTGTGTAGCTATGGCTCAGGTACATCTCAATCAGCTCTATCCAAAAACCTCACAACACTGCCAGGACAGTGAGCACCCAATGCCATTCATTTTTCAACAATTCTTTAATTTCTTCTGATGGGGCAGTAAACATTTATAGACGTGTTCAATTTTATAGGCAGTTCCCACAGAAACCTACAGAGCTGTTATCACAAATGGCATCACTCATCTGAATAAGGGTTTGCAGGATCAGTGTGTTAAGTTTCAGTATTGTTTTTTATCCATAGTGGTTTGCCAGATTCAAATGGAAAGCAGAAAGCAGCTTTTTAAAATAGCATGTGCTACATTTGTATCTAATACTGCAGTGGGATGTATTTGTAGATTGCTTTACCAAGACCACTTAAAACCTTAAATCAAGCAATTTAAAGCCTAGTCACTGAGATTTGCAAGCATGTGTAAATTATTCTCTAATCCAGTTTACCCTTAACAGCTTTATCACAGTTGAGAGTCCCCTACTGACCTCGGGGGCTGAGCAGTAAAAGAGCTACCCCTAAACATGAAGTGAATTAAGTAGTTCCCCTACTGAACCAATACACCACATACCATTATTTCAGTATAATTAGAAAACTTATAAGGATTATAAAAGGAGCAACACACAGCAAAATCTGTAATGTAGAATTCTATTGATTTAGAGGGTTCTTCTCACTAGTTTCACAACACAAAGGACAGGCCCTGAATAACAAGACCAGTTTAAGCAAACCCATCCTTTGCAGAGGAAGACCTCTGTAGCACTAATTGTTTTGCCCAAGAACATATTAAAATGTTATGTGCAAATTTTCCCTTATTATTTTAAATCAATGCAATTTGTTTTCCACCACCCTCACTAGCAAAACGCATCTCACAGAGAGCAGCAAATGGCCAAATGCCTCCTCAAGGAGAATATTTGGCCTTTTCAGTTTCATAAACAGAAAGTTATAAGTGATGGATTCACATTTATGTGGAAATGGTTGTTTTTGAAGAGTTTTCTTGGTTCATTTGTCTGAGCAATTTCCAAGTGAGTCCTTTGAGCATGGCTGAGTCTGGGGCCAGGACAAGAATCTCCAGAGAGGAAGATGGTGGAGCCTTCTGATTCATCCATGAGAAGTCTATGAAAGTAGGGACTTTGAAGTGGACACAGCCAAACCTTTCCACAGTCACAGGAACTAAAACCCACACAATCATAGAATCTTTAAGCCTGTAAAAGTCTTCTTTGGACAGGAAAATATCATTGAGTCCAACCATTAACCTGACACTGCCAAGTCCACCACTAAGCTGAGTATCTAAGCACCTCATCTACATATTTTTGGAACACTTTCAGGGATGCTGACTTCCTTGGGCAGCCTGACAGCTCTTTTGGCAAAGAAATTTTTCCCAATATGCAATCTAAACCTCCCCTAGCATAACTTTAGTCCATTTTCTCTTGTCCTATTGCTTATTACCTGTGAGAAAAAAGCTGACCCACACTGGTCTACAACCTTCTTTCACTGTTGCTCCTTACCTGGGGACAAAGGAGTCTGAGCAACTGGGGCTGGTCCCAGCAGAAGCAGTGATGGTGTGAGCTGTTCCATCCAAATCCCTTTCTTCCTCCTTTCCTCCACCTGATCACAAAGCCAGGAGGAGAGGAGAAAGCAAAGGGAGAACCACAAAAGCAGAAGTCCCGACCCCTCTGTTGTCATCTGCCAACACAATAAGCATTTCTGCCAAGACAGCTCCCACTCCTGTACTTCAGATTTGGGGGTCTCTGCCTCCTTTGCTCCTCAGCCCCATTCCTACCTGCCAGCACTAACCAGATCATCCTCAGGCAGGTCCTCGCTGCTCAAGTTGCCAGAGGGCTGCTCCACCTCCACCTGGGAAGGCATCCATGGGTGCTGCAGGCTCATCCTCTGCTGCAGGACCTTTCCTTCAGGATGTGCTCAGCCCAAGCCTTTCCCCACCTCCCTGTGCCGAGGGTCATTCGCAGCCTTTCAGATGCCTCCTCCCTCTCTCCCTCTCCTCTCCCAGACATCCTTCCCCCATTAGTGCCTCCCACAGAGTATGGAAGCAGCATCCCTGAAAATGGAAAGTGGGAAGAGTGCTAATTGATGGGCTATTGCAACCATTAGCCTCCTGTCAAAAGGTACTAGAGGGAGAGAAAGAACAGAAACCATCAAGAAATATCTGGAGATGCGTGTTCCCTTCCTAAATCCATCTTTTCTCATTCAGATCTGGGGCCATCAACTCCTCCATCAGTTCTTGTTTCGGCAGAGCTGCTGCAGGATGCTCTGACACAGCACAGCGCAGGAGCACCTGTCCTGTACACTGCAAAGAAATGGAATTCTTCAAATTTAAAAACTGCACCATACTGATGGACAAGCTGGAACTTGCACTCATACCCTGTGCTCAGCAATGAAAGGGCAGATCACTGCCACTCAAGGGAGAAGAAAAGCTCTAAAAGTCTGGACACACATTCTGTTAATACCCTTCAGTCTTGTTGCCTTTAAGGCTCCTATAATTCCTAAAAATATAATGTCTTTTAACTTAAGACATTCTTTTTGCATCTCAGTCCCTATACATGCTAACACAAGCTACTTAATATATTTTTCAAGATGTGTATTTAAGAATCAGAGAGACTTAAAAATTGCTTCAGGATCAGTGTTTTTATACCAATTTACAGCCTAAAATACAAAAATTATGAAGTAGGAAAGTACAGCTGCCTGATGGAATCAGTGACAGTTCCAGGAGCTCTTCCTGAAGAGAACAAATTGCTCCAGCCCACTACCATAAGCATTTTCCAGAGCAAATTATAGGGATTTTTCAAAAAGGCATATTTGCTCCAAACATCTCTTCAAACACTTAGCATGAAAGGCCATAATAGGGTTTTATAGCCGTCATAGTCTATTGGGTCAAAAATGCATTAAAAGCCCCGGAGCTTGAACACTTACAGGTATGATGGATCACAGTGGAGTGTCCTATTGAGTAAATAATGTCTGCTCTAAACTCTTTTCTAAATAAAGGCTTACACAAGAGACTCAGTGGCTTTGAAGTAATCATTAAATACTTTCATACCAATTTTCATGTTTCCATGACGATTACTTTAATTTTTTTATTGCTAAAAAACCTCGGCACAGTGTTTTTTTCCAAGATGAAGCAAGTGTTACCCAGACATCTCTGCATCAGGAAGAACCATTACTAACAAGGTCTCAAAACAGCCCAGTACATGAGGTAAATATTATAACCCTCAATGCTCACCATAGCCCAGCATTCTCATCAAACACCATAATCTATAATTTGCATTATAATGACTGTAGGCAGATTTTTTTGAGCAAACGTACTCAGAATTTGGTACAGAAAAATTGATTGCTTATTTTTTCTGCTTTTTTTGACCCTATAACTCATTTCTCTGAGATTGTTTTTCTGGTAAGTTTGGCTTTATGTCCTTATTGGGCTGAGTTGGTTGTATCTTCAGGAGTGTTTACTAACCAGCCACTTCTCCAGCAGGAGTGGATACCTGCCAAACACTTTGGAAGATTTAGCTGTCAGTGATGTATTCCAGCCCTCTGGAGATCAGCATGAAACACAGGCCAGACCAAGAATTAGTTGAAAATAATGAGAGGCATCCCATGGATGGCAGAAACCTCTGGAGAAACAAAGTGAAGTTTCCCTGTCTTTTGCAGAAGGACATTCTATTTGATGTAAAAAACTACAGATACTTTTGAAGCAATGCTATCTTGGAGTGTATATAATATTTCAAAAATATCTTGAAAGCTTCATATTTTAATAAACACTTCCTACATCCATTTTTTTATTAATATGTTTTTAAAAGAGGAGCAGAAAATTAACAGTGTGAATCAGATCATCAAGAAGGCATAAATCATCAGAGCTCCACTGGTTTCAATTTATACTGCTTGTGAAAAAGACTCTCTATACGTTTCTGGAATCACAGAGTGAATTCATCATCCCCAAATAATTAAGGATTTAATTTAATTATCTGTTAATCTCTTCATTTTATGACTGGATTCTGAAGGATGGTAAGAACTACGGAGGGCTATTGCAAGGGATGTTAAGGATAAGTACAGTGTAAATCATAATTTTGATATATCCATAAATACTGAGCAAGTTAATGTTGAGAGTTAAGTGGAGGAAGGGACTGTGTGCCATATCATAGATATATAATCTCCTGCATAAATACATTATGGTTTATTATAAAATCACACTCTGCACAATATCAGGTATAACCCTTTTGGTTTAATCCTAACCATAAAAGCCTTCTTTGAGATTTTGATGTACTTCTATCCAGAATAGTTTGGAGTCGGAAAAAAAGAAACAGTAGTATTTAAAACTGACATCTGATTCTGCAGAAATTTAATTTTGATCTATATTACCCTGAAATGTCAGGTACCACAATGATGGAACAGAGACAAACGCTTCAGGGAGAAGAGCAGAAAATGCATCAATTAAAGGATGCCTAATAGCCTGCAGTTAAATAGCTTTCACAAATAGGAGTAAAGGACAAAGTGTTCAGCTGCACAACAACAGACAAGGCTATGTGCAAATAAAATACTTCTATCCAAGAAGGACATTTTGTCTCTTACAACTGAACTGCTCCCGGAGCCCATTTAAGTACCATGCTTTGACTACAGTAATTATCTCATGTCACTTAATATGATATAATATCTACTTATGCTTAATGGATCTGTTTTAATTTCTAAGGAAACTGCCTGTTTGCACAAATGAAACTTGTATGATGATTAAAATATAATTTTCACTCAGGCAATAACACTTTTCAACAAACAAAACCGTAAATAGAGATGTTACATCTATCTGAAGACAGACTTATAAATGTGAATGTCCTCTAGCATTCAATGCCCTGACTATAAATTCCTGTATTTTATGGAAATTAACCATTTCTTATCATTGAATATCAAATAAATGAATGAATATAAAACCAAAGCTAAGTTAAAGTATTCAAATCAATGTTATCACTAAGCAAGTCAACTGAGATTCAGATCAGGGAAAATACACATTATTTAACTAATAATGTAACATAATTTACATAATTAATTTATACCAAAGCCCCATCTTCTGAAAGCATCCAAACAATTGCATTTAAAGACTTTAAAATTCCTTTCAAAATGGCTACTCTTTGCAGTAAATGTAATAATGAGAAAATCTAACCCCAAACTTTTCAAGGAAATCCAGTTCATTTGACATCAGAGAGATGCCAATTTCATTTATTGCACCACATTAACTTCACATTTTTTAAACAATTATCTGTTATCTTATTTACAAGCTATGAGACATGCAATTTTTTATACAGTAAATGTGGCAATCTCTCATTATTTAATTTGACCATCATGCTAGATTCCAATGCTGCAAGGGCTTTAACCATGTCCCATTTAATTCAGTTCTACAGTATATCTCAGCTCTAAAATACAGCCTGAGGGGAAAAGAGGCTTGGTTTTTTTTGTTATGCCTTTTTTATATTCATCCTAACTTGAATGGCATTTTTTAAAGGCCACAGAGGAAATAAGTTTAGCTTGGTTTCTTCAAGAGCTCTTACTGTATAAATGTTGTTGTTGCAAATTCTCTGAAACTTTTCTCAAAAGTCAAATAAACTTGAATGCTTAATGTCTCAAGAAATTTGCGAAGATGCATCCAATATGCAAAAAAAAAATAGAAGCACATAATCAAATCCTGCAAGAAAAAATCTGATCAAGCAACGTGCATGCAGCCAGGCAACTTGTCCACAAACACCAGAATATCTGCTCACAATTTTTCTAATAGATTGATGCATATTTTTCACTCACCCTCCATATTTTTTTTAATCTCTTCATTCTGGACAATTTGGTTTTGTTCATCTCTGACTTCTGCAGATCAAATACATATCCTATGTGGCTGTTGACATATTTTACAACCGGTCAGCAACCTAAAACAGCAGAGTGATGGATATTCTTGGAAACAGAGGCACTCCCTGGCTTTTAATGCTGCTTCCAACAACCACACAGTTCACAGCTCAGCATAAAGTAACCAATAGCTGAACATAGGCATTAAAAAAAAGGAAGCCAAAATCCCTTCTTTGAGATGATATAGGGAGAAGTCTTGATCCATCCAGTGCTTGATTTAGGTCAGTAAAAAAAAAAATGCTATTATGTCAGCCATCCAACTTTAAGACGACTTGTGAGCTGACAGTCATGGCACTTTAAAGCACCGTCATGATGAGTCTTTACAAAGGGATTGTTGATTTAATCCCAAGGCAAAAAAAAAAAAGAAAAAAAAAGCCCAACAAACCAAACCCAAGATACTTAAGCAGTATGGAAATCATCTGATATTACAAAAATATCTGCAATGTGCTGCAAAAGAATGAAGCTGAGAAATACCTCATGTAATGCTTTCTACTTTAATTCTGTGGTTTCTTAAGGGTGGGAGATTTGTATGATTCTGCACATCTATAGACCTGTCATTCTTCCTAAATTATTTTTAAATTTTTGCCTCTCTTTAAATAAAAATATTATATAAAATAGAAAACACAGACATGCTAATTTTTAAGCTCCCTGAAAATCAATCAGTTACTCACAAAATTGTACCAATTTTTTATGAAGGAAAGACATCAGTGAGAGAATCTGTCCAGGAGGGAGATCCCATAGAAAGTCCTAATCACAAAAATTTTGATCACAGTTCATGCTATCCAGCTCATAGGACACTATAAGAGAGAAGGACCATTTGGTTTTATTGCTCATACATCTGGGTTTCTTATTTTCCCTTCTATAATTTGCGGAAATGGAAAAGAAAGCAGAAAGAGTGTAAAATATCCCTCTCTGGTAAAACATAAAAACCCCTGCCATATCTCAAATCCATTTCTGGAATGAGAAAATAAGCTTGTTTGACAAGCACTCGTTTATTACTGGCAGTTACAACTCCAAAGCTGATCTTCTGCAGAGTGAGGGAGGAAAACAGGCCACATCTACAGATGTGACTACGCAGAGGACACCCTTTTGAAGTGTCTGTAACTTCAAGTTGGTGGTGTAACCCAGGAAGGAACTCATCCAGCAGAGTTATATAAGGGATTTGCTTGGACTATCTGGTGTTGTGAGTAGCTCTCTCAATAAGAAAAGGGGTGGCCACCATATTCTTATGTGACTGATGGTACTTTCTTTGTCACATTGTGCTACCACACATCTTTGTGCTACAGCATCACAGAAGGGGTATCAGAACTGCTCTTCCCATCTTATAACATGGTGCAGAGTGTACTTGATCAGATTACACTGAATAAAACATCACATTTGATATTCTGGTCAATACGCACACAGCCCTGCTGAAACCTTTTCTCTCCTTGTCTCCATGGAAAGGCAGAAGCATTGTGTGTTCTAATTGTGCAAGGTGCCATTATTCCCATGGTACAGCAAACCCATATGGGGATGTGCACTGACCTGCAATTTGGGACCTGACCCATGCTTCCCAATTGCTGTGAGATGTTTCACCAAATGTAAATATCCATTTCAAATGTGGATACCAAATTTAGTTGACATTAAGAGCTGTTATGTGCTAGTTACAGAAATGACAGACTGGTCCTGTGGAACTGCTTGATTATTTTATTCTCACATTTAGTTTTAGAGTCCTACTGCTTGTTCCATGAGGAGCATTCCCATTTATTTTAATGGCAGTGGAATCCGACCTTTGTTCAATAAAGAATAAGAGTGACTCATCTCATGTTTATCTGAAAGGACTAGCTATTATACCTCATTAAATTTCTTCATACTCCCTTAGTAATCAGCCTCTCAATTATCTACCAGTATTCCAAACTTTTTCAGACTTAATTTTCTGTCATTCTGGCAATACACCCTTAATCTGACTGCCATTGAAGAGACAGATAAGAATATTTCAATTTTCTTAGCATTTATTGTTAGTCAGATTAGTTAATGATTAGTTAGATGTAAGAAAATGTGTCGAAACCCTTCTTGATGTTATGCAATTAGTATTGAGGCCCCAAGCACTCCAGTCAAGCTCAGAGCAGACAAGAGCTGTTCTGGGAGCACGTGCTCTGACTGCAGGCACAGCTGTGTGACTCCTGCATGGAGCTGTGCCTCTGAGCCAGCCCAGAGTGACAGCTTTGTGCTGACATGTGCCTGCCCACTAAGAGCTGGGTCACTGTCTGAGGGTTGTTCTCCTCTTTCCTATCTTTTTATGCACCACTAGACACCCACAGCTGAAAGTGCACTTTCCTGGACTCCAGTGATACCCAAAATGAAATGGAATCTCTCCCTGAAATGGTTCCTCTAAGCAGTAGAAGAATGCACTTTGTATTCCTTTGTCCTCAAAAGATGGGAATAAACTTGTGGCTTTCCATGCTGTAAGAAGCAAAATTGGTCAGGAGAATTCTTTTGCTTGCTGTGACCAGGGCTTGTAAATAACACAGCATGTCCAGGCCAAGGTCAAGCCAAACTTGATCTACCTTGTGGATTTTTCCTTTGTGGTTTGAATGTTATGGTCAGGAGTGAGGGAAAATATTTCTTCTGAATTAAAGCCACTGCAGAATCATTCAAAATGCTTTCACCTAACCTAGTTAAGGGCTTTTGACATTCTAATGTGCTGAAAAGTGGCTTTCAGCACATTTTAACATGGTTTCATGATAAAATCCTAATTCAGATATAAACTGCTGTAGCTCATTCACTATACTCATTATTCTGACAGACACAGTTTAGGAGTGCAACTTCTCTCTAGACTCAGGAAGTCTGAAGCCCACAAATGTCAGAGCACTGGCATTTCCCAGGTCTTGCTGACAAGCTGAGGGGGTTTGAGGAGGTCAGAGTAGAGCCCAGCTATTAATGACCAAATCACTCTCTCATGTCCTTCAACTCCTTTCCATAAACTCTGACCTCTAAATAAACCCCCTTACAGCAAATACAGGATATAATTCCTGTTGTCTCTTCACTGAACCTTGAAACTTCTTCTACATGACCCACACTTTGGAAGAAACAGGTGAAGAAATAGAGACAAACACAGGTACAAGAAAAGTCACATTGATGTTTTCAAAAAAAAAGCAGCAACAACTGTCAAACTTCCCACAGATGATACTTTAGTATTAACTTTCTCCATTTGGCTGCCTTGGTGGGTTACACATTTGTGCCATCAAGCAGTGCCTGCTGCTGTGGGTTTTGCTGCTTTGCTTTCAGTAAGATCAGATGCTTAGCTTTTACCCAGTAATTTAGTTAAACATAATGGAGTGAAATCATCCCAGAATATTTACTGCAAGCTCAAAATCCCACCTCAGCTGCATTTACTGAGTGCAATAACACAATGTGTGTTCCTGTAAGTATAATTTGGTTCCTATAGCAGCTCTCAAATTAACAGAAGAGGAAGAAGATTTGATTGCAGTAATCGATCACAGAATTATAAACCACCGGTGTGGAAGGCAGTGAGAACAAATCTGCACTGCAAGGAGTTACTGGGAAAGTCTTTGCTTTCCAGTAAAGGCTGAGAAATATTAGTAGGAAATCACAGAGTATTGCTGACACCTCATTTGGATAGTGGGCACAATTTTGGTCACTCATATTCATGAGAAATGAAAACAAAACCAGAACAGATGCTAATCACGGCTGGAGAAACTGTCTTGTGACAGAAACTACTGGAGCCTAATTAAAGTAAGGCTGCCATCTATAAATATACTGGGAAAGGAAGCAGAAATGGGGAAGAGCTATTTAACCTCAAATTCAACAGTAACACAGGGCAGACATGTATAAACCAGACAGAACCAATGGAAGCTGAAAATCAGAAAATGGTTTGTGGCCATCTAACCCTGGGGTAACTTCCTAATAAAAGCAGAAAGGAGTAAATGTTACATGAATCTAAGATCATTGTTAAGTGGTTTTGAGTGGGACAGGATGACAGGGCGCCTGCATTATGAAATCCTGAAAACCTGCTACCAATTTCCTACTCCTCACAGTGCTCTCCTGACAAAATTAAACATCTTTGCAAGTTGGACCTGATGCTCAGCTGCACTGTGAGCACCAGCTGTGAACCTTTCTGCCCCCAATGAGAAAACACTGCCCCATGAAGTGGTCTTAGGACTGCTCTAACTTTCTCCATTTCCCCATGTAAGCCCCTGGGTCCATCTGGCAGCAGAGCATTACCTGCTCACCAGGACATGATCTGACCATACCCCTGCACTGGAGATCAGTCACAACAGCCAGATGCAGAATGTTCTGACAAGTAAAGAAAATGTAAAAATCCAAACAAACAAACAAACAAAAACTAACAAACAAAAGCTACAAAAGAGGAAAATATGTCAATCTGCAGTTCTGTTTGCTTATGATGTCCTCAGAAGTAAAAGAAGTAGAATCACACTCTGATTCCCACCACAGCACATTAATTGACTCTGGAAATTGATGTGGTATCCCAGAGCCACAGCCCAACCCAAAGAACAATGAAAGTGAGATTCCAAACTCATGGACAAAAATAACAGGAAAAATATGCCCTGTATTACTGCAAGAGAAGTAACTGCTGGAAGTAAGAGGAGCAGAACTGAAACACCCATCTCTCCATCTCATTTCATGAAGATCTTATAATGGCTTGGACATGTGTCAGTGCAGCTGTGATGAAAACAGGTGCAAACACACGAGGCCACAGTGGTAGGAAGATGGTGTGCCCAATTCTGCACACAGATAGTTGTGACTCATGGACAGAAGCATGGAGAGAAGAATTTTCCCACCTCCAGCTTTCCCCTATCTCTCCAGCCTGAGCTGCCCATTGTAAACTCTGAAGATGACAGCAGCTTTTGGCCAAAATACAGAAAACTGACGTGTTCTGTTCTCCCCCTGCCTCCAGGACTGGTTGTACTCATTCTGCCACTGACAGCACTGATTCTGCTGCATGCTCAGAAGCAGGGAATTGGATGCCAATTCACGCCCAAACAGTATCTCCCTGCTGACTGCCACAATCAGGAGACTAATGACAATATGCCCATTGCTATCCCACACTGCCCTGTCAGATGCTGCCCAGGTGAGCCACACAAATGTCTGAACACCAACTCCTGCTCACTTTATTTCAATAACAGACAAACCCAGGAGATCCTTTTAATGAAGTTCCTCCCTTAAGTATGTATCACACCAGTGTGCAGCCACCTCAGCTATGACAATAAAATATTGTGAGGTGGATCAGAAAATTCATCTTTTTTTACCAGGTTGTTTTCAGGGCAGGTCAGTTCACTTATCAGCACATTGATCTGGCTCACAGCAGGACATTTTCTACAAGCCATGGTGTTGGCAGGCTGAGGACAAGCAGCCCCCTTCTCTGGCATTGCCTTCCAGCCCCTCATGCTGGGAGTTCCACCAAACTCCTGAGCCTGCCTAGTGCTTTATGGAAACACCAGCCCTCACAGGGCAAGGAATTAGCTGTTTGCAAGAAAAAGCACTAAGAAGCCACAGTGCAGCAGTGTGAGAGTACTACTGAAGATCATTAGCAGGAGGAAGTAATGTATATTTAATGGCCTCTACCATTTGCATATATATTAACTCAAATGAATACTTTCAGCCACATCCATGCACTTTTCTAAAGAAATATGAAAGGGGAAAAAATGTCTTTTCTCATATATATGTGCACATAAGCAGGCATGGAACCTTTGCAAAATGCAGCACCTATTTCTGCTTAGTTATTCCAAGTCACACTCAGTGGCTGATTTCCAGTCTGCAGGAGATGGAAGAGAGAAGGCTTGAAAGCAGCATGGAGCAAGATAACCTGCCATCTCCACTCTCTGTCACTAAAAGGCCCCATTTGTTATAAATTTTATACTTTTTCCAAGCAGTGTCTTCATCAAACTCAGCTACACAGATTTTAGAATCGGTGTGAGGCATTTAACAAGTTCTCTCCTTCCCTCCACTGCATGTGTTCTGTGTCTCAGCTTGTATAAAAGCTGTAGAGAAGAAAAAGCAACATTGTCCCTTTTCCACCAGCATGTTTAGACCATGGCATAAAAAATACCAAACATCTTCACAGCAATTCAGCGCCAAGAGTCAAAATCTTCCTACTCATATTGAAGTTAAAACTAGCCAGAAATTAGAGAGTTTTTACAGCAACACCTACTCCTGATTTGCACCACTGGGTTCACTGTGGAGTCCTGACTCCGTGGCCAGCAGCACTGATGCCCTGTGACATGCTGTGCATTCAGGAGGCCAGAGCCTTCTACTTTTGTCTGCAGCAAAAGAGATTTAGGACTTTGGAGTGTCCTGTCCTCCTTAAGGGATTTTTGGATGAGCCCCTCTTCTTGCTTGGGAGAGAGGGCTAAGAAAAGGAGTAGGAGAAAGAAATGGACAGACAGAAGCACAAAAACCAGTCAAATCAACACTCCCTGAAAGGCCAAATTTGTTACAATTGTCAAATATGAATAGACAAGAGATCTGGGATCCATGGGAAGATGCATTGTCAGAGTTACCAGATCTCTCTGAGCATCTCCTCTTTCCAGGCACTCTGCAGCTGGGCCCTCCCAGCTAAGCAGAAACTTTCAGGACAAGCAGCTCTGGGGCTGTCTTCCACTGAATTTTGGCAGCTTGACAGCTCAATGTGAACCTCTTCTAAATATAACAAATTACAGTAAATTATATTACATCTTCTAGTAAGAAAGTCTTGATTCTCTGGAATTAAATCAAAATAAACTAATTTACAAAGTAGGTGTAAAGAGTTAAGCAGTTCCTGTCAGATATTTTTTCTAGCCCTAGTTTAGAAACTTTCACTATGGAGATCTGACAACCTTTGTAGGCAATCTAGTCCAGCTGCTACAGCTGGAAAGTTAAATTTCCAAGCTCATTATTCTATGCCATGCCTACATCAAGACCTAGGGATAGTTTTCCACTTTGTCATTACTCTAGAGATAAATGAAAAATATCACTGTGCGTCCCTGTGATGTCAGGCATAAAACAATACCTGGGTTTACACTTTAAAAATTTATTTTCCATCTATGGTATAGCTTCATTCTCAGGCTTAATAGATGTTATTTTATAGAGACAGTTTCTGTTTCTGTTCTTTATTAGGTACAGTTAAAATTGTCTGTATTGTATTTAATGGTGCACTGCACTCTGGGTGAGTGTGTTTTGTCTTTCTAAATTGTGTTGCTCGCTGGCACTGATTGGTGATACAACACTGATTTCTGCTTTTGTTTATATATCCTGTGCATTCTAGGTTGTTAAGAATGGTAATGGTTTACCAGTCCTGGCATTATTTTTTTACTAGAGTTTATTAGCCACCTAAAGTCAGCTTGTCCCCAGTCACTGAAGGCAAAAACCAAAACATCAAAGGTCAACAACTCAGGCTTAAAGAAAATACACAGAAAGCTATTTTCTACCTCTAAGAATATAACCTGTACTTTACTGAATTATAAACAACATGAAATATAAACCAATTAGGACAGACACAGATGTAGTGGCTTTGGAAGATGCCAGGCATGGGGGGACAAGTCACTCTCTACACCCAGTGATTGTGCCACCATTCCCTCAAGGTTTTTCCTCCTCTAAAGGACAAATTCTACAGGGGAAGTAAAACCCAATCGCTGCCCCTATTCAGACAGATTTTTCATCTGCATTCCCCTCCAAGGTGACCAATTAATGTTAATCCAGAGGGCATTTTGTGTGATCAACCATTAGCGATGCAATCAACCCATTCATGGCCATCTACTGCCAACATATTTGGGTCATTATGAAGATGGATCATTCTTTGCTGCTAGTTAGAGGGAAAAAGCTTCTTATCCCACTGCCATGATCATCCAGCCTCTGTTAGACATAATTACCACGGGGCGATAAGGGAGGCTAAGGAAAGGGACAGACTGAAAAATGTCCCCAAGAGCCCTAAATGTTTTGGATCTTAATTCCTTAAAGCCTCTTATCATTCTGAAAATATTAGCTTTGCCTCCAAAGGTGAGATTCATTTGGTGAAACACAGACATGTGAGGTCTGAGCAAAGCCATCCTGGACACCTCTGGAAGTCAATGGAGCTCAAGTCTGTGAAGTCATGGGCTCCTAAAGGAGACATCTAAACCCAGATAGAAGAGGCAGGACCTGAAAATGCCATTATTGCTCTTTTGATTATAAAGGGATTTTTAGGTGGCTGGATCAGATGGAAATCTCTTTGCTTCATTAAAACAAATTCTGCCCTGTGAGCCTCTTGAGCAACTTTTTACCACCTCTGATAAAATCCTTCACGTTGCAACCCTTGTGCATTTTTTGCACTTAAACCAGCAGGATTTGTGTGTGCATCTGGATGCAGGTGAGCACACCTGGACTGGAGGAATGATAAAAGTGCCCAGGGCTGGACACCAGCAGATACCAATGTGCCACAGGGAAATACATTTCTTTGCTTTATTTACTATAAAAGCAGAAATGCTGGCAGGCTCCTTCTGCCACTAGATTTCCAAGCAGCTGCCCAATGACCACGTTAGTGGCTGGTTAGGGCACTTATAGCATTCTCTAAATGTTTAATATTGTATTCCTCCCTTGAAGCATCTGGTGTAAGTCACTTCTGGAAACAGAACACTGGACCAGATGGAGCATTAGTCTGTGACATTCTGATCTGGTAATTCCTATGTTAATTTTTATGACAATTTAGATGGACATTGATCACAAGGCCCAATCTGAGTCAATTTATTATAGGAAAATTATTTTTTCCCCTTTTCCTTTTCTACTGAAAAGCTCGGGTTTTTTCAATGTTGATTTCACAGTGCAGCACCTGGGGAGAAAAAAGAGGCATTGCAGATTTCAGGAGTTAAGAGTCGGGTTCCCACTGCTGCCTCAGATACAGAATGAAAGGGGAACATTTTTTACAGTTGTTATCTGCAGATTTGGCAGATGTCTTTTCAACTATTTAGGAGCTTAAGTACTGTGTGATATGCACCAGGAAATGCAGCATTTAGTGGTATTATAGCCTGAAGGTTCCCTTATGAGCCCCAGTTGTGTTGGCTTAGAAGGATATGGAAAAAATGTCTATGACTACAACATGCTGCATTTTTAGAAATGATCAATAATCCTGAGCATATCAGAGTCCAAAAGAACCAGCACAAGGGATCAAAAAGGGAACTGATTCTCATGGCATTTCTGAATATCAGAATTCTTTCCATGTTACACTCAAGAATAAAGGCAACTCAAATTATCAGGCACCATCAAAATGCCACTCTGAAGTCTGTTCTTCATACAGAAGTCTGTTCTAAACTGCAGAAACACAGTCATTATGCTGTGCTCTCACTTAAAGACAGTTTGATCAAGGTCAGCTATGAATAATACTGACAATTTTATAGCCACATAATTTTTTCTAATTAAACCCCAAGCTTCTATATAGGTACTTCTCCCTTATGTTGTTTGTGCTTACACATCCTTGTGATGCCAAGCTGTGAAAAATTATATGGGTCATATAATCTTGTCACTGTTCTTTTCTTACATTAATATATTAATTCCAAAAACATAGAGTAAAAATATGAACAAAAAGATTCATGACTACACTTCAGTGTGGGTAGATGTGAGTCCTTGCAGGCATTTTAGAGATTAGCAGTGCAACAAATTATTAGTTCCTCTAAATATCTGGTTCTGGCTAAAGAAACTAATCATATAAAACTGAATCATTAGCCTTTGGCAAACTGCCTCAGTTCCTGTTAGAACAGGCTGGTACAAGATGAGAAATTGAATGAGGTGGTTTGGACATTTTCTCTTTTTTCATAGCACAGGAATGTAGAAAATTTTTGCCCATTAATTTTTATGTACTGAATAAGGCCTGAAAACATCCAGTAGAAATAGATCTGTTGTTTTCCAGTTGCATTTATGAAAGATTCCTTGTCTCTGTATGGCCATTTAAAATATACACTGTGATTGCACTTAAAGGGTAATGGGAAATTTAATGTCATTTTTGCAGGGCTTTGTTCCCTTAAGTTACAGTGATGAAATTGCAAAGTGGTGACTTTTCCAGTGAGTTTCACAGGGCTGCACCAGCAATCACACACTCATCACTGCTTAAATGGAGTTTTCTGCATAAACTTTTTCTGGGGTGGGTTTGTACCAATAAGGCATCACATGGAATAAAGAGGACACAAAGCTGCACCATCACTGATGCCATCAGCCTGAAGCACAGCAGAGGCAACCTCAGGCAAATTCTACCCTTGTTCATAACACCAGAGCCCAGAAAAGGCAAGATTTAGGGACAAGAGGGTCCTGCCATGCTCGATCAACCTAAGAAAGAGGGACTGGTTTCCTGCTGAAATGTCTCTTTTTCAGCTCACCTCTCACATCTGTGTGGTCTCTCTTCCATAACAAGCCTTTGCCTGGATTGTTTTACTGCTTCACAATAGAAACCAGTTGGCCTAAACCCAGCCCTGTGAGAGTGCATCTGCACAGGCAGTCCTGAGAGGGGGAATGGCCTGGGAGAGACTTTTTATCTCAAAAAACACCACTTAGAGAATTTTTTCCTGTTACCTGAGTAGCCAAGTGTCTGATTTACACTGAATTGAATATTTTGACTGCATTTTTTCCCATAAAGAATTAAAGCCTGAGATAAAAGCCTGAATGAATACAGTTTCATATAATAAGTTCACAGACTCCACAGCAAGCCCCCAAATCAGCAATGGAAGCCCCTGGGGATGTAGAGGATGCAAACACACTCAGAGCCTGTATTTCCTACAATCACAGGATCATAGCATTATTAAGTCTGAAATAAATCTGCAGTATCATCAAGTCCAACCTTCAACCAAATACCCCCATGACCGCCATATCACAAAGTGCCATGTCCTTCTGTGTTCTGACCACTTCCAGGGATGATGGCTCCACCACTTCCCAGGGGAGCCTGTCCCAGTGGGCTCTTTCTATATCAGGGGACATGGAAAATTCAGTTCTAGGACTTTCTGCAAAATATGGCATAAATTTTCTGGTTGCCTCATCATGTCACCCTGTATCTCCTCAAAACCAGCCTTGCAGCACCAACACATTGCCAGTGCACAGGGAATAGAACCAGGGCAGCAGCACAAGGCTGCAGTGCCTGATGGCAGGAGACAACATGCCAGGAGTGCTGCTCCTGGGGACTTCAAAGCCCAGGCTGGGGTGTGCAGGGCTCCTTCTGGAGGCACAGGATCATACAGCCACCTCTACCTGAGCCATCCCACAGAGCTGAGGGTGAGGAGGCCAAGAGGGAAGGAATTTATAAGTAGGGATAGGAAGGCAAGCCTGGAGCTGAAAGATATGGGACAAGAAAGATCCTCTTAGAGCACATCTGAAAAGATTGAAGGCCAGGGAAGAAAGAAACAGAGAATCTCAAGGAAACAGTGATAAAGCAGCCTGGTGGGAAGAATGTGAATAAGAGAAGGTTACGGGAGCAGGAGGTGGCTGAAAGGCAAAGAGAGGCACCAAGAGGAAAGATGCATGGTCCTGACAAAGTGAGGCTAGACAGAAATATTGTTATCTGGGGCAGACTAACTCCCAGAATAGAATATGATCTTCTCCCCTGTTTGGAGTAGGAAATGACAATTCCTATCTATAGACATGTTTTAACAACTTCCATGTTTTTTTTCCTTTATTTCCCCCTGTTGCCTCCATCAAAACCTTCAACTGTCTGGTCACATTAAACAAGTTCTGATATTCACATGGAAGATTCACCATTTGTGTGGGGGGTAATGAACATTTGTGACATTGCCCTCCCCTGCACACTGGTGTGGAAACACTGGTGTGAGATGAGATTTATTCTCTGAGCTGAAGGGCTTGTGAAGGTCAGCAAAGTTTAAGGAGCAATGTATTAGTTAGCAAGGCCTGCTTTGGAAGAATTATGGCTCTTTTGTCAAGACATGATTTTTCTGAACTGATTTCTGAAAAGAATAAGCCTTTGAGAAAATAATTAATTCCATCTTGAATACAATGAACAATAAGAGGAAGAAAGAAAATACAACAACCTGCTGAGCTCTCTGAAAAGATATATATTTTATTTTTCTTAAAAATTACTATCAGAAGCATTGCTGGGCAATTATGACCCCATCTGTTGACTTTTACAGGTGTCTAAATTTGGATGCAATCTATTCAATAGATAAGTAGGATGATTAAAAAGAGGTTCCTTGTTGGATTTCCCACCTTGTTTGTTTCTTTGAAAATACCTCTCTTTTATTGCTGCTGGAATTAGGTGAACTAATACAAGATTTTGGGAGCCTCTTGTGTGTCTGCCAGAGAGAACATTAAAGTGGTGTCATCAATCCAGGCAACTTTCAGTGAGAAGGAGGATCCTAAGAGAGAATCAGTTTTGTCATTGGAAACTCTACCCCACACTGCTGTCTCCCCACAAGTGACAATTTTTGGAATGGCTCAAAAAAACATGGGATATCTGTGCTGTGTTTAAACCCCTAATTTGTACTGCATGCAAACTATTGGACAAGCAAATATGTGATTTTTAGATCTGGCTGTATCCATGAGATCCCAATTTGGATCCTGAGGCAGCCATCAGATCTGAAGTGCTTTTCCCATACTTTGAGATGGAAATTAAAGTTTTTAAAACTAAAACAGGCTGATGAAGAAAATAATCTATTTTGAAAATATGGTCAATCAAGAGGAAAATCAGGCCAAAAATGTTCATGTTTCTTCAGAAGAACTGTGTTAATATAACACTTTCAGTAAAATTGAAAGAAGGGAAAATATGACAAAGCAGCAAAACTTGAGCTGATATTAATGACTCTATTTCTTATAATGATCAGAGGGAACTGTCTGGACCAGGAGACCTATTAAGTCTTTGAGAATAAGCATTACCTCCTTTTGAGAGTGAGAGGTTCAATTAAATAATCTGAGTGAGTTTTTGGAAGTTTGGCCAAGGCAGCTCATCTATGGGAGACTGCCTCTGAAATGAGCCTCCAGGCCCCAGTGGAATGTACTTGGTTAAAGGTAGAAAATTCCATCAAAAACATTAATGATGTTACTTTTCTGAATTCTGGAGTGCAGAGGATAGCCCTGGGCTCAGGAGGGCCAGTGGTGAGATGAGCTGAAATAAAGTACTGAGTCTGTCAGAACTCAGTCAAGCTTCTAAAAATAGCTCTTAGTGTTTTATTCATGTGGGCAAATTACTTAATTTCAAGTCCCTTCATGGTGTTCAGCTCCCAGCAAGGCTGGGATTTGCCTTCTGCCATACAAATGATCCCTGTCGTGACTCAGGCACGTGAGCCTCAGGAGGAAACCAGTGAGAGGCAGCTCTGAAGGGAAACTGAGGCAGAGAGGACTGCAGACGGTGACAGCAGAGTGCAGAATAACCATCTGGTGTCCTTTCAACACTCACTCTTTATGAACACTTATTTATTATAAAAATACATAATTTTTTTTGCAAATTCCTGATGTATATTTTTCTTTGTTCCCCCTGATGTTCAGGTATTAATTTCCTGTGTGTACTTCCTGTATGAATTAGATTAGCAAACAAAATTTTTTTAATCTACTTTTGAAGGTACATACAACATCCCCTGTCAGCCTTTGTACATATACCCACTGCCAGTTATTTACATAGGTCACCTGGCCACTCAGTAAAGCCAAATGCAATAAATTGATTGGCACAATGGCAGATCACTGCAGAATTTGAAAGATTCTTACAAGTTTGATGTGAGGGAAGAATGTGAGAGCTCATTACACGTGTCAGGCTATAATTTGTTGGTCACACTTTTAGCTTTAATATTAACACAGTTCCTTGTGTTAATATTTATCCCTTGTAGTGCAGTTTTTATAAAGTATTTCCAATATTATTCACTAGACTTGGACAGAAAAAAGAGGCTATGGGGACTCTTTGTTTTTTTCATTTGACTTTTTGCTTTTAAAGTTTTACTACATTTTGCCCTAGGAATTCCATTGTCATCAGGATGCTATTGAATTAGGGGCACTAAGGAATCTCTTTGAGTTTGAATTTTTAAAGGCTACCAGCTCTCCTGTGCTTTTTTTTTGCCTTTTTTCACTAATAATTGCACAAGTGTTCTACAGATTTGATAAAAAAATGCACATTCCCCTATTTTCTTCAATATCAGAGAAGCAATTGTGGGTTGTTAAAAACTAATCTCTCTTAATATGGGTTTCGGTCATGGAAAAGAGTGAATTCTCTGAGGAAGAATGGGTTAATTAAACCATTTTAAATGAGGAGAAGGAGGAAAAAAAGGAGCAACCAGTGGCAATGGGATGGAAGCAACTCTGGACCTCCACTCTCCAGAGGGAAAAATATTTCCATGGTAAGAATAATCTGTATTTCTGATACAAGAATAGTCTGTAGAATAACCTTTCGGTGCATTTCACACAGAACAACACTTCAAGATATTTGCAACAGAACTGGACAAGACATTGCACAGCAGGGTGTACACAAACTGGATAATCTAACAGATATTTTCTAACTCCAGTGCCTGATGGTTTTGGAAAAGGGAAAAAAAGCCCCAATTGTTACAGCAAATACAATAAATCTCTTACAATATCAAGCAATAAAGCAGCAATTACTAAAGGTCATGACTGTAATTAAACAGCATTATTTATTTTATTGCCAGTGCCTCATTTTCTAATAAGTTAGAGGCTAACCCTGTCAAGCTCACAGCCACACTTACTTTGAAATATTTTTTAAAAATCTTTGAGAAACTTCATTGCTGGAGAGTTGAGTTGCTTTTGCTCGTGCAATGGATAGAATTGGCACCTTTTCCTACAACTATAACAGTACATAATAGCTAACATTTTATTCAATCTAAAGATTAAAATTAATTTTTAATGCTTTCCTTTTATTTTTAGCTGTATTCATTCATTTTTTTAGTGTAGGCTCACTCATCTGAATCCTACTTGCTTGCCAAGTTCTCCAAGTCACAGTTTGATAATGCATCTCATCTACCACTGAAAGTACAGAACAAAATCATGATGCTATTTTCTTCTGTTTAAATTCCTTCATTTTAAAAATTTGGATGGGGAGAGTTTTCCACTTGATGATGTGTGAATACTCAGTAGCAGACTTCATTATTTTGTCAAATACTACTTCTGGCAATCCCATTTGTGCTACTATTCCTCAGCATTTTGATTTCCAACTCCATACTGGCTTTTTTATCCTTTGTTTCCATAAGGTTTACTTGCAGATGTCCCCAGAGTTTTGCTCTACTGCTCCACAGGTAATTTCTGGATATGAAATTCACATCCTCAGCTTCCCATTAAAGGCTGATGAAAAGTCATTAAAAGCTCTCTATGTAGGAAAGCCTGAGCCAGCCTGGAAAAGAAGGAGAGGAGTCCTACAGTGTGAGACTCACAAACCACGCAGCAGCACATGGCCAGGGCACCCATGGCTCTGCTCAGGCCCAGCTTTAAGGAAGCTCTCACAGGGCTGCTCCTGCCCTGCATTTGGACCTAGGAACTTGCTCAGTATTCCTTGAGAACTTAGCCCAGAGTTATTGCAAGTGGAACTGATCCAAAGTGGGGATCACCAAGCAGTTCCTCACTCAGTTTGATATCCAGCAGTTTGGATGCTGAGTGAGCACTGAGATTTCCTACAGACATTACAGATCAGATTCTTCCCAGAGCTGCAGTCATGAGCCAGCCTGTGAGGCACAGCATGACCCTGTGGTCCTTTCCACAAAATACATATTTTTATACTCCTCACGGTCATCCTATTCAAAATGTTCTCTAAGTGATCTCCAGCCACAGTGAATTTTAGGTTTATAATCTCCATGTGTTAAAAAACATAATTCAGCACACTGAAACACTCGGTTGTCAGGGACTTGGCTGAAGGGGCAGAAAGTCATCGTAGAGGAAGAGAACCAAAAATGTCAGAGGTGATAAGGAGAGAGATGATGTTGGAGAGGTGGCAGAAACATCAGGCAGTGCAGCCTCAGAGCCAGACAAAGCTGGGGATGGAGTCCTAGGTTACAGCTCTACCACAGCCTATCAGGGTGACCTTAGACAATTTTTCTACTTATTTTATGAAAAAGGGAAAAGTCCTGCTCTGCCATGTGTTTGGTGTGAGTGAGTAAGGCACTGTGACACTCAGCTGAGCAGCACTCCAGACATGGATTTGGGAATTCCTGGTGGCTGTGAGCTGGGCTCCTTCTGGGCCAGACAGGAGACTTGTTCACTTCCCAGCACAGCAGAGATAGTAGCATTACACAGCTTTTAGTTACATCAAGAACTGCAAATATGATGACTATTATTCTAAGCTATAGAAAAGTCTCCCTTATTTCAAAACTTTATCTCAGCTAAACAGAATGCTTTGAAGTCTTTGAATCCCTGTTTCTCAGCTAAACTATGCAGGCTCTCAAAGGCACCCATGGACTCAGGAAAGAGGAGAAAATGACAGATCTGAGCCCCATTTTGCTTTTCAACATTCACCCTGTGCAATAGATTTAAACAAGTTAGAGGATCCAGGACAGCTCAAGAGTTCAAGTTTTTCAACTTGAAATTCCAGTGCATTGTCCTTCTATCTCCTATCTGCATTTCAAATTGTATTTACCAAGTACTTCAAATTTTTCTTTATAACAGGTTATTAATCTGACACATGATTTTGCAATACTTGTGCATTCAAATTCCTGCAGAGTTTGGCAGATACATCTGACCTTGCTATTATCCTTCCTTTAGGAGATTTATACAGCATTCCTGCTCTGGAAAGATCATTAATTAGCATGCCAATAGAAAAAATGAAATTGCCTGCCATCTCCTATGTAAATGCTTTCCCATCTGTTCCATTCTCATTTCCTCTGCACAGACTCTACCAAAGGTAGCTTTAGTTTTTATATTGCTCTTAGAAAATAGTGCATTCATTGTTTTGCAATTTAAATCTGTTAAATTGTGTTGCACTGTGAAATGTGGCTCTATTAAAGTAATATATGGATTCATGCAGTTTCTCAGTATCTGAGCAGTCTTCCAGCAAATTTGTTAGATGTCCTTTCCTTAGTACCTATTAATTTAGCTAAAGTTCTAAAGCATCAGGGTTTTATATTTTTGCATCCAAGACTGCTACTAATAATAATTGCTTAAAAATTTCTTCCATTTGTTAATTAATAATAACTTATAGCAGTATTCCTGTAACAGTTCAGTGAACTCTTCAGGGGTTTCCACATGGTGCTGTAACACTCTGCACAGCTCTTAGTTCTGCTGTGATAACAGAATTATAGTCTCAGGCCCAAACTACTGAGCACTTCCTTCCCAACATTATGCTCTCAAACCATAAGGAGCTCCTGCAACACCCAGAAGAGCTCCTTGCACAACCTGAAAGGTCAAAAGTCCATCCCTGTTCCTAATTGCAGTTCCCCACCAGGAAGGGAAGGAGCCCACAAGGATCATCCAGTCCAATCCTGGCCCTGCACAGAACATCCCAAGAGTCACATCCTGTGCCTGAGAGCATTGTCCAAGCACTTCTTGAACTCTGTCAGGTTTGGTGCTGTGACCACAGCCCTGAGGAGCCTGTTCAGTGCCCAGCCACCCTCTGGGTGAAGAACCTTTATCAAATACCCAACTAAACCTCCCCTGACACAGCTTCAGGCCATTCCCTCCAGTCACTGTCACCAGAGAGCAGAGATCAGTGCCTGCCTCTCCTCTGCTCCTCACCAGGAAATTGTGACTGCACTGAGGTCTCCCCTCAGTCTCCTCCAGGCTGAACAGACCAAGGGACCTCAGCCACTTCTCATATGGCTTCCCCTCAACCAGTATTTTATATTTGCTCTAGAAAACAGACTTATTTTTCAGGGGCACGGAAGAGATGGGGCCAACACAATATCATCACATTTAAAAGCAATGATTTTTAACTAGAAAATTATTGTCAATGTTTCTGATTTGGAAGCTTGAGATTTTATCTGACTGCTCACAACTGCCCACCTGGGCAATGAAGCCTTGCATGATGCCCATTGCAGGTTGCACTGTGACTGTGTGCTGTGTCTTTGCTTTATGTTTCCTCTTTATTGCAGGTTGAAAACAGTTTCCCGCTCACTTGTGTTCAACAAAGTTCTGCACCACATTTCCAATGAATTTTCCAGACATGGAATTTAGAAAAATAATTAGCCAAATATATTACTAAGTTGCCTTACACATAAATATAAAATAGTGATATAAAAGAGGTGTATTGTGTTGTGGTTCTCCAATTGGGTGCCAGATGGCAATACTAATATTCAGATAGAATCTGTTCTAGAGTCAATTGGGAATCAACCATCACCCAGATAACTTTTTCTTTGCAGTAAGAAACACAATTTCCAGGAAAAGCAACATTTTCCATGTGTCATTCAGCTCACATATTTCTCTTTTTCATAACAGCACTACTGAAAGAGAACATTTTGATTTGTGAAAATGAAGACAAACATCTTCATTGGAGTTAAGCTGTCAGGATGTGGACAGAGCAGGGTGTTGTTGTCACAGGTCAGATGCCCAGTGTTCCCATTCTCATTGCAGACCTGGTTCTCAGGTGTCACAGGGTCTGAGCTGGATCTGACAGAGCATCCAGCAGCATCCCATGTGTGTCCTGGATGCATCAGGGATGTGTCTGGGTATGGGACTGGGCACACAGAGCCTGTACAAAAACATGTTTGAGTGCACCCATCATCATTCACTCCAGTATCTGAAAAAAAAAGCTGAGTTAAGGGCACTGAGATATTTCCCTTCAGCCAAACAAAATGTCTTGCATGTCAAAACAGAAATATCAGAGATTCTGATTTTCCAGCCAGGTGTACAGCACTGCTGAGGAAAAGGGAAGATTCTCTGGTGTTTATACCTCCAGATAAGACAGGATGTCTTCTTGGATGACAAATTGGGAGAATTGCAGGGTTTGACCCAGAGACAGGTGAAATAAAAGAGGAAAAAAAGAAGTTACATGATCCTGTTGTCTTTTGTGAATGCTACTCTAATAAAAAATAAGAACTACACCTCAAAATACATGAAAATCAGGGACCACAAATAACATGGAAGGGAAGACAGTGTTTTTTAATGAGGTTTACTAAGCTTATTCTAGGGTGATATGTGGAAAACACAGTGACAAGACTCCCAGGCTTTGATCACAAATGTGACACCTCCTGGCCAGACAGCTTATCTTGTCTGGTAGCTGGCTCATTAAGCTACTCACTACCACACTGTCTGAACCCAAATTTAAATTCTTAAAATTCTTGGGCAAAGTTATGGATTTGGATTGTTTTGTAACTTCAGCACAGCATGATCTCCTCATGTATTAAAAAGAGTTCAATGATTTTGAGCTTCTGCCATTTGGAACTTGCAGCAGAGTTTGTGCTCTGCTTTGTTTGCCTTTCCCTGAACAATCTCTACTTCTTGTAGGTATCATCTTCCTAGAAGTTTAATGTCTCACTCAAGTTCATTTTTAACTTCTTTAAAGCTCTGCTTTTCCAGACTGAAGAGGGGAGCTCTGCCAGCTCCACACACAATGTCACATCAGGTTTCTCCTCTTTCTTATCAATCTTACAAGGAAGGTGCTTTCTGCTGCTGTTCATTGTCATTGTTTTTCTTTGAGTGTTTAGCAAGTTACATTTTCTTTTCTTCCCTGTACAGACACAGTGTTTTGTTTTGAACAAGAAAGCCCAGCAGAGAGTCTTCATTAATTCAAAAGCCTTTCAAAAAAGGGCCATATATTTTAACTTCAGTCACTCTTGCCAAAGGCAATACTGGAAACTTCAAGGAAGAAGTACCTCTTTAAGTTCTTAAGAATAACTTTCATCTAATGTTACTTCCCATTTCTCCCTATCAAAGCAGAGAAGAAAACATTTTCATTTTCCAGTGAAAAGATTATATTTTTTATGATAAGCTCATTAGAAAATGAGTCTGCTCTTCTAGAATAGTTTTGTTCTGCATATCCTTGATTTCCTAAAGTCCTTAACTTGGAAAATAGAGAAAAACTGATGTGTCAAACCTGAGCTGGCTGCAGCCATGACATTCCAGTGATTGATTCCATATCTGCACCATGCACACCATGGCTGTGAACATTCATTCTGCATTCAGGGGTGCAAAGGCACTGGGGCATCGCTCTTTGACATAGCAATATAAATCTTCACCTGCCTTTTCACCCTCAAATACATGAGCCTTCAGTAGCTTTGGACTCTGGAGTACTCCATACCACAAAGCAGCCTACTTTTAACACATTGCTCTCAACAAATAAAACAAAGAGGGATGGAGTTTTTCAACTTTCTGTATTCTAAGCAGGAAAGTGATTCTTCAGAGTGCCAAAGAACAGGATGAGGTAATCTCAGATGGTGGTGACAGACACTCCAGACTATCTCTAGAATCACAACACATCATGTCTCTGTCTGATCCTATCCATTTGGCTCTTGAGAGATGCCAGAGTGGCCTGGAGGGAGACATAGGCTTTGTAACTCTGCTACAGCAGAAGGAGGATGCTCTGTGGTGATTTGGGCCATCTGCTCTCCTAGGTTGTTCTCTGGCTCATGACGACAGAGCAAAGCAGTCAGAGATAGCAGAGTCACCTTTCCTTCAAAACTGCACGGTGATTTTGCAGAAGTTGGGAGTATAAATGACTTCTCCTGGATATTTTTGATTAATATTAAAAATAGCATTGTCTAGTGTTTCATACAAATAAATGGCATCTTTTATAGTTATATTTTATAGCTGGTTTCTTTATTCTATTATCAAGTGTTTGTGTTTGAAGCAAAAGGTTCTATTTCCAGAGAAGCACAGCACAAACACCAGCCTAACTTTTCAGCTGAATGTGACTTCAGCTCATAGAGACAAGAAAGCCAAAACAATCTGGGCTGACACCAGGGACTGAACTGCAGCATCCAGGACCTGAAAGCTTCCCTGGAGCAGATGCATGATCTCCATATAAGAGAGAATCCTTCAACACACTCGTGTGTGTTCCTGGACCACAGATGAGGACACATTAGCATCCCTGATTCATCCCTTACAGCAACAGACACCAAAAAGTTTTTCTTCTGCATAGGAAGCACAGGACTGACCCATGTCTCTAATCAAGTTCTCACACTGAAGCACACTGAGGAAACAGAAGGGATCATCTCTACTTTTATTTAACAGGCTGGAGATGATGCCAGTAGCCACGACATCAGTTTTAAGCTACTTCCAAAAGCCATGGCTGAGAAAGGACACTGCAGGGGGCATTCACTGCAGGTGCCCCAGGACAGTCTGTAAAATCCAGCACTGTGCTGTGGGGATGCCAGGCACAGGCAATCCTGTAGATAACTGGAGGCATGCAGAGGGAATGCAGCAAGGAAAGGCAGGTCTCCCTCCCCAGATGCCACTGCTCCCAGACCTGGGTGCACCAACAAAGCCTCCTTCCCACTCTGAAGGTTTGGCTGTCTGAAGGTTTGGCCCAGAACAGCTCAGATGTGGCCTGGCTACAATCTGGGACCAGGCTACTGGGAAAGGGGCTGTGTGAGACCATCTGGGAGAGGCTCCATCCGGGGCTGACCCCTTCACTTGGGAGATGCTTGTGCTGCAGCCCTTGCCCCGGGTCCCTGAGTGATGCTGACCCCATGCCTTTGAATTCTGATTTGAATTCTGGCTTGACTGTGGATCTGTTTATCCTATAGGTATACCTGGAGACCTACCCTGTTGGCAGAGCTGGCTGCCATCCCTGGGCCAGCTCTGCTTGCCTTGCTTTGCCCTGCCCACCCCCCTGACTCCCCAGCTCCTGGATGACTTTCCCTTGCTGAGCAAACCCACTTTGGCTTCTCCCCAACATCCCCCCTCTAATAGGATCTTACAGCCACCTCCTGCATAAAACGAGGGATGTGTCACTCCAGGATGGGTTCAGAAATTATCTAATAATGCATAAAAATAGCTTCTATATCTCAAAAGTGCATTTCTAGAATTCCCAAGCACCTACCAATTTAAATGGCCATTTACATAAGTACCATGAGGTAGTGAGACATAAAACCACTCACAGGTTTTTTTTCTGCATTCAAACCTACCTCAGAGGCTTTAGAAATTCACCTGCCTACCTCACATTCAAAGAAAATAATCCCACAGGTTTAAACATTGTATTTAAACTGAGCATCCAGTTTTATTTCCCCTTTGAATGGAAACAATAGATGCCAGAGGAAGGAGCATGTGAGTGCCACATCACAAACCCTCCTCCTGCCTGCATTTCAAGGACAGCCAGAAACAGCTTGGTCCCTCACTGACCTCAATACCCACAGTCTGAAAGGAACAACCACAGCCCTCCAAGCAGACCAAACAGCTGAACAAAGATCCTCGAAAGCATGGAATCAAACTCTTTTTCATAATGGCCACATGCAAATCAGAAGTCTTTGATACTCATAGTGATGTTTAAATTCATTTAAGCACTGTAGAGATCGAATTTCAAGTTCCATGAGTGGGAAATACTAAAAAAGTGTTCAACATCCCCTCAGTGTTCCTGAATCCTTACATCTCACAAGACTCATTGTCCACTTTCTTGCAGAGCTGCAATGAGTATGGGATGAGGGGGCTCAGTCCACCACAAAAACACCATCAGAAATGTTGCTGGTTTTATACTTAACTGACTACAGGAAATAGTTTCCCTTGAATCAACGCTGACTAAAAAGAGTAATGAAAACAATACAGAACTGGTAGGGTCCTGCATTAGCTACTGTATCCTTCAGATGCTCCAGGGCAGACACTTTTCTTGGTCTTTACATTTTTTAATATGCAAATGTGTTATTATTTAGCAGACTGATAGTTCTGCAAACAAGCTACTCATCCAAAAAATGCAATTACTTACAGAAGAGATAATTAATGATCATTATAATTTTGCCCACAGGTCTTTCTGAAATTAGAGCCTGCGGACTAGTTGTCATGCAAATATCTACCAGGAGGCACTACTTGCCATTAAGTCCTACCATTAAAATAAAGTGAAAAAATCAGACAGAAGACTAGAGAAGAGCAAAGGGACATGGAAAAAAGTGACTTTGCAAGGATAGCTGCAGAACATATACTGCCTTTATCTTAAACCTTCTTCCTCCATGCATCCATCCCTCTTACTGTATGTAA
Organism: Anthoscopus minutus; assembly: GCA_013399455.1. Taxonomy (NCBI): domain Eukaryota; kingdom Metazoa; phylum Chordata; class Aves; order Passeriformes; family Paridae; genus Anthoscopus; species Anthoscopus minutus. Next base: position 223,732 of record VWYI01025728.1, on the reverse strand, counting down.
ATACAGTAGCTGCATTTTGAGCAGTTGTTTCATCCTAACATCATTATTGGTAACTGCTGTGAAGCCCAGAGCACAATCTGTTCCTACTGAACTTACCTTAATTATCACTAGATGTAGTCTTAATGGATTGCCTGGAAGTGTCAGTAAAAATGAGAGAAAGAACTGTGGTTCAATGAGGTTAAACTTAAATTAAAATCAGGGCCTTTATAAAGGATCTGAGAAAGACAGAAAGGTTCATCCTTTCCTGGTTCTACACTTTTTCATTAAACATTAAACATGGCTTGAAAAGCATCTTGCACCACCTTTGAGTTCCTCATTCACTCACTCTTTAGGCTGAACTGAGCTTTCAAGAGGGGCAGTGAACACAACAGAAATTCCGTCACCACTTACCAGGGCAGCTTAAGGACGAGCAGGAGTTTCCACTCTCTCCAAAAGCCTTCCAAGCCTCACAATATAAAATCTGAGAGGCAGCCACGATGATGCACGCACAGAGCAGCGGGATTGCAGTGCCCGCTTGCTTGCAAAAGTGGGGAAAAAAGGGCAAAGAAAGAGGATTTCTAGGGAGAAGCAGAACTGTGACTAATGGTGGCTAAGAGATCCGAAAGTGTGGAGTCGTGCTGTGGAGTCAGTAATTCTCAATCATCTGCAGACATTTTTATAGCTAGAAAAATGCATCCTAAACAGGTTAAAGTACCCACTGTGACAATAGCCGGCGCTGCTTGAGATGGGGATGGCTCATTTTCCCTGTTATACCTGTTACTTTCACTGGAGTCTAATCAGTATTTAATACTCACCAAAAAGGGCAGAAATAATGCTTTCCTGTTTCATGTCCCTAGCCAGAGCTGTGATTAGTGACGTTTTCAGGCTGCTGTCACATTTATCTCATTAGCATGAAATAGCATTGCAGCTCTGGTTTGGAGGTGCTGTTTCTAGCTGCAAGGGCTGTAAAAAACCCTAAAATATCTAAGCAAAACCACCCCACTCATCCTCAATGTGTAGATGTCTGTGAGACAACAGCATCAAAGAGAAATATCTGTTCTGGTCTCCTCGACAGATTCTCAGCTGTGAAATTTAAACCCTGAACTGGGACAATCACTTAATTAACTGTTTCACTTTTGATGAATTTTATGTGAAAATGGCAAGTATAATTATCATACAGTTCCCAAATCCCTCACAGGCATTTTTCAGGCCAAATATTCCATTTAGTGCCACTTCCACTGTGACGATCTCCACAAGGCTGTAATGAACTGCATCTGCAGAGTCTCATGTAATGCAAAAACAAAAGAAGGTAGAGAGTTTTATGCATCTTTTGGGGTGGGATTAGCCTTGCAGAGGGATACCTGAGTGCAAGCACACAAACCACATCTCCAAGTTCCCATTACAGACCATGCAGATCCAGTCAATGCAGTCCGTGAAGTTCCAGACACAGTTCAATTGATGAGGCAATTGATGAATAGATTTCTGTGTTAGGGTGATCTGAACTCTTCTGACTACACTAATTTAGTCAACAACCTCCACTAGCATGGGAACTTAGTGGGGTGGATCACACTGAGATGCCTACCATCCAGATGTCATCCAGAGGGTTTGTTTCAGTTGCATAAATGCAGGTAATGGCACCAAACTGTAAGGAGGGCAGAGCCCCAGCTGTCTCCTAAGGGCTTGTTGTTTGGAAGATGGCCTTTGCTATTCAGTTGCACTGTCTAAATGTCTTATGACCTTCCTAGTGCATTAGAATACAACTCAACTGTCTGCTATTTAATTTTAAAAAAAAAATACCTTTTTCATCACTCTTGGAGCTGTAGTCAAATGTTTTCCACTTGGTGGAGTAAACCCAAAATTTCTGTCCTCGAATTTTCAGTCTTGTTAATCTCAGAAGCACAAGCCAATGCCAGGGCAGGTCAATGAGATGAATTACAATTTATTGTGTGAAGAACTATGTAAGTGACAAACTATCATCTGAACCATGCAAATGTTCTGACAGGTATTGTGACTGCTTCGCCATAAAACTGCTGAATCTGACAGATTTAAGGTTGTTGATAGGTTTCTATCAGAGAAGTATGGTTTGCCAGTGATCATTAAGTTTGGAAACTGCTGCTCTTTCTTAATTCTTATAGAAAATAAAGAAAATGAAAAAAAAAATCTTTATGCTCTATTTGCCCCACTGAGGAAAATGATTGGGCTTTTTCAAAGATTTGGATTTTTACAAACACTGCTTTATATCAAGAAAAAGGTGATAAAGTAACCTCAATGTTCAAGAAAATGCATGAATAAAAGCTCACTGTTTATGAATGCTAAAAAACGGCAGGTTTACCAAAACATCTGTTGAATGACTGTCGGGACCTGTACACACCCACAGAATGGTGAGTTTTTCTGAGTTTTGTTGGTTTAACTGTATTCTCTAGGTAGTGCTCTGGTCTATCTTTTCTTGAAATGTCTGTAGATAAAACACATTTTATCTGGTTGCAATGACATTGTTGCTCTTTATCTCTCTGCTTTGACTGGAGGTGTGCCAAACAAATGTCACTACATCATTTGCAATGATGCATGGTCACATAAACTCCAGTGTCCTGAAGCTTATCCTTTACAATTGCATAGGCAGACATTAAGGACTCCTGAAAGAAACAGCAGAGTCTGTGCCTATGATTCTGAAAAATAAGGATCTTCTATCTTATATTGGTACCCCATGGCTTTATTTGAACTTGTTACTTGGACCTCAGAATTATAGGTTATTTTAAAAGACACTTGTTGTCTCATCACAGAACAAGTAATGCTGTGCTTTAATTTGTTTGTTTAATGAAGGTGTGGAGATCAAATACACAAAGAATGAGAAAACATCTTTTTCTAACAAAACACATGGAGAAAAATTAATGTTCGGGGAAAAAATGAATGAAATTCAAATTTCCCAGCTGTTGAGTTGATTTTTGCTTACAGACCTACTGTCAAAGTCTGCTTGTTGTACATTATTTTGTTGTCCTTAGCAGTGTCTAATTTCTTCTGTGGGATTTCCAGGATCAGAAGTTACCATTTAGGTGGAAGTAGGCTGCAAACTCACACCCTTTGCAGGTGGTAGGGGTCAGGATAACTTCAATGTGTTCTACATTCTTCTACTGCATTAGGAATATGGAAAGTATTAGAAACTCATCAATCAGTATCCATGTAAAGAAATACCACCAAAATATACTCCAATTCTATCAGTACAAAGACTGTAACCCACTTTTAGCTTTGCTAGAGTTATTACTTTGAGAAAGGAACTGAGGAAGGTGCTGCAGAAGCAAATCTCTTTGAGAGCAGTATTTTCTATATCCTAACAAACAATCCCATCAAGAGCCCGTCAAAGAGGAAGGCAACACTTGAAAGCAGACAAAGGTAAGATAAATAACTTTGACTTTCTCATAAATTTTTTATGCTTAGTAAAGTATAACTGTCGCAAAAATATTTTGGAAAACCATTATATCCATTCAGCTTAATTAAATGCCTAAAAAATTGAAAGAATTCACTGCTTAGTTCCAGATGGTATGTGAAATGTATTGGCTTTTATATTAGAAAGAGTGATTGTTAAAAATACTGATTTTAATGAACCCTTCAGATATGTATAACACTTTTAAAATAGTATTGCTAGTAATGTTGGCACTTTTCTACAAAGAAAATTTGATTCGCATGAGAAAAGAATAAAGTCAAATGTCTACCAGCCTAAAAAACCTCAACTTAATCATATTCAGTAAACATAAATAAAAAACTTAATCAGGGATTATTTTTCCTTTTAGTCTCAGTTGAGGTGGTAACTCTTCAGAAGAAGCAACCAAACTTCTACTTCCCCCCAACCCCAGGGAAATGTTCTCTGATCTGACCAACTATGTGTGCAGTGTTTAGTTAGGTTTGCAAGGGAAGATACTGGAAGTGAAGACTGAGTATTTCACAGCTAGGAAATTCCTGGCACGATCTGGGAAGCTATGAAATAACATTGAATTTGCTGCAAGGACAGTTTGAGTCTTCATCTTCTTTCGTCTGCTCTGTGAAGAGGGAGTTGTTGTGTTATTAATACCGTGCTGTCCTTCGTCTCCTGGCAATGTCACTTCTCCTGCTGCACCTCTTCTAGGGTGGGGAGAAAAGTTAATCACAGCTTACTCATAAAGAGAAGCAGGCTGGAGGAGGTGACCAGACTCTCCAGTGAGGGTAAAGGTAATTAATGATGTGGAATATCAGAGGTAGAAACAGCTCCATGGCTGATGAAGGTGAAGCTTCAAAAGGGGAAAAGCTTGAGCTCTCCACCTCCTCATCCCTGGAGAGATTGGTTTGCTGTTCCCAGAGTCACAGCTTCTCTGCAGGTCCCTAAATGTGCACCTGATACAGTCAGGGTAAATGCCCAGACCCACCTGTGGGGAGAGTGGGGTGGGAAGAAGGCCAAAAATCCCACAGCATCTCCAGGAAATCTGTGCCCGGTTCTTAGGGATTGTCCTCATAAAGTCATGGGACATCAAGAGTAGAATTCAACTTGCAAATTAAAATACCTAAAATTAAGGACCTCTAACTTGAAAATCATCTTCATTTCTCTAGGCACAATTGGCTGTATTGGCTAGATATGCACAGGATGTAATGGGGATTTGGACACTCTTGCAGACACTGATATTTAGATGTTTTAATCTGTGAATTTAATCCCACCTCTGGTACCTAATAATATTACCAAATGAGCTGACACATATGGCATGGAGCAGTTTTCAGAGCAGGCATCCAGGAAGGCTGCAATGACCTGAGAACTTCCCTATTTTCCAATTCCTGTTAAAATTCCATAAGAAAACAGAAAAAAATAATTTGTGTTTAAAAGGACAGTGCGCTTTTTATCTATCCAGGAAACCACATTGGAAGGATACATGACTATATTTACAACTACAAACCAGAATTATCTACTTAGCATTTCTTCTTCAAAAATGTAGCACTTTGGCTGCTGTGAAGGAGCTATGTTCCATCTGTATTTTGATTCCTTAGTTTTTCTTTCCCCAGTATGTTTTAAAATCTGCATGGAAGTCATTGGGATGAATTCAAGGATGTCAGCTGAAAGTTTAATGACCTTTGCATGCAGGAATTCAGACAGGACAATTCTTTGTGCCCCTAACATCTATAAATGTGATTATATCCATGGTAAATCATATGGTCAGCTGCAGCATGGAGAGGCCAAAAGTTGATATACTGTTTTGCGACTCACAAAATCTCTTGACTTTGAGGTGACTTCTTTTATATGTAATTTTATCTAAGATGTTTCCTCTTATCTTTCCTAATCCCTCTGTTTACTTTCAGTAAAATCTACATCTGCAAGCTGCAAAATGGATTTGATGCTGATGTACCATTTTTGACAGAAAATCTCCTGACTCACTTCTCAGACTTTCTTACAGAAATGTAAAACGAATATTCAGAGAATGTCTTAAGTCAACAGGATTAAGCACTGTCAAGTGCACTGCTTAGTCCTATCTACGTGCTAAGGATTTTATGATACTTTCATGAGAATATTTGCACTGGCAGTTAGGCATGTCTCTAGGGTTTAGCTTTTTTTTCTCTTTAATAATAGCTAGGGAGGTAAAAGAACTGCCAGTTGGGATAAGAAGTTGAACTCCTGCCTCCCCTGCTCTCCACTGTCTGTTTAATTGAGTTCATTGCATAACCTTTAATCTGACCTCCTTTACACTCAGCAGTGCATTATTTTACCAAGCCTTTAATTATCAGTGTGTACCAGCGCTGATGACTTGCACACCATGACCAGGCATCATGCTGCTCCCTGGGGAAAGCACCACAGAGAGGGGGGATCCTGACTTTTGTTCAAGGATGAAGAATAACACACCAGAAAAGTGATAGAGCTTTTATGGGACACAGTAACAAGGAAGGATTGCATTGACTTGGCCCCATTCAGAGTCTGACTTGGAGAGGCCTAGAGGGAAGACAGGAAGGTGAAGCAGGGAAGGAATTTGACATTTGGGGGTAGATGAGCCAAAGGAGGCAGTGGATGACAGGACAGCAAAAAAGCATGGCAGTCACCAAGGAAGAATAAGCACCAGGCACTGTGTTGGAGAAACAGGCAGAAAACAGAGAAAGATAGAGAAGATATAGAAGTTAAGAATAAGAAGCTGATAAAACCAGCCCAGCAGGCACAATCCTGACCTTAATAAATCCTACCATGCATGGTAGAAACAGAAAGTAAATGATGCAGGCTCTGCCCCAGTAAAATGAAAATCTGCATTTCATTCAGGCACATGGAGTGTGGAAAGCACCTTCTGCACTTTGGTGCAGCCCAAAGTAGGGAACAAGGATTCAGAGTGGACTCTGCTGGAAAGACACCTGATATACTAAATATTGTATAAAATACTAAACTTGAATATGAACTAATAATAAACTAATATACTAAACTTTAAACACCTCAAAAGATAAAAAATATAAAGAAAAATCTGAGAAAAAAATCCACAAAAGAGCTTAAAAAATAATCCAATAAAATGTTTCTAATATAAGTAGTGAGAATTATTTAAAAAGATAATTTCTGTGTTAATATTTCAGACAAAAATTGAGATTTTAGAAAAAAATCATAGAAAATCACAAAGTTTCTCTTTTTTTTACCCTCTTCCTAATATTCCCTTTTGTTCTGTCTTCCTCTCTTTCCCTCTTTTCCAGAAAAAAGAGCAAAAAGGCACAAATCAACCTTTTATTTTCTCTGTAAAGGTGATAACAGAGAGAAAAGAGAGAAGATCAGAAAAATGGAACAAAAATGCTGTGTTTATTTTGGAAAAAGTATAAAACTTTATGGCCAAGTCAAGTAAAAAGGGGTGGGAAAGGGAGAGAAAGGGAGTTTCTTCTCCACAACAAAGTGCAAGTCACTTCCTTTATGTGTTCCCAACCCACGCAAATAATTAGTCTATTTATAGAAAAAAATAAGGCCTAATTTATTAATAAAATACTGCAAGTCTGCTAATATTATATCTGTGTTTTGTTAACATGAAGCAGCAGATCTTGCAATTTACTCAACATCAAAGAATAATTTTATATAGTGAATTATGTATTGAATGTTTCTACCTCCATCCAGAAGCCAGGTTGTTCAAGGATGAAGAATAACACACCAGAAAAGTGATAGAGCTTTTATGGGACACAGTAACAAGGAAGGATTGCATTGACTTGGCCCCATTCAGAGTCTAAGTTTATAAAGAAGTATTGAGCTGTGAAAGAACAGGACAAAAAACTTTAAAAGTCCAAACCTCTGCTGAATGTTCCATACATATGGAGGAAGCTGGGGGAAGGAGGATCTAACAAGGTCTCCTGGCCTGCCAGTGCTTATGTCCTAATCAGAGAAAACACAGAAAGACACCAGGAGACATGCAAGGTCTCAGAGTCCAGCTCTCCAGGGCAGGGACCATCTGTCTGCCCTGTGTTTGTACAGAACCAAGCCCAGTGGGGTCTTTGTTATAAAAATTAAAAAATTATATTTGCTTTTACCTGAAGGTAACTTAGAGGCAGTATTTTGGGAACACTGATGGGTAAACAATGACCTTGGCTGCTTTATTAAGATAGCATGTCCATGGACTAATAGTTCTGGCAGCCAAGATTTTCCTGTTCTGGAAACATTTGTATTTAACCAAAGGATATGCAGTTCACTGGCATTTTAATGCTCTGTAAGAATACAAGCATAAGCACAATGGTGTCATTGTCTTTTCTTATTCTAATTAAATACCACTATCTTGCTTGACCATGGAAAAGTTGCAGATTTCATCCTCCTCAGCTGTTACTAGCAGAGATGGAGAGAACTAGAAGATAAAAACATCAAAGAAACGAGATCTGACATCTATAAACCAGAGAAGAAAAACTGATGTGTTGTATAGTGTGAGATGTCTTTATCTAGCTGCCAGCTTCTTTGATGAGTTCACTCAGAACATTTGCCCTGAACTGGGGCTGAAGGTTTTGTTTCTTAAACATCCCCTCCACTCAAGTCAGACTGTCTCAGTGCAGTTCCCAGGGCCCTGTTCATTGCCAAAGGAAGAAGGGAGGGAAGGAGGGAGGGAA
>VWYI01025728.1:158028-215563 GCA_013399455.1 Anthoscopus minutus | reverse complement strand
ACCTTCTGTTGTACATTGTCATCTCTGATGTTGTTTTTAAAGATGATCAAGTATTTTCAAGGCTTTGGAAGTCACAATGTGGAAAATGTGTTGGCCACCTCTATAAACATGGGTTACATGTGACAAATATTATCAGAAGGCATAAGGGTGAATTTGTCTCATCACAATTTTTAGCTTAGATGCAGTAATTATGCTGAAAGATACAAAGTCCTCTCATGAAAGTTACATTTTAATATGGTTTATAGTTTTTAGGGCAAACAAGTACAACAGAAAGGTCCAGCTAATCCAAATGGAGTAAATCCAGTCAGGTAAAAAAGTCAGCTTAAGTGAACAGGCAGTGGAGCTGCCTGGGTGAAGCAGATACAAATGTTTAAAAGTCTCAAATTTGGCAAATCAGCCTCAGGACCAGGTGTGGAGCAAGAGGGGTCAGATCTTCCTATGAGCAGCTGTCCAGGGACAGCCCAGACTCCTCTGGCACACACAGAAAAAAAAACATTTCACAGCTCAAATGAGGAGTCTGCACAGGGCAAAATTTAGAGTTCACTTTTTACTTCCAGGACACATTTGTTCTTCCTCTTCAGATATTCCAGCCAGGCTTTTGGAGAAAATCTGGTGTGTCAGACTTTCTTCCAGAGGAAGAAGTTCACACTGGTTGCACATTCTTTGCACCTTTTAAAGCTGAAGTAGACAAAATAATAAGTCATCAGCATGGCAGACTTAAAACAGCGCATCATACTCTCAATGTAATAATTTCATCAGAGAGAGATTAACTGAACTGAGAGGCGTGCAGTGCATGAATATGAGCCTATGACACAGTGTCTTGCTCATATATTACCCTATAAGTGCCTGCTATACAAATTTCAGAAGCTTTTAAGATGTCTCTTTCACTGAAGTGGAACCTGGTGTAGTTTCTTGTGTTTTTATTCTTTCAGAAGGAATTGTTTATTCTTGGTGGAATAAAACTATGCTGAGATTTATAGAAAAAATATTTCCTATGAGGCATGAACTGTGGGTGTCCAAATTAAGTATCTGCCATAATCTGTGCTTTACTTTTAAAATTTTAATTGTGCTTATGCTTTGAATGCAAATATCAAAAGTAAGACCCATGTGTTTCTAATGGTGCTGCAACCATTTCTGTACCCGACCATTAAGTGTCATACAAGAGTGGTCTAAGAATGCTTTCCATAGTAAGAGTAACAAAACTCAAGTGATAAAAGAGATTACAAACAGAAATAAGGAAATTCCATCCTATTTTAGGGAAGGCACAAAGTACTCATCCTGTTCAGACCACAATTAAAATTTTGTGTTGGAAGTAAGGACTTGCAAGTCTGAACCAAGGAAATACCCTCCCTCATCTTCCTTTGCTTAAGCTTTCTCCACTTTGTTTCTATGGAAAGCATGAAGTACAACAGTCAGACCTGAGTAGAAATAAATCTATTTATCACTAACATCACCATGGCCAAAGCGCTTCCAATTTGATGTGTGTTTGTTTTTCTGACTTGTTGCAGCTAGGGGAAAAAATGCCCACACCTGCATTTATTTTGATCAATAGCACTGAAAAACTTTATTAAATCCCTCTTTCGTCTGAACATGCCCTTGAATGAAGAAAATATAATAAAAGAGGAATCAAGTTCCTTCTGTGACAAAGCTAGGAAATAAGAATCTTTATTGCTTGTTCTACCAAAGGAAATTGCAACCTCTGTATTTTAAAGTCTGTTTTGGATATTTCAGACCATGAAATATCAGACCTGTGTGCTTAAATATCTGTCAGGCTCCAAAGAATAATAACAACAACAACAATAATAATAATAATAGCAACAACAATAATAATATTAATATAACAAGCAAAACCAAGCATCCTTTTTTATATACTAAACCACAACTATTAAACCATGGCTCATATGCAGGTAAATTGAAGCACAAATTAACAGAATCAGGTGTGAGCTTAAATACTGTGGATTCCAAAGGGACAGAAAACCATCTTCAGACGTGAGCCCCTTTGCTAGGCTTATGATGACAAGTGCATGTTATAATTCCATGATTTATCAAGATCAAACTACATTTGGGAAAGGCACAAATGTGTGCATTTCAGTATATTTGATTCCATAAATACCAGCCTCTCGTGATTTGTGTGGAATTCATTTAGTAGACTGAGAACTTCAAAGATGAGGATGCAGTAAATCAGCAACTCAACCAATGCTACTAACAGAAGTCTCTTCTTATAATGAGGTTTTACAGAGGTTTCTGTTTAATGATTTATATCTCAATATCCAGTGTGACAAAAGTATGGAGCTTAGACCCAAGCTATAATGTATAAAGAACCAGGGGTGTTTCTCATATCTATGCTTAAGTTCAGAAGAAATGATTGGGGGTATGACCCAAATCCATAGAGGCTTTCTACTTCCAGTGCCCTGAATCCTTTGTCCTTCAAGGGTATTCAATTTTATTTTTTAAATTTACTAGTAAGAGAATGAAAATGCCTAATTTATTTCCACATTTCCAAGCTCATATTTTAGCTTCAGGATATCATACCTTTTCTGCAATGGAATGCATTCCAATTTCAAACCAAATTTCCACCATATAAAAATCTATGCTGTGTTATGCATATGCTTTCCCATAAAGATGTTTGTTAAGAAAGGGACAGTCTACAAATGGAATTTGTTTTCTTTCTTTAAAATGTCATAAACTCCACCATTTTCTCAAAGTCCAGCCAATATTACAGCCTGGAGCTAGGACTAAAAGAATGACAGAACTGATTGGAGTTTTTTTCATTTACTGATCAAATGAAATATTTTAGATTAAAACCAACTTTGGATCAGAGCAGCTTTCTTTATTTTTCCCCACAAAACAGAGTGTGTGTGTTTTAGTGTTTGCTGAACTCACTAGAGACCAGTGATGCACCTTTCCCAGAAAACCACTCTTTGTAATACATGCAAATTGTAGATATTCCTGATCACTATTAAAAGTATATCACCTACTAAGAGCATAGAGATATTATAATGTTCTTTAAACCTTGCCTCATACCTTCCTTGTATATAAGGAGGAAAAGAAAATGCTTCTGTCCCTGTGTGGGGTTGAAGGTTAGAGCTTTAGCTTCACTGAAATATCACCTATACATTTCAGTAGGTAAAGACTGCGAGTGCTGCTCATTCTCCAACACCCTTCACATGTCCTGCTGTGAAGGGCATTAATTCCTCCTGCCAGTGGCTGAGAAAACAGACCTGGACTGCCCAGCCTGGTGCAGCCCTGCATCCCCAGGCTTTGCAAACACTGCTGCTTAGATTGAATATTGAATATATATATTGTTGGTATACAGATAATTGGTATTGAATTTGGAGACTTCAGGCATAGCTACTGTGACTCACTGTTATTTTCAAGTTTCACACTGGTTCCATTTCATTTCTTTTCTATACTCCTTTTGGTTTCCCTTCGAAGAAGGCACCAGAAGTGACCACTGATACCAGCAGGACCAGGTTTTCACTCACTGTCTTTGGCACCTCTGAGTTCCACTCAGACACATCCACCCAGAGGCACACAGGAGAACAGCACAGAGCAGAGCTAATTGCCATCTGGAAACCTGTGCTGCAAACTGCCCTTGTTAAATTATTTATATTCCTGTTAGGCTTGATATTTTTATTATGCAATAGTAGTAGGCAATATCACATATATATTTGCACTGTGTTTTGATTTTTTTAAGTTTCATTAAGCAATCATTGAGCATCAGGCATCAACAACTGCAGGGTTTCTTCAAGCTTGTCAAAAAGCTTAATTATTCTAAGAATCATATTTTTTTCCCTAAAAAATAAACTTATCTGTTTCTTACTCAAGATAAAGTCCGTTACTCTAATTCTACTCCTGACTCACTACTCTACATTTTCTAAGAAGCTCTTGTGCACTGCAGATGCCTTGAAATCTCATTTTAAATTACACAAAGTCATCCTTCAAACAAGCTTAGTTTAGTTTTTGTTTAGTTTTTAAATCTTGTCCCTCTTGCTTTGAAATATTTTTGTTTGTACTTACAATTCTGAAAATGGTATTCAAATCACAAAATGATTATTTGTAGCAGAATAACTATTTCCCACATCCTATTAATACTATTATTAAAACTTCCCTCAAGAAATTCCTCACATCTTTACAACAGCATTAACAATGTCTACCTAATTTATGATCTAACACCAGCTCTTTCTGTGCTGCCCAGTGAAATATTCTCCATTTTATATCTCTGCATTTGATTCCCTCCAGCCCTGCAGATAGTATTTTTGTTTATTTACCTTTATTTTAATGATTTTAGGCTATTTGACAAGTAGTTCCATGCCACACTGTATTCTCATCCTGTACTCTGCAGTGCCTGTAACCCATCTCAGGTGGCATCAACAGGAAATGTCAGCAGGGCAGAATTTCCTCCACCATCCAAACCAATGAAAATATGGACAACAAGGCCCAAAGCTTGAAGCCTGGGTACATTGCAGTGAAATGCCCTCCTAGTTTAGAGAAAACCATGAATAGGTTACTGCACTGCTTTTCAGGCATCTCTACACCCATTTTGAAGCCATTGTATGTCTACACCTTTTGGGAAAAAATTATTTGAAATGGTGTCAAAAGCCTTGCTAAAATTCAAGATATGTCACACCTACCACTTTTTATCCACTTGGCATACCCTATTCCTTTACAGGGATGACAACATTTATACCTGACAAATCCCCGGGATCTATTTTTATCTCCTTATTATGCTCCACAGGGTTATTAATTAATAGATCCATTCTCTTTTGGGCTATTGGGGTCAGCTTGACTGGTGGACCATTCCCTCAGGTTTCTTCTTCCTTCCTCGCGGTTCATTCCCCTGGTGTAGATCATTCTCACAGATAATTTTACCCAGGTACTCCTAAACTAAATATGTTTCACTTATCTACATATTTTATAGTGTTTTCTCCTCCCCTCTTTTCTCCATGTCATCTGTCCACTTGTTAAATTTAATTACATTAGATAAAGGCTGATAAATTTCTTTTAGAAGACTGAAATAAAGAATAAAAATTTTAGCTTTTCTCAGCCATCTTGTTTTTCTTTCCACATTATGTAATTGGGTTTTTTTGTTTGGTTGGTTTGGTTTTTTTGCCTTTCGCATGTTGCTAATGTATTTATAGTGGGTTTTTTGTTGTCCTTTAAGTGACTTGCTTGCTGCAAGTTGTTCCTCCCTTCAACCTCCTCTCTTTCCAAATGCTTGTGTATGCTTTCACATTACCTTTTGAAACAGTCTGATCTCTGAAAGCTAAACCTTAAGTAATTTTTTGCCCACACTGGAAAATACCAGAAAGCCATCATGCCATAGTTTCCCCTGGAGCATATTCCAAGCAATCTGCTCAAAAGGACAAATTTTTATGCTCATAGAAATATCCCACCTGGGAACCTGCCCTTCCAGACCACACAATTCCACTGCAAAGAAAATTCAGCTAATTTAAACATCTGATCCAGAAGTGTATTGTGTTTTGGTTTGGTTTTTTTACCCTCACCGTGCCCAGTTGTGTAATTGCCAAGCCTTTTGTAAGTCAAAAAACACGATGAGCCAAAGCCACAAGGAAAGAACTAAATGAGCTATCATTTGTGGCTTTCACATACCATTCTTTATTTCGATAATACAATTTAAAATTATAGTGGTGAACATGCATAAATGTCAAGTGTAATAGCATTTGGTGGTGAAATAAAACAGGGACTGGCAATCTAACTGTTGGGCTCTGCACTGGAGTCCTGTGATACCTTTTCCTATTCAGCTTTTACAGCTGTGGGGAACGGCTGTCTGTCAATACAGCCACGTGTTATTGTCAACCTATTTGTCCTTCCCATCAAACCAACAGCAATTTAGGCTGATTGCTATGCAGCCCGAGTAATTTGGGCCCTGCTCTCACAGATACTCTGGCGGCAGCTGCATTTCCATGGTTTCCTGAAGCACACCTGCAGAAGGACTGCAGTCCGGTGGCTGCAGTACTACAAAATGCCATAATTAGACCATATTTCTGGCTGAAATGGAACAGTTTAATTACAAGAGAACTGGGATTGGGCATCCATGGATAGCTGGGATGTTACCTGAAACCAAAAGGTGAGAGCTGCTACTTCACATGCAAAGCAATCACTCTGACTGCTTAACAGGGTGGTGGATTTTACTGTAACTCACACACTGCAGCCAAAGCCCCCGGCCTGAAACAGGAACAGAAATCCAGAGCTCTCTCCAAGCATCCACGTGCTCCAGTGCACCTGCCCAGATCCATTAGAGCCAGTCGGAAAGGGTTTGATTGCAAGGGAAAATCCTGTGCTTGTCTGTTATTTCCCACCCTTTGGTGTAGAGCAGCAGCACCAGCAGGGCTGTGAATCAGAGCCTCATTTACCACCCACCGCTTAATGGGAGCTGTTGCCTGGGATTGCTTTCAAGAGTGGGTATTTGCTTTTAAACTGGGCTCTCAAACAACCCAGGGTGGTCAGACAAGGGCACTGCCATGTTGCAGGGGGAAGGGCATCTCCTGCCTTTAAAACTGTTCCCGGGTTCCACCAATTTTGAAAAATAATAAGGAAAATTAACCACATAATGTGGGCCTTCATTCATACTCAGGGAGATTGAAGCCTGCTCATTGAGAAGTGGGAAGAGCAGCATGAAGGATTAAAAGAGGATTCCAAGTGATTACAAAAAAACCTGCTAGGTTCACAGGAATAACTCATTGACTGGTAATTCATCACTGGGAAATAAAATGCTTTGTTTCCAATAAACATCCTATGTTCATTTGCCCTATGCAAAATGAAAGATGATCCTGAACACAGCTCAAAGGAACATTTTTCAAAACCTGTGAACACCAAAAGTTGGTTTATTCTGCTAATCCACACTGCAAGAAACAACCTGACTTCACACTTTTGTTCATCCAATTCACATATCACTATATTTTTAAGACTAGTGCTGCTTCATGAGGTTTTACTCTGATCAGTGATAAATCCCTAAATGCAGTGCAGGTAGAGGAAGAAACAGTTCAAGGACTAAATAACTAAACTTGATTTTCCAAGCAAATATTCCTAGGTAATAAGTTTAAAAAAAGAGAAAAAAAAAAAAAGAAGACCTGTAATTATTTGATGTGGTGCACACATAATAGACTTTGAGGCAATTAAGGAAAATTTAGATGGCCAGAGTTCATTTCCTGTGCAAAGCTCTCCCTCCCCTGAGATTGCAGGCAATTGGGCTATGCAGCCTCAAGCACAAACCTCAATAACTTTATCTCTGGGGATTTCAGCCCATTTGATCAGTTTAATAGAAAAAGTGATGTGAAACCTGTTTGTAATCACGTGGATTTACTTATGTAAGTCACTCGCTGCCATATGAGAGGTGTGACCCCACACCCCGTTCCAGTTTGTGCCACAAACTGGGCCCCCATCGTTTGAGAAATTTTGCATCTTTGCCTCCCAATATATCCCCTGGAAATAAATAAAAAATGCTCAGAACTTCTCAGGAGTAATGCTCTGTTGTGAAAACAGCTACTGTACATCTTCTGCTCCCCTGTTTCTCTCCAGTGCCTAACACCTGGGCAGAGATCTAAGAGAGCAGCTGGAGCCCAGCTTAATACTAAAACTGAGTATTTGCAATGCTAATCCATTGGATTCTGCATCTCTTGCACCCTCTCCAATTGTAAGTGGCCTCTGGACAGAGGCTGAAAGAAAATTAGGTGTGAATATGGCAGAATGAAAACCATCAAGAAACAAGGGCTTGTTTAAAACAGAAATTACTCCAGAAAGGGCTGCTCAAGAGAAGCTATCCCAATAACTCATTGTGTGCACAGTCTTATGCATATAAATATACAAAGTGTGTTTCAAGGACCCACCTCTGTGGGTTACACTTCTGTGACAACACAGTACATTCGTGTATCCTGTACCAAGGACACATTTGTGTGTTCTGCCACCCACATGAAAAGTGAGCAAGACCTAACTCTACAACAAGCAGAAAAAAACACCTTGTTGATGTCTTCTTTATTTATTTATTTATTAAAAAAAATCTTTTTTGGTGCCCTGAGGTCCAGAAGAAGCCAGTGCCACAATGTTCCAGTGCCACATTTAAACAGTGTTAGACACAGCAGAGGAAGCCTGGAGCTGCAGCATGGCAATCCCTATAACTTGCAAGGAACCTGGCAGATTCCCACTCTTCTCATATGGGGATAAGCAGCTGTAGGATGAGCAGCTTGGGATCAACCTGCCTGAGAAGCTAAGAGGGGGGGGAAATCAGCAGGGAATTTTCTGCTGTGATGAGACTACTGAGGCCCAGGAACAGAACCAGCCATGGGTCATTCCTATCTGAGCACCTTCTCTTTGATGCCTGATTATGCCATGTTCTGGTTTAGCCCCATCCTGGTGGGACGAGGAGGAGAATCAGAAAAAAAGTGAAACCCATGGGTTGAGATAAGAACAGCTGAATAATTGAAATTCAGTAAAATATAATATTAATATAATAGGAATAATAATAAATAATAAATAATAAAAATATGAAGAAGAAGGGAGAGAAGTAAAACCTCAAAGAAACAAATAATGCATTACATAATTGCTTACCACCTCCTGACTGATGCCAAACTCATCCTGAACCATGATCAGCCCCTCTCCTGGGTGACTCACCCAGTTTAAATACTGGGCATGGGGTTCTGTGGTATGGAATATCCCTCTGACCATGCTCCCTCCCAGCCTTTTTTGCACTTCCTCCATGACAGAGCATGAGACACCGACAATTCCTTGGCTTAGGGTGAGCACTACTTGGCAACCCAAACCATCAGTGTGTTATCAACATTATTCTGAATCCAAAACACAGTCCTGCACCAGCTACTGAGAAAAAATGAACTCCATCACAGCTGAAACCAGGACACACTGACAAGAGCTTGCCTGCGTATCATATTTGTGTAAAGCTGTCTGTACCTCGTAGCTGACAGGAAACTAAACTGCTTCTGTCATTTCTTTATTTCATTTTCCAGCAATTTTCCATCAGTGTATGTGGGAATTTAAAAGAGTGACAAACTCATTTTGGGTTTGCGCTGCAAACCCGATCAGCCGAGGTTTTGCTCACATACCACGCCTGTCTGAAGAGATTTGGCAGAGACTCAGATCCAGCTGGTGCTGGATGGGGCTTGGGCAAGTGATGCACTTTCCAATTGACCTGATAAACTGTCAGTCTTGGACAGCTGCATTTTGTCTAATTTGCAGGAACTGCTACACAGAGCTTATTGGAATCATAAATTCTTGCTCTCTGGAGACTTTGTGTCTACAGGTAGCTGATTTTGAATTTGGGTTCTTCTGGATGAAATGTCTTGTTTCCCTAATCCAAAAGACACTATGATTACCAACTAAGGGCTAGAAACCATTTGTTAGTAGATTCCATACTGGAATACAGGAAACTCAGCTGTGTGTACAACAAGCACTTTCCTTCCATTCTGCATTTCCCTTCTGAACAATGGGTGCCCCAAGGACAGGACTACTTTTTCCCAGCACACCTTTAGAAATCATGAATAATATGGATTAATATTCATAAGGAGTTTAAGTATTTCTACACTTCATGTTATTTTTGTTTCTGCTACAGATAGATATTTTGATGTCTATTTTTTACAGCTCTTTTATCCTTCCTCTTGCCCAGTGACTTGGTCGCTACCTGCATCTCTACCCTGTCTATATTTCTTTGCTGCTTTAATTCTTTAGAAGTAACCTTTAAAACTGAGCTCTTTGTATTTCTTAACTTCTTAGAGTGACACAGAAAGCAGCAGAAGCGGTAGAAATTTAGTTTGGAGTTTCATCAGAACTATCTGGAAATTTTTAAACATTTTTTTGTAAGAAAATTCCAACACATTGTTGCTTGCACTTCACATTTTGACAGACAGCACCCAGCAACATTTGCTCAAGGGAAGTCTTAGGAATAAATGGCTGATTTAAGAAAAAGGAAAAACCTGGTGGCAAGGACAATTCTCCAGGTCACAACTTGCCTCCTAATAGCTATTTTTCCATGGTAGAACTTAATTTCCCAGTCTGAAGGGACAACTCAGCTGAGGGTCCCTGCAAACAGGCCTTTGGGCTGATTGTAACACAAAGGTCACCAGGTGTGACCTGGTATGTCCTACAATTTAAGGGTATTATTTGGCTTCAGTTCCCTAGTATTTGACTGCCCCACCATTTGCAACATATTTATCCTCTCCAAGATGAAAGGAACAGGTATTTACTCTTTGAAGGGTGAAAAACAAGGAACTGAGAAATTAAGTGCGCTGATCAACACTGTAAAAACACTGAAATGGAGTACAAGGACTAATTTATTCAAACTAGCAGTTGCCTGGCCTGCAGGATCACCTCTCTCCATTTGCAAGAAGGAGAGGCATGGGAACTGTGAGCCCCTTCTTGCAGCACCTGAGCAGATCATTCCTTTGAGTCTTGACACTTGTTCCCTCTCCTTGCTCTTCTCAATGATGCCCTTTCAACACAAAGTCTGGAAAAGCCTTTAATATGCACCATTATTGGAAAGAAAGCAGAAATCTCAGAGAATAAAAGATGTGCAGAAAAGTGAGTAATGATTTTGTGTAGCTTTGATTTATTGACTAGTGGAAGTTATGTATGTATTGTTATTTAATGCCTGTGGCTGGCTGAGCAAATTTGTTACCTAATTCAGAGTGCTTAATGCTGAATGGTCATTATGCTGCTATAGGCTTGATTAACTGGTGGGTGGACTATGGGTTTTAATATGGATGGAAGTTTTTTATTTTATTTTAAGAAAGCAAATGTTTTATTAATGAGATTTTTTTGTTGTTTTTTTTGGGTTTTTTTTGCATACTGTCTCAGTATTGACTATAAAAAATGTCACAATGTACTAAAGTCTTCCTGCCATGGCCTTTTCCAGTAATAGTAATTTTATTTTCTTAGACTATTCAGAAATAGTCTCTCTGAATCCCTATCTAGGCATAGTTAAAAAAAATTTTTGAATGCATTTATGTTATCAGAGCCTTTCAAATTTTTATTTAGTTGGAACCTTTCAAGATTTGCACCAAACTGATTTGATGCTCCAGTGTCAGCCCAGCCAACAGGCACTGCTCTGGGTCTTAGGGCACCTCCAGTACAAGCCAGGTAATGAGCTTGATGAGTTGACAGCCCCCTTTGCTTCCTGATTTTCATGTTTCTATATAAGCATGTGACTCAAACCTGCAATATTTCCACATTGACCCACATCCCCATGACATTTAAGGGACAGTCACTCAGGCTGCAGGTGGTTTGTGATTTATGTCTGAACAAATGGAGCTATCCAATTTACCCTGCATCCAAGACTTCATTACATAAATCCTGAACTAAACTCCTGTTTGTCAGAAATTAGACCTTGAGCTACCTATCTGGAGAATATTTACCTTCACAGCAGTAGGAAGCAGCAACTTGGAACAAAATGTTAAGCTGCTGAGGTATTTGGAAGGGTCTAGAAAACAGCTCATGGAATCTTTCTCCCTTATAAAGGCAGGCACATATTCAAATGCATCTAGTGCAGTGTCCCCACAGCTGATGACCACTGGTCCCACATTTCCCAGGGACATCCCTAGCAGGCTCACAGAAGCCATAAGGAAGGCCCTTGGCATGTGGATCAATTTGTGCTTTATTTATCAGAAACTTTGCCCTTCTGTGACCCAACATCTTCCTTCACCACAACCCTGATGATGAGAAGATGATGCTGTTAAAATTCTGAAGTCCATCTGCAATCTCCTCACCACAGCACTCAGGACAGCACTGTGTCTGCTCATCAGCTCTCTCTCTCCACGGGAGAGCACAGGGAGTGTCACCATCTGCCCCAAGGCTGGCCTGTGGTGGCAGCAGGGAGGCCCAGGACGTGCACTCTGGAGGCACAGCAGCAAATATGAGAATAGCTTCCTCAAGGAATTAACCTCTTCACAAGCACCTTTGGACTGGCTCAGTTCTCACTGCTGAGCTTTGCCTCAGCAGCTCTCTCAGTTCCACGTGTGGCTCCCAACAAGCTAAGTGAGCACTGAAATATCAAAAGATTTCAAAAACTGCTGCTCCTTTTTATACTGTGTCACTTCATTTATTACTATGTATCATTTAGCATTATGTATTTTCCAGGAGTGCATCTGGTAGCAATTACTTTGCTGCTGTAGACATTTTCTATTACCTGCTGTAGACATTTTCTATTACCTTCTTCTCAGTGTAAGCCACTCTTAACAGTGCAAAAGGTGTCAAGAAATCTGAGTTCTGACCCATGGGGTTTCCTGGAAAGCACTGAAGTGGTTAATTTATATAGCTCCAGAAAGAATAAAAATGCTTGGCAACAAGAATATCATATAAACTCTCCTCAGCACAGGTAGTTAATTGAGTCTTGCAATTTTTTCTTGCCTGCTCAGCTGGGATGAATAATTATTTTTGATGGACGAGTAAATTGCCATTAGTATTTCCATTCTGCTAAAGCTGGAAGATTAGTCTTTGTGGCCGAGCTGATAAATTTCCATTACAGTTTTGCAAGTCTGGGTGAATGGATGTAGCTGCACTTTCAAACCCATACACAAATTGTGAACCCTTACTCAAACACAGAGCCTCTTCAACAGGCAGCAGGACTGAATCCTACAGAAACAATGACACCTGCTCAGCCCAAGGTTTTGCTTGTTCCCTGCTGTTTAATAAGGAGCAGTCATTATCTGAAATGCTACACAAGCTGGCTAACACACCATGAATACACACACCAGGACTGTATTTGCTGTGTACCTAAAGCCCCTGTTTACTTCACTCCCAAATGAGGCTGGACCTCATGAATCACATCTCCCCAAGCTGCCCTGAGCTGTCTCCTGAAATGCCTCAAATCATTGCTGCATTTTTCCCTGATTTCAGTGCTAATGGTTCCAGGCACCCAACACCCAGCTGAACCCCAGCACTCAGAGGATGTGGGATACAGCTGGGCCACATCACAGAGTCTGTGCAGAGCTGATGGAGGACACAAAC
Organism: Anthoscopus minutus; assembly: GCA_013399455.1. Taxonomy (NCBI): domain Eukaryota; kingdom Metazoa; phylum Chordata; class Aves; order Passeriformes; family Paridae; genus Anthoscopus; species Anthoscopus minutus. The sequence goes on along the minus strand of VWYI01025728.1, from coordinate 202,591 downwards.
CTTTCCACAGAACAGGCAGGAGAGGTCATGTGTGAGGAGCTGATTGCAGGAAAGGGACTTGAGGATTGCATTAGCTGTCACAATTCTTTAAGAAAAAGTCTTTTTAAAAGAAACTTTTGTCTTGAAAAATAGTAATAAGGACCAGTTCTTAGGATTACACAGACACTTGAAAGGGAAGAGGTGTCACAGCAGGGACAGCACGAAGTATCTGGGAGAACTGGCATTAGGTGTCTGAATTTGATTGCAGCAGCTGTACCTGTCGTCACTGAGACACATTCTCTAGCAGCTTCCTCCCGTGCAGAAGCCTGCCCTGAGCTTCCAACATTCCCACCAGCATTCATGAGCATGGAAGAAAGCTTCAAAGACTACACAGTCACATTTGTGCCCTGTGCATCAGAGGGCACACCACAATCCCTCGCTAAGGCAAAGGCGCACTCTGGGACGGATTTGCATGACCAGGTGAGGTGAGGGACACGTTTGTCCCTACACCAAGCTCCTCACCCCTCCTGCTGCCATTCCTACACCAACAGGCCCATGTGCCTTCTGTAAGGGCTCTCTGTGTCCTCTGATAAAGGAGGGTCAGCTGGCTGCACTGCCAAAAAGCTCTTGCTGAATTTTAAAGCCACATCTTATTCTGGAGGGCTCTTCCAGGAGACTTGTTATAGAGTCCTTATAGCCCTTGTGTTCTCTGAGATGCTTTTCATGCACTCCATGTTTCTCTGTTCCTTGTTAATAAGGACTCAGAAAATCTCTGCCAGGTTTCTCATACTCTTATGAACAAGCGGATGCTGTGACATTGTTTAATTATTAAATAAACCTGCAGTCTGAAAGTAGTTGGAGACAGAGAAGGACAAAAAACTGTGCAACACATTTATCAGATGCACTGAAAAATGGCAAGAAAATCTGCCTAGCAAAAAGTCTGATCAGGATACGACATAAAATGCAGATATTCACTAGATTTTTAGAACTGGTTTCACTGACATTTACAGATGCAGAATGTATGTGAGTAAAGATTCTTTGGAAAGCATTTAAAACTTAAATATTAAAGCACTTTATCTGGGGAGAAAATTACTAGTAATTTTAGAAGCTCCAACTCCTGTCTACATAAAAAAAACCTCAAAAAATAAAAATAAAATAAAATAAAATAAACATCTCCTGGTAACTACCAACATTCTCTCTTCCCTTTCCATAGCTTTATTTAATTGTAGTTTATACCAGCTGCAATTCTATCCTACTAATATAGAAAGAAGCAGGCTCACATACTTACCCATCAGTGTCCTGGTAGATGAAGCACATTATGGGGCACTAAAGCTCAAAAGAGGAAGTGAACATTTCATTTGAAGCTAAAATGATTTTTTTTCACATGTCATTGTAGAGTGATGCTGTGCTACTCCCAAAGCACAAGGGTGCAAACCCAGAAACAGGCACAGCACCCTAAGGTGTTTTGATTACATGGGACAAAACTGATGACTCTGTCTGCTGACTTTCAGAGAGCATCAGCACACCTGCCTGCTGAGCTTCTGAAAAACCTCCCTTCAAGTATTCCTAAATCATAGTAAGGCATTCCTATGAGGAGCAGCTGAGGGATCTGGGATGTCTAATCTGGAGTACAGGAGACTCAGGGATGCCTTATCACTTTTAACCAAAAGGAGATTGAGGGGAGGTCAGGGTCAGTCTCATCTCCCATGTAAAAAGCAAGAGGGCAACAGGAAATGGCCTCAAGTTGTGCCAGGGAAGGTTTAAGTTGGATATCAGGAAAAATTTCTTCACCAAAAGTGTTGTCAAGCACTGGAAGAGGCTTGAGGGAGGTGCTGGTCACAAATCCTGGAGGCCTGTAGATGTGGCTCTCCATGTGGTTTAGTGGTGAGCTTGGCACTGCTGGGTTGGACTCGGTGATTGTAGAGATCTTTTCCAACTTCACTGATTCTGTGGTTCTGCAGGGATACTTTCTTTATTAATTACGAGATGAAGTGAGTGATAGTGTTGATGAAATTTCTATCAAACACACAGCACAAAAGGGGACAGATATTCCCTGAAGTTACTGGCTTACTGTTACAAGAAAGGGAGAGTTTTCTTATTTCTTCTTACCATGGAAAGAATTTGCATTCTCATCACATCACAAATGCAACCTAAACAAGTGAGAGCAGTCCCAGGCTTTGAAAGCACATGCACTCTCTCACCTTCACCGCATTTCCTAAAGCCACTAACTTTCAGATTTCTTTCTTTTGAATTCTCCAAACAACCACTCACACATCTTCATTTTGACTTATCAAGGTAAGAGCTTATTCAGCCATACCTGACTAAGGGAATTTATCACCTGGCTTAAGGCTGCAACTCAAGACATTCTCAGAACACAAAAACACAGCAATATTTTATTGAACACTTTTTCTAGCAATCTATGCAAATATATACATTGCTCCTTGGGTTGCCTTTTTTTTTAAGTTTTGTTGCAATCAGGCACAGGAAGCTATCACAGTGGCATGAAGAGATACAATCTAATAGATGTGATAGATCAAAATTGTTTTGACAAGGTTCAGTGCAATAAATATATGATGAAAACAACAACTTGTTAATCACCAAAACACATTCCTTTGTAGACACCAAGGCTTAGACTGGCTTATGGGCAGCATAAGCCCAGCAGGGTTTGACAAAGCACTGAGAAAAGAGATCATTAGTTTTTCAGAGCCATAAATCTCACATATCCAATTTTTACACCATTGACAAAGTATCTCCATGGAGTGACTAAATTTTTCAGATGGCATAATTTCCCAAGGTCTAGTGAAGAAATGGCAGAAATCAAAAAAAGGACCCCAAAATGCCAGTTTATTTTATGATTTATTATTTAACTTGTAGCAAAATTATTATCTTCCTGAACTAAAGGACTGCCTCTCTGGTCATGCCAGCAGGTAGAAAATGAACACTATCAATAACTAAATCAAACCAACAGGTTAGAGACCACCTGGAAGAGGAATTTAACACAGCATGTGACCCATCCATCCCAATGAATGAATCCACCACCTTCAGGAGAGCTAAAATTAATGGCAGTAACCAACTCCAACAACAAGTAGAGATGGAAGAGCCAGAATGTCACAGACAGTATGGGGACTAGGAAAAGAATGACACTGAGATTTACTCAAGTGGCTCTCAGGTCTTGAGATTAAACCATCATGGATGGGGGAATTATGGAATGTCCCACAAGAGCCCAGTGTAAACACAGGAAAAGTAATGCACAAAAAAGAAATTACTCTAAAGTTTGCATGCAGATGATGGATTTTGAGTAATTAGCACTCTGAGGGGAGAGCTTGGGTTAAAACAAACAGATCTATGAGAATGTCAGCTGGTGATCAGGATCAGGCAAGGATGTAAGTCAAATGCTGCAAGTCATTAGGCAAGAAACAGGGAACAGACCAGTAAAAACATACAGGACAAGGGTCTAAACAAGGAGCTGTGGAATGCAAAAGTTGAGCAGGGAATGCTTGTTTATTCTACCATCCAATATGATGATTATGCAACATTGCATATAGTGCCCTAAAAAGAGACATGGATTCAAAAGCTAATGGACAAATTAATAAAAGAAGAATTAGTTTAGGAATGCTAAAAGGATGGAGAGGTTTGGCTTATGAAATTGCTGGAGTCTACAAGATGTACTTGAAAATAACTAAGAGCATGTTCAGAAATTGAAAATCTGATAATTTCAAGATACTTGGCTAATATCTAAACAACTAAACCATAAAAGGCTGTGTTTTTAATAGAGTATTCTTTTAAGAATTTATTCATCAGCCACTGAACAGGAAAAACACTGCAATCATAATTTGCAGAGAATCTAGATGCAGAAATGTGTTTTGTACTCAGCAGCAAAGACAAATACACAGGAGACGAGGCTGATCTGAAAACAGCTTGAGAATAGAAGAAAGGGCTAAGTTAATTGGATAAATTTATTTTAATTGCTCATTGATCCAACTCTATCCATACCAGAGTACAGCATTCTCATATTTCCTCTTACTTTATTGTGGAAACTCAAGCAGTCTGATGTAGAGTCATGATTATCAAGGGAATAAGTTGTTGGTTGGGCTGTTTTATTCCTTTAGGGGAAAAAAGTTGTTAGCTAGCTGTATTCTAGGCTTTAGACCTTGTCATGCTTTATACTTGAGTTCTGGACTGTCACACCAATAGATAACCCAGAACTCCATCAAAGTGATCAAAACGTATGACATGGCAGTGTGCTTCTTAAAATGCCAGTTTGCTCTGTTAAATCATCCTTAAGCTCTAACAACTGCTTAGTAGAAAGCTCTAAAAATTGTTGATGTTTTGCATTATAACCTTGCTAAATATCACCAGGCTCAGAAATCCAAGAATATCTGCAAGAACCCTCATTTATATGTCATAGAAACAGAATGGTTTGGCTTGGAAGGGACCTTAAAGAACATCCAGTCCTACCCTGTCTGCCATGGCCAGGGACACCTTCCACTACCCCAGGGTGCTCCAAGCCCCATCCAGCCTTGAACACTTCCAGGGATGGGGCAGCCACAGCTCCTCAGGGAGCTGTGCCAGGGCCTCACCACCTTCTCAGTAAAGAATTTCTTCCTAATATCTAATCTAAATATAACATCTTTCACTTTAAATCCTTCACTCCTTGCCCAATCACTCAAACCTCTTACAAAAGTCCCTCTCCAGCTCTCTTTTATCACCTTTAGGCTCTGGAAGGTGCTCTAGGTTCTCCCCAGAGCCTTCTCCTCTCCAAGCTGAACAACTCCAACTCTCTCAGCCTACTTACATAGCAGAGGTGCTTCAGCCCTCTGAGCAAATTTTTGGCCTCCTCTGGACTTGGTCCAACAAGTCCTTGTGCTTCCTATGTTGGGGGCCCCAGGTGGGATCTCCTGAGAGCAGACAGAGGGGCAGAATCCCCTCCCTTGACCACGCTGCTTTTGATGTGGCCCAGGACACAACTGGGCTCCTGGGCTGCAAGCACCCATTGGCTGGTCACACTGAGCTTCTCATCAACCCATGCCCCTTCTCTCAGAGCTGCTCTCAACCCATTCCCCACCCAGCCTTTATTTGTGTTTGTTTCCACTTAAGGATTTGCTAGATAGTGACTCACAACAAAACCTCTTTGCCTGCTAGAGAAGAGCTATAGTTTTTTTCCCTAAAACTGTCTGAGCAGATGACAAGTCTTGATCCCTAATTTTGTTTAATGGAACTCATGGGGAAAACATTCTCAGTTTAGTTCTTTCCCTGCTAGCCAAGCAGTAAAGTGGGACCTTTTCCAGGAAAGTGAGTTACCCTTGAAGGGTGTAACAGGAGTTACCCTTGAAGCTCTCTGGCTCACCCTCTTATTTACATGTGCCTCAACTCAACACACAATGCAGTGAAATATCACCTTTTTAGTTAAAAGGTGGAATAGCTCTGAAATAATGATCCCAAATTTGTTGCAAGGTAATTCTGTGGTAGGGACAGGTGGTTACCTGATGTTAGAGGATGGCATTGAGCAATGTCGGATTCCTTTCATTTAAAGCAGAATTCTTCCAAAAATAAGTACTTATATGCTCCTGTTTTGTGAATAAGCCATTCATCTGCAGGTGTTTAGGAATGCCTCTTTGGCACTTAACTCAAAGGACAGAAAGGGCAGAACTCCTTTCTTTGTGAGAAGCAGCCCTGACATCCATACCCTTTCCCTGACTCCTTGGGACATTATTGATAGCACCTACATAGCCTTTGTTTCTGCATCTCTCTTCTATTCCACCACAAAATTCCTCTGAAGGATGTAAAAAAAAATCCTTTTTGGGCATAGCACATAGCCTGCACTTTCCATAGCAATGAAATCTATAGAAAGACTCTGCTGAAGATAGCCCAGGGGAATTCCCAGTCCCTAACAGTACAGTTTCCTGACTACCACTGACAGATGTTTATCTTCTCTGTTCTGAGTTGTTCTCTTAAAAAGTACTCCATATTCTTTCTAAAAGTTATGTATCATTATAAAGTTTTTTCTAAAATCTAACCAACATATTATTATTGCAAATTAAAATTTCTCAGTAGGCAACTTTAGAACAAAATAAAGCCTTTTCATAGCTAAGACTCAGGTTTTTTTCTCTTCAGTTTCCCTTTTTTTCAATTAAACTAATACAACTTTTCAAGTTTCTTTCATGTTCCTCAACCCTTCTGAGTTCATCTGGACTTCTTCCAGCTTCCCCAATTTCCCTCCAAGCGTTAGTCCCAGCATTCAATTTCAGACTTCTCTGATAGCAAATAGAACTGAATAATTACTTCCCAAAACTTAAATACAACCATCAATATACCCTGGAATGAGCACTACCATTTCTGCAGTTGCACACCTTTTGGATCTATATTTAACTTGTCAAGAACTATCTATAAAAGCCACAAACCCTCTTTCCTGCAGGGAGCTGCTTAGCCAGTTATTCCTCATTTTGTCCCAGTGTCAAATGACTTTCCTTCCTAACTACAATACTCAGCATTTGTTTTTCTTGAATTTTATATTATTGATTTCACATTGTCACTCACATTTATCATGATCATCTGAAATTCTATGCTTGTACTCTTTGAGAGTGCTTGCAATTACCAGTTTTGGAAACTTTAAATGTACTCCTTCCATTTACGAAAATGCTTACAGAACAAATATGCAGGTATAGTGCACAAACTCTCCTACTCATATTAAAACATCAGCCTTTGATAAATGACTGCAAGCATGTGGAAATCTGTAGAAAGATAGAATAATTCTATTAAAACACACACACACACACAAAAATAAATCCTCAGTTCAGAATTTCAACAATTCAAAGCCACTTTACACAGTTCCTGCTTCCAGGGGTACTTGTAAACAAAACAGCTGAATGTAACCCTTTGTTGGGGTCCTACAGAGGTCTTTACATGCTGGTACACCACTCCCAAGGGAATCTGGCATTTAAACAGAGAAAATTCATAAATTCCAGACACTAACATTAAGTTGGAGTCCTGTTCTACCTGCATCAGTGCAGAGGAAAAGAAGTTATCCAGCACAAGCAAATTGCCCACACAGACTGAGCTATAAGTTTGTGTCTAAATTACTCAAATCTGTTTAAAGAAGTGGCAGCCTGCTACAGATACACAAGAATATAATTCCTCACTCTTCTCACAGGTACTGTCAGATATCCACTCAAAAAATTATGAAGTTCAATATACACCTATTTGCCAAATTGGTTGGGAAACAATGGGGTTTCACTTCTACAAAAAGTTGTGAAGTATGATACAACTTTGCAAATATTAATGTCCCATTTCCAAATATTATCACAAGATGAATATTCTGAGTATTTCTTTAGATTCACTGAGCAGGCTCAAATTCTTCTTCAACTTGTCCAATCAAAGACACAGATTTCCCCATCAGGTCCAAAACACCACTTCAGGCAAGAAGTGAACATAGTCTACCCATTTAGGGCCCTCTTATGCAGCTACAATCCCATAGCATCTGGCAGATTGATGCAGTATCTATCCTTACCACATTCCCAGCTATTATCCCTCTGTAACAACGAAGGGCTGGAAGCCAAACAGATGAATAGCTGCCCATCCATGCAGTAGAGCTCAGGGTAATGATTCCCAAAGTTGGTGCATCCTGAGTCTGCTCATGAGTCCCCTGAGAAATGTATTTTTGGGTGAACCATCACTCAAGCATAAAGTCCTGCCTCAGCAAGTAGATTTTGCACCACCATGGCAGCCACCAGCAACATTGGATCCATGGCTCCCACTGGCTGTAGATTTCTGCTGCATTCAGAGCTTTACCTGTCAGCATTCTGTATGTGCTCTGTGTCCTCAGCTGCTATCTGGGTTAGGGTCACTGGAAATGTGTGGCAGGATCTGATGCTGCCAATGCTGCAGATGTTTTCAGGAGTTACTCAAAGAGCAGCAAAACTCAGCCCACATCCCCGGGGTGATCAGAGAGAATAGCTCATTTCAAAATATACCCATGGGTTAAAAAGCCAGTTCAAAGAATTAGCTTTTATTTAACATTATTTTCCATCCTGAATATCTCAGTTTGTACAGTTGCATCATAGCAAATCCATCTCAATGCTAATGCACAACTCTTCAAACACTGCAGCATCAATCTGGTGGAATGAGAGAAGTATAACAAGCAACTTCTGCAGCTGTCATTTTTCCTAATGAAGAAAGCACTCCCCAAATCAGGTTTGGCCTAAAGAACCTGCAACAATTACAAGTCACCTGCTGTCCTGAAGCCTCTTGGTCAAACTCCATGGCATTAACCAGATTCACATTTCTCCCCACGCAGTGCTTGCTGTAAATAATTTTGTCCAAGGGTACCACGTGCACAGAGAAATATCTGTCTAGGGCAGGGGGCTGAAGCAACAAGAGGCTGGCAGAAGTGTGAATAAGTTAAAGAGTAACCAACTGACAAAAAATAACCAACAAGCCAACCAAATGAATAAAAAGAACAAAATAAAGGGAATCACATGGGAAGAAAACATTCAGTGCCAACATAAGGCAGACAGGACAAATGCAGTCCTGATGTAACCTGTGCTGCAACAGTGTCCTCAGCTATCTGCATCCAACACATCCTGAAAGGGAAAAGTCAGAGTAGAGACAATGGTGCCAATAGTTCCACCTGAGGACATTTCAGTGAAACACTCACCACACCCAGGCCTGCACAGGAAACCTCCAGACTTCTTCTCTCCTTCCCTGCTCCCTCAAGACTTCAGAACTTCTCTGCTCAGCATCATTCCTCCTGAATTCCCTCTTCCCTGGGACACAGAGGTCTGCTTACAGCAACACCCATCCCCATGAGCAAAACGCAGAGCTTTCTAATTGCACAAGAAACTTTTTAGCCTTCTCCCAGTGGACACCAGGACATCTTCACGCAGAATTACAGGCTGCTCTCAGCCACACCTGCTGTGTCTCTGGGATATCCTATCACCCTCGCTGCCTCGCAGGCAGCAGGGGCTCATGAGCTGGTTGGAGCCTGTGTCTGTTTGGTTTAAATATTGCCAGCCACCAGAGCAGACTCAGGGCACTGAGTGCCCACCCCAGCCCGCCTACCTGTTTCACTGGAGCTGCCTCCTCTACAAAGAAGTCTTCCATTGCTGCAGCTGCTCACGTCTGTGCGAGGAACCGGGGCGAGGGGCGGGGATGGGGGTGGAGGGGAATCCTGGAAACTGGCACAACCTAGATACACAGGCTGGCAGAGCAACCAAAGGTTTTTTTTTAAAAAAAATCTTAATTAATTACACAGAATCCAGCAAAATTCTGAACAACTGAGCTGGCTCTGGGGTCAGTGAGGATTTTTAAGCACTCATTACTCAAATGAGGAGGAAGGTATTTTCAAAGGCTCTTTGCTCTCTGCAGAGAAGCGAGCAAGGATGGCAGCCATGCTTTGAAGAAGCACCACCAGCAGCCAGCAGTGTGCCTTGGCATGAGGCTGAAACAAGACCAGAAGGAGCTTTTTATCAGCAGGGCTACCTAAAAAGGGGCAGTTATTTCACCACCCCAGTGCTACAGTGAGGTTTACAGAGATATTGGGAGTGCAAATGTCCCTCTGGGGCAATTGCAGGGGGGGAAAGGGAGACAGAGGCATCCTGCAAGGTGGGCAGGTATGGACATGACTTTCTGGGACTGAGGAAAGTCTCATCCTGTCAGTGGCTGAGAGGTTCCCAAGGGAAAAACTCTTGGGAACATTCTCCTTCAAGGACTCTTTTTAGTAAATAGATCCAGGTTCTCAAGATAACGGGAACAGGTGTCCAGAGTGTATTTTTCTCTCTTGTTCCACCAATGGCACCAGAGAGGTGGTTCCTTTGGCCAATCACGTTAAACCTGTATCAGAACACCTTATTAAAAGAGCTGTAAAGCTCAAATAAAGGCCTCTCTCTGCCTCAAGGAAAACCAAGCTCCTTGCTTGGTCCCGACGCTCTGTGTCGTGCATCACAGCGACAGACAGGCTTGGCAAAGGCTGATCAAGGGCCACCAGTTATGGCTTCACATGGGTCAACAGCTTAGAGTGACTCCAGAGGGAAGAAATTCCTATGAGGACAACAGCTCAGGCACTGCTTTTTCCCCTGCTAAAACACAGCAGGCTGTACCCCTGTGGCTGGGATATATCTCCATAGCATTACTGGCAAAATTCCCTACGGATTCCTAAGGGTCAGGATCAGGCCTGCAGGCATAGAGAGAAAACAACTCTCTGATGAACATCAGGTCTTGCCATAGTAGCTAGAGGTTTTTGTAATTCACCAGGAAAGCGTTTAAAATAATCTGGACAGCTGTAAAAAGCAGCAGAGGATTCCTGACGTAATGAAAATCTGTTCCCTAAAGGGCATGGATTTGGGAAAAAAGTTATTAATTGAAAAGTAAGTGATGTAGGATGGAGAGTCATATAACTGATGAAGGGGAAATGCGCTTCAGATCTTCACAGAAACAAAATGAGTTGGAATCTCTCAGCTTTTTATATCACAGCTTTCTTCCTAGCAATCATATTTTTTTTTCCTGATTGAAGCTGAGAAAATAGACTTGAAAGTTCAAGAAACTCCAAGAAACTCTACAGAAAAATGAAATTACTCAGAATTTTTTTAAACTACTGCAGTACAATCAGACACCAAAAGTGAACACTATTGCTAATGAAATGACCTTAAAAAGCTACATTTCATTAAATGTGGTATGCAATAAAATGCCACAGGGGAAACATTATTTTATTTAGTAATATCAAAAGCTGCAACAACCCGGGGCTACAGAAACCCATATTCCTATGAATAATTAGCATTTGGCATTAAGAAGTATTTTATCAAGAAAGCTGCCACAGCCTAAGTAGCCCAAGAAAAAATGTTGGAGAGTATTAATGAAAAGTTAAGGTGACTGTTGGTTTTATCTATTAATTTGCCTTTGTAGAGTTAAAATCAAAATCTTTTCATTATAGTCAAATTTTTTTTTACTATTAATGAAACTAAAGCCATATGAAAAGAAATGTATGTACAAGAAAGAAGAATGATGGAAAGTATAATCAAGAAAACCAACTATTTGCAACATTCTTACTTGAAAATGGCAGTTTTCTGTGTTAATAAATAGCCCAGTTCAGTAAATCACGTAAGCAAATTCTTAATTTTAAGGAGACAAGCTTTTTGGAACTACACTTGATGCTTCAAAATCTAATCTGCTCTTTACATTTTAAGGACAGACTTCACAACATTTTACTATGTGTAAAAGCTGCTACAAAAGCAGAATTTCCTGATCTTTATGGCCTTTTTCACCTGTTTATGATTAATGGTTCCTTTCTATTTCTGCAAGCTGGGGAGAGGAAAAAAGAATACTGTTTATAGCATATTGCCTGCTGGCATTCCTAAAGGACTTAGCACAGGAAATTATTAGATATCAGTTTCCCTGCAATAACTATGCACAATTTCACTTTTATGACCTGGCACTCAGAGGTAAATGTAAGGTAAGCAGAGTTAATCAAGCCTGGGCTGATTGAATGATACCTGGAGCAAAAGGGAAACAAGCTGCCTCACAGAGCTGATGGTGGAGCAAGACAGGTTCACATCAACAACCCTGAATCAGCTGCCCTAAGGCAAACCCTGTAGTGCACTAACAAGTTCACACGGAAAAGCTTCACAAATCAGGAAGATTAATACATTCATCAACTGTAAAGGATGTTTAAAGTCATTTATCCAAAAATCCTGATGGTTTGCAGGTCTTCTCTGAATTTGAGTTCTGTTTGAATGAGACAATCCACTAGTCCTGACTAAAAAAATTCCCAAACTGGAGCTCCTTACAAAATACTTGGCAATTTTTTCAACTGGCAGACTACACCTACCTGCCACCTTTGGAAATCTTTCCCTACCTTCAGTTTTCCTTACTCTGCTCTATTTACCTCTCTTTCAAGCAGATCAGAGAGATGATACAATGAACTTCCACTTCAACAAATATTTCAAACTCACACAACTTAGCAAGCTGTATTTTTCCTTCTCTTATGCAACATCAGAAAATCTCTTGATCCTCTTCATTGTGCCCAATACTTTTTGAAACATGAACACTTGTCACACATGTAATTTTTAATTAACAATCCCAGGATCAGTCAGAATGTACTTAATTTGCTTCTTATTGAAGGATCAATTACATGTGAGAATTTTTGAACACACTAATGTACAGGGAGCTTGTTCTTCACTTGATATCTCTCAATGACACCACCAGGACATTTTTTTCACAGACATTACTTGCCTCACCCTTCAAATATGACCCATATTTTTTGGTGTCATATGTGACTGACTTGAAGTAAATGAGGTTTATGTTCTTTCAGCAGATGGAACCCATTGTGCATCTGTCATGTTATCTTTAGTATTGACATAAATATCAGTGTAACATATTCACAAAACTTCTTCTTTCCTCTTACACTCTTATGGGTGAATTAGACAAGTTTTTGGGAGAGTGGACCAAGAACCAGTTCATGCAGGAATGAGCACATTTACTCTGTGATTGTTCTTCATGTATAATTACACTGTTATCAAGTTATTGGCCAGATAAAAACCTAATCTGTCTACACATGTTGAAAATGTTGGTATCTTTGGGATTTCATCATCTATGTCTCTTCTTACTCTAGAAACTCAATCTTTTAATTTGTTGTATTGATTACTACTAATGACTTTTTCTTAACTTGCATCATGAGTTAGTATCTTTATATTTATAAGCCCTTCTCTATCTGTATTTACAAATCTTGCACCTTTTCTCAAAAAGATAGGCTAGGAAAAAAAACAACTATAATTTTTCTTTTTAGACTGAGTAGTCAGGTCACTTAGAGGACTATTCCTGAGCAGAACACAGAGAGAGACCCTTTTGTCAAAGTGTACTTGAAACTTTCTTGAGATTTAGTTCCCAGAAGTTTGTGGCCTTCAGCACTTGTTGGGAATTCTGGACTCACACTGACATGAAAAAAACACAGCAGACCTCTGTCAAAGTTGTCAGCTGTTGATTGGCCTTTCTCTTTTGAGATTGTGTCATTTCTACTTGATTTCTCCATTAAACTACTAAGGAACCCAGCCTTGCTTGAAGAAATCTGAACCTTTAGTCAACCTTCAGTGGAACTTGAACCTGATTTTTGAGAACTTAAAGCCAGAAGAGTTTGGCTTTCACTGGAATTTTCTCACAAATATTCTGCACAGGTAAAAAAATCTGAGTAACATGAATGTAGCACAAACTGTCACACACCTTTCCTGCATGCAGGGAATACCAGCAGCAGCCTCCTAATCAAGCTGAGCTCACCCAGGTGTATGGGGCTGTGATAAGATGCTGGTAACTTGAAATGCTCTTGCCTTTGTTCAATCTACAGTACAGACTGGAAAGAATCATAATCTTATCCAGTTGTCTTTTCAGCAATATTTAGCACTTCACTTCCTTTTACCAAGTATTTGGATGAAAGTTATAACAATTACAATCTCTGAAAAAAAACTTCCTCTGATTTACTGATCTTTGCATTGTAAACAGAGAGTTCAGGACAGAGGGATATTTTTAAAAACCCAAATAGCTCAGCTCAGTTTTATTCCTTCTTTGATACAGTTCTTTTTTATGTTGCTACGGTATGTCTGCTCCATGTGAAAGGGAGGTTGCTATGGAAACTACTCATTATTTTTCAATAGTAGGCTAGCTACTTAATAAAAATCCTACATCTTTTTAATCCCTAGAGAGTCCTAATTTATCCCATACACAGACTTTCCTTCTTGACAGTTCCTTTAATATTCACTGCACTGCAGTGCACATTAATCTGAACATGTCCAACAAATCCACAACTGACTTCTGAAATCAACTTTCCAGAAAAGTTTGGGGTTAAAAAGAATGTATTTTTTTAGCTTGTCTTTTATCTGTTTATATTTCTGTGAAAGATTGTAGGTATGAACAGCAAAGCCAAGAGTGGGCTTGTGTAAGAGTCAGAAATGGAAGAAAAAAAACAAAATTCCGTTATCTATAATAAATGGTAAAAGGTGCAGGAAGGGAGGATGGAACCTGGAATTGGAGTTGATTCTTTATGGTGACACAGCCTTCCCTGGCCAGCACAGGCAACATTCCTGGTCTCTTCTTTCCTCAATTCACCACCTATAAAATAGGTGGTGCCCAATTAGTAAATAAGAGCCAATTTCCAATAGGAAATTTCCTACTTGGAAACTGGAGCCCTCCCTGTTAGACAGTCTGAATTCACCAGTGATTGTCTCAAGCACTGAGGCCACAATCCACATAAGGGCAGTGGGTGGGACTGTCCGCACTGTCACCATGTATTACAACTTTCCACTTCTCTGCTTAGACATCAGACTGTCCCTCCTATTCATTTACCTTTTTCTCAAAGGAGCAAATTAAGTAAATATTAATGATGAATCGATTAACTCTTTCCTACCTAAATCCTTTTACATTGGGTTCAACATTCTACGTTGGGTTAAGAGAATGTTGTTGGTTAAAAGTCCTAATTTCAGAACTTCTGGTAGGGTTTAAAAGAGACTCTACTCTTAGACCAAATATTCAATCACCCTTGAGGATGTGGCTATTCTGAAACATTCATTCCCCTCCAAGGGTCTGACCATTCCCACATTTCTTATGATTTTTTTGAGGCAGATCAATGGCATTTCAATGGAGAAGCTCTTATCAGAAGAAGAAAGAAACCTAAAGGAGCTGCAGCAGATAATTCTCTCGTTCCTCTTATATTAGGCAGGTTCCTCAGATTACTACAGAATTTAACTGCTCCACCAAATGACAAAACTTCTTCAATAATACACACTAAACAAGTAACAGAAGCCCCAGAATGTAATGAAAGCATAATTAGGCTAACAGAAAATTAAACTGTCTGAAGTATTTCAGAGATTACAAACAACAGGTTCGTGGTTGCTGCTTATGACTCTCCTTTTTTCCTCTACATTTTCCTCCTAACAACCTTGTATGCATTTCATATGGGCAATCAAAAGTAAACTTGATTAAAGTTCAGCCACAGATGAGAGCAGCTGAAGGGAAACTTTTAAAGCTTACAGGTCTAGATTTAAGTCTTCCTATATATAATAAGCTTTTCCTCAAGGGATTTCTATGAGGAATCACCTTACTCATCATTCACCACCTATCAGTACTTGCACTATGCAATTTAATCTAATTTTTAACAAAGGAATTAATACATTGGGGCTTTTATATAGTTCAAGAAACTCTCCTTCTAGCGGGCTACAGGGATTCCATATCAATATCAGATAACATAAATAGATCAATAATTTGTCACATGCAGCCTGTAAGGTTTAAAGCCTCAAATGTCTTTACCATCAATTCAGGTAAAAGACTGCCAACATACTTAATATTCTCCCCAGCCTTTTTGTCTGGTTATTACCATCCTAGGACAAGAAACTCCAGAAGTTATTCTTGTTCATTGTAATTGAAACTCCTTTCTGCAAGAATTTTTTGGCTTTTTCCTGACCCCAGCTCAGAAAAAAAAAATCCCCATGACTCTGCTACTTTTTTAACATTTCCCAAAAGACAGAATATGACCCGCAATGATTTTCAAAGTTATGTAGTCCCTGAACCTACAAAGCTCATAAATATATCCTAAACAGCTTGACTGAACCAAAGAGTTAATGGTACATTTTAGGTGTACACACAGAGAGTTATACATTTTATTCAAGGAGATTTCAATAAGAAAGCTGAAACAGAGAACCGATGAATTAAGCTGGAGGGTAGGCAGCAGAGTACATTAAAGCACTGTGAGTGGGACGCAGGAGCTCTTTACTGAGCCTTATTTCTCACAGCAGAAAGAATTTCTGCTCAGCAAACCCTGCCCTCTGGTGACTAAATGCCATTAGTGCCATGCATATATAAATATTTGGAATTATTTGCCTCCTTGCACACACATTGCCATAAAATATGCAAGCAAACAGCCATTCAGTGGCGTGGTTTGGAATTATTTGTTCCCTTTTCAGATATTAATGAAAAAGATTGGATTTTTTCTTCTGTTTCAGAGAAATGTTCATGTAACCTGTCCCGTACATTATGTACATCAACATTTCATATTGCATTCACCCCTCTCCTCTGGAAACAACCAGCCTGATCACACAGTGCTACAGATTTATTGTCTATAAATAAAGGACTTCTTTGGATAAATATTTATTGTCCATAAATAAAGGACTTCTTTTCTTTGGATGGGCAAACTTGTCATATTTGTACAATCAGAAATCTAAGCCTTCCACAGATAATAAGAAAATAGTGAAATCCAGATATGTACACATCTTTGACAAAAACCTTTTTGCAGAATTCCTATTCAACAGTTTTACTTAAAGTTATTTGCTAAACGATTTTCCTAAGCAGGTATCATCTCAGCACACAACTGTGCTTCTTTCTGAGCAATATAAACAGTGCATGCCTCCCTCCCTTGGTATAAAAACTTGTGTGGTTGTGGACACAACCCTCACAGGTGCTATAAACACCTTCACAGGTGCTATAGACACCTTCACAGGTGCTATAAACCAAAATCCAAGAAGTCATCAAAACCACAACAGCGGCTGAGGGGCAGAGATCAGCGGGTCACTGGATTTTTAGAGCAGTTGCCAGAGTTTATAAATTCACTGGCAACTCTGCTGAGAGCTGCCAGGTGCACACACTGTGTTTCTCTTTCAAAACTGAGGTATTACCAGAATTTTCATTGGTTTTTTTTTTGCTCTGCAGATTGTTAGGCAGCATTGAGGCCTGGCACAAAGCTGGTCATGCTGAGACACACCTGGACAGGCAGGTAGAAAGGTAGAGGAGAAGCCCATAAATCACAACTTCTTCACTGTCCAATGGCTGCACACCACAAAATATTGCACTTTTTGTTGGTCTCCGGCTGGGAGCTGCACTGTGGAGGAAGGGTTGGGTGCCAGGTTTCAGAAAAGCCTTGGAAACAGCCTCCAAATGACCCACAGAGCACTTAGCTGGCACTGGAGGATAGCTGAAAGACTGGAAACAGCTGGGAAAACTGGTTAACTGACAGCATTTCTGTTGCTCTCAGTACAGCAGGACCCATTCACTCCATGGTGTTAAAAACTACAGCTCCTGCAAAGATGGCTTGAGGCAGTATTAAACAGGTAGCACAGTCAGAAAACTTCCTGCCCTCTCCATCCTCTGCCAGGAGCACAAATCTCTGTGGGGCCACATGATGAAGCACCAGAGGAAAGCCAGAAATAGCCCCAGCAAAGGGATGAAAGACAAGTTTTGCCCTGCCCCAGAACTCACCCTTTGCTCCCAGCCCTGCAGAGGGCAGTTAAATAATGTCCATCACCCATCATTGTTATGAGAGACCCAAAAATTAAAAAATATTTCTAACACTCATCCAGTGGATAGGCAAGGGAGAGAAAGGTGCTGTTGATCAGTAGTGGAAGATGCCTGCTGGCTCCCCAGGCCATCATGCAAGCCAGCAAGGCTGCTCCCCTGCCCACAGAGAATTCATTGGGAAAGCAAAACACCTGCAGAGACCAAACCCAGCAAGGGCATTGTGAGTCCTCCTGCCGCTGCTCCAGGGAAGTGTCCTTCTGCAAGTGCCCCCAGCAAGAGCAAAGCCACCCAGTGTCCTGAAGTTGCACCAGGGAAGGTTTAGATTGGATACCAGGAAAAATACTTCACTGAAAGGGTGTTCAAGCATTGGAACAGGCTGCCCAGAGAAGTGGTGGAATCACCATCTCTGCAAGGGTTATAAAAACATGTGGATATGGCACTTGGGGACATGATTTTGTGGTGAACAGGATTAATAGTTGGATTCAATGATCTCGGAGGTCTTTTCCAACCTTAATGATTCTTGGATCCTATGATTCTTGCTAATGCATGAGGCAAAGACAAAGCAGACATGAAAAAAACAAATAAAGCAGTAAGAACAACAGAGCTCAAAGCACAGTCAAGAGAACAATTACCAGGCTAAGTGGAGAGACATTTTATGCCTTGGTACTTTCTCTTGGTCACAGCGCTACCACTAATTAGAACAGATACAATTTTCAGGCAAAGTGGGATTTTCAAGTTAATGGTGCCCTTAGAGTTTTTTTCTGGCTTTCATTACTACTCGTGGCAGAGGAGTTTGCTGTCACTGTGACACAGCAAAGGTCTTACATGTGCATGGGTTTAAGTTCATGCTTAAATGAGTATGGAGTGAGAACATGGGTTTTCTGCAGAGCCAGGAACCAGGGCAATTGAGCTCAACACTGTTTTATAGAGAAAAACTCCATAAAAGGAGGATAAACTATCTTACCAGCCAGGGAGATGGGCTGTGCCACTCTCAGTTGCCTTGAGACTGATGAAACATCATGAGGCTTCAAGAATTATTTCAAAAAACAAAAGATCTTCCAAAATCTTTTATGTGTGGCACCAGTCTCCCAGCAACTAGGACTGAAATTGCACAGTGAAAGGGCCAGTGTTAGGCCCTGGGCTTGCAGGCCCACAGTGTGGGATCTGCACATACATCAGCTCATGTAGTCCACACAGCAGTGCCAATGCAAAGGAAGGTTTCTCCTGCTGCAATGATTGTCAAATTGCTGATTTACTGAAGACATGGTGAATGGCTTGGAGACATGTCTTTATTGCTGACAATGGTGAGCCTGTTCTTAGTACTAAATTGCTGGAAAAGGAAGGAAAGAAGAGGCAATTTACTTCTAACTGTCTTGTCTCCAGTTCTGTCACTTGCTTTATATTCTTGTTTTTGTCTTCTCATCTGCTCATGCCATAAATCCCTGGCTGTGCTTTTAAAGCCTTTTTCCTGTACCTCAGTGCCCAAGGGATGCAAGCCATACCCTGGGCTCACCTTCTGTCGCAGGCCCTCCGGAGGGCACCACCAGAGGCTTTGAGGGAACACTGTGATCTTCATTTCAGTGACACGTCCTGTTCATGCTATTTTAATTGTGGTTTAGTGGCTTACAGCCAAGGCAAGCAGCGAATTTCAGGGCAGAAGGCAGACAGCTTGATACTTTCACTCCTGTCTCTGATACCAGACACGGCTTCAAACCACCCTGTAACTTGAAAAGTATATTACAATGCAAGAGCGTGCCAGCCTGGTGGCAAAGCCACTAAGATGAAAAGCAATGACACATATCTCTTCTTTCCTCCTTTTTGTGTGCATTGTCCCTTACTCTCTTTCTCAGTTTATCTTCCCTTCCTTTTATCTTCACCTCTTTTCCTGGAAGTTTGGAGAACTTCTACAGCAGTTTGAAACTCGTGAGTTTTGCGTAATTCACACCTGGATGCTGAAAATCAAAGTCTGAATCACACTGCTTAGGAGAGACTGGTGCCTTTTGTCCCCACTCCAGCACAAACTCACAGCAGGAGGGCAAAAGCACAGCAAGGCTGGGCTCCCACACATTTTCTTGGGAAGCAGCATGTTAACTTCACAGGAATCTCATCTGCCCTCCCCATCTCTGCTCCCACACCATGTATTCCAAATAAACTGCTAATCCAGAGACCTCCAGAACATCCAGACCTTCAATGGTCACCCTCACTTAGGGAAACCAAATGGGTTTCTCACCTCACTGGTAAATAATAATACATTTCTCGCTTAAAGTAGTTTGTCAAATTTATTTCATCGCATCTAGGGATTGCTCAGACTAGACACAGGGTCAGTCTCTGTCCCAGGTTCTCTGTTTTCTAGGCAGTAATTTAGACTGCAGAGGGGAGCCCTGTTCCTTGATATACTGAATTAGGACATAAGGGGAACAATTCCACCGTGTCCCCGAAAAAAAAAGTTTACCTTACTGATTCTTAGAAATAAAAGAGGATAGGGCCAGGTCCTATGTGGAAACACAGAACTGATGGCTTCACTGCAGCAAGAAGTGAAGGGCACCTCAGGGCTCAGGTGTGCAGGGACAGCAATATTTCTTTCAATTTATTCTTTTCTTACAAAAGACCTTTCTTTCCCCTTCTAAGAGCAGAGAGTTAGTCTTTGAAGCTCAGTGCCCCAGGATTCTGTGTATGCCAGAAGTTTATATGTGTTTGTATAAAAATCCAGTGACATGGCCTTGGGCACAAAAACATCCTCAGCCACAGTCTGTGCTGGGGGAGCTGCACAGTCTGTTTATACTTGTCTAATATTCTTTCTCCAGGCAGTCACTACTGACAATTGTCAAGGAGATGAAAAGAGAAACCATTTTGACCTTTGGAGAGATCCAGTATGCACTCTGCTATGTTGTAGTGCTGGAATTTACTTGGTGACTTCAGCTTTCTTTTAGAAGCTCAATGCCTGAAATTATAGAAGCAAATCATAAAAGGCCTTAAGGGACTTAGAATTGTTTAATCTCCTGATCAAGTTAATCAAATTTTAAATTGTGTAGACTTGAGTTTACAGATGCTGTGAATTTGCATTAATTCCACACACCTTTCATTTCAGTTTCCCTCCTCTATTTCTCCAAAACAGTTCACTGATCAACTCAGCAAGATCATTTCTCCTGCTGTCCTGTGGCAGGAAGAGCCTGGGAGGCAGCAGGAGCAGAGGAATTAGGCTGTGCATTGCTCTGGGTGCTCCTGTCCCTCTCTGTGGTATGTCTAAAAGAACAGCACATGCATATCCTGCCAGGTGACACACAAGACACACGGACAGCTCTCCTGGTCCTGTGATGGAAAAGGGATCATGATGAGAACCCACTGAGTGCCTCCATATCCTGTGCACTGTCCCAGAAGCAACAACGGAGCAGAAAAATACAATGTTCCCTCTCAAGAGGGAATGAAAGCTGTCCAGGACTGCTTCAGGTGGCAAAACAGACATGCACATCTGAAGCTGAAAATAAGCCCTGCTGACTGGCTACCAGCAACAGATCAATGTGGGGTCCAATGCTTCCTTGGGGATTTCCATTGACTTTGCTTCTGAAAAGCAGAGAGTTCACTATTCTCTGCATTGATCTGGAAACTGGCAGAGCAATGCCAAATTCAGGATGTGCCATCCTATTAATGGTGTCCCAAAGGAGCTGCCATAACCCAGGCTCCACTGAAGCCCACACCCTGCATGGCCCTCACAGGATTCAAAAATTCCTACAGAGAGATTAATGCACACATGGGCAGCTGGTTTGCTTTAAGCTGAGATCCTCAGATCACAGGGTCATTCTTAAGGCCCAGCCATGAGCAATTTATATTCCATGGCCCATATCCCATCCCAAATCAGCACATGCAGCCCTCCAGAGGCATGCAGAGGGGTTTGTTCTGTGAACTGAAGGGCTCATTGAGATTCTAGTTATGAAACAGGTTACTTCAGGGATGCCCACAGTTTGAATAATTTAAAGTCAAACTGGACAAACACAAGAATGTATTATGCAGAAAAGCCCATTTTGGAAGGATAGGAGATAACCTTCTTGGTCTCATCTGTCTCCTCATCACTTCAACTGTGTTAAGAACTTCAGCTGGAAAATCTTTTTCCCAGTAGAGTAACATTAGGGCTATCCTCTGAAGAGCCTGTTTAAAAATCAGACCTAAGCACATCAGGCAAGTCAGCCTTAGCTGCAGTGCTGAGGACATGAAAATGTACCTGGTGAATCATCAGATCTCTGAAAATCAGCTTCTGCAGCAGCTACAATTTCAATTTCAAAATACCCAAAGTTATCTAAAAGGTAACTAACCTGAGGTTAGTTTACCATCTATCCTCTTACCCCCTTAACAAGAAAAATTAATCCCTCTCTCTGCACCAGTAATGGCTTCTGTCAAAATGTTTTTCTGCACATATTCCCAGGCTATTCTCTTGGTTCTTCTGTGACCATTATTGTATTTTTTATTTCTCCTTTTTCTCTCAATAGGCTGTTGTGTTTGATCACATACCTATATCACATTTTCCGTAAGAGAACTGGTTATTCCTCTCCTTACTTATTTTTGTCCTCCATTTTCTTTCTTTTATCCTTGGATTTCATTTGGGATTTCATGCAGAAGCCACAAATCCTTCATTTCCAATGGGGAAAACTCTAGGCCAGCTCCACAGAGATACTTATATGACAAAGCCCAGCAAAATTCAGTTCTTTGCAAGACCAGACTCTAATATCCAAGCTAATTATTATTATTATTATTATTTTTAATATATTTTTTGTTAAAAAGTGGTACATTCTAAATCTTCACTTTCTGTTAAAAGTATAACAGGCAAAAATACTGCTGGAAGGGAGCTTGTTCACTCAAAATTCAGAAATATCATTCCACAGAATTTCTGTTCTGGTCAATCCCATATAGACAATAAACAGGAAGTTTTCTGACTCCTAAGTGCTAAGATCTAATTTGACTTTCATGACAAGAGATAAGGATCAGGGAGAAAGAAATTAAGAAACCCAGTATATCTTCATACCCGGTGACAGGAGGCTGCAGCCCAGACTCGCTCAGTTCAGCAGGTCCAGGTCCCCAGAGCAGCGAAGTGCCAGCAGCAAGTTCAGCAAGGCTGGCCATGCAAACACCAACTTCCTGTCTCTGGCAGCCATGAGGAGCCCACTGTGAGATTTTTGCTGCCAGGCCTAATTTTCTTAATGGCACCCAGTCAAAATAACCTTTTATCAGACACGGCTACACCTACAGGAGTTGCAGCTCTACCCCCACTGTTGCAGTAATTCCTTTCCAAACATTTGCAACAGCAAAAGAAGAGGTGTTTTTAATGGCATTAAATGTCATATGTAGAAAAAAAAGTTAAAAATAAAAGTGACATTAGCATAGGCCCACAATTATAAAGCACTACTTTTTTCCCCTGCCAAATATATTGAATGATAGAAAGGCTCTCAGCCTTCCCGCAGAGGTCAATGCTTGAAATCTGAAGCCAGACAAATTCAGAAAAATCCAGGTGAAAAATGAGGCACATAGTTGAGAGCAAAGTCATTAGTGACCATGTGACTTTAACACCTTGATGCATTCTCCATTACTGGGGCACTGTCAGATCACAGGTACACTCAAAAAGTTCCTCAGATCAAAGCTAACCAAGCTCCCGGAAGCTCATGACCTGCGGAAGGAAGGTGTCAATCCCACAGCTTCAGAACCATTCAGCCACAGGCAGCACTTTGCAGTTTTGAAGATGCCTTCCAGCCACACTCAGCACCAGCATTCCCTGCACTGCTGGACCATCCCTGGATGGGATGAAGCACAGCTCTGGCTCCCAGCATCTGCCACACAACCCTGGCAGCAGCAGCTCCCTTTATTCCATAGGCAAAGGAAGTGCAACATTTCCTGGGCAAGCACCTTCCTATTCACTAAAGCTCAAAGAGAAGGATGGATTGATGGATGGATGGATGGATGGATGGATGGATGGATGGATGGATGGATGGATGGATGGATGGATGGATGGATGGATGGATGGATGGATGGATGGACGGACGGACGGATGGACGGATGGACGGACGGACGGACGGACGGATGGATGGATGGATGGATGGATGGATGGATGGATGGATGGATGGATAGATGGAAGTGTTCCATGGAACATATCTGATGTATGGGATACCAGAACAATCAGAAGCAACTGGATGATTGTAATTGTTTACTTTCTCTAGTAAGTGGAACATTTCTCAATTTATTACAGTCCAGTTTAGGCTGGCATGATGAAATGCCATGCCAAGAATGTATCCTTATGAATTCTGGGTGAAGGAGGATGGATCAAGGCATGGATGCCCAGACATTTTTTCTGGGAAGGGGTAGAAAACATATGAGCTGCCCATCTGCAGAGGAGATGAGAGACTCCTACCAGTCTCAGGGAAGAAGAGATATACACATTACTATTAGTGGAATGTTAAAGTAACAGGCCATCATTAGTCAGGAAATATAGAACAAGATGATTAGGATAGGGACAGGGATATTGATGCTTTATGAACTTAAAATTCAAGTGAAAATCAGAAGTTTAGTCTGAGATTTGAGGCAGCACAGCAGGTTGTTCTAACTCACACTGACCAGTCCATCACTGTGTTGTTACAGTGCTTCTCACAGATCAAGGGTACCCTGGGGGAGGCTCAAACAGGCTAAAGGATGGATTATTCCTTGGGGTTCAGGATCTCTAAAGGATGGATTGCTCCTTGGGGCTCAGGTGTGAACAGACAAGCTGCAGCAAGCAATAAAACCAGCACTTGGCTGCTAATGTGCTAATTCAAGACACTTACTTTGTGCACACTGTTAGCCCATGGAAATGTGAGGTAATTTGGATTAGTTTAGCCTTTACAGGGATTACTGCCTGAGAGCTGCCACTTAACAGATCATGTGCCTAAACTGTGATTTCTGTTTTACCAGTTCGATGCAAACATGAGGTGAGCAAGCTGCCTTTGCTCGCCAGCACTTCTCCAGCAATGCAGCAAACTCCTTCTCTTTCCAACACAGGAGCTCAGGGTGACTGGGGAGTATTGAACATTGCCTGGTGCTCTCAGAACTACAAGCACTTTACCTTTTGTTTTATTGTCTAAACCTGAAATCACAGTCTAATGCAGCAGATTCTTGTGACCAGAGGATCAGATGAACTGAACATAATCATGGAAAACAGTGAACAGATCTACACTATGTCTCCAAGTAGTTCAGAACTACTCCTTCTAGCACAGGACATAGCACCAAACACTGCTCTGTTTGATATTAAATCCATAATTTATTGTTCCTGAACACAAACTATTAAATATTTACAGCCACAAACTGAAATTAAAATTTCTTTACAGAAAGAACTCTTAACAATTTCAGGACTCTCACCCTTACTAACTTCACTTCCACACAGACCACACTTTAAGTCTGTTTTCTTCTTTGTGGCCAATTCTACTCAAATCATCTTCCCAAAATACATTTGTGTCCTCAGAGCACACACATGAATAATTTCTTCTGCATTCATTCATAAACCTGTTTCTTTTAATTTTGTTTCTCAAATTTAGTCCTTTGAGCCACTCATGACAAGGAAAATTGTCATCATCCAGGTACTTGAAGTTTCTCCAGACTCAGAATTTTGAAGCAGATCTTCTGTAATATAAAGAAATGAAATAAAACATCCTGTGGTGTTGTATTTCTCTCTTAGCAGGAAGATTTCTGTTTTCCATTAGGCAATGATGAATATTTCTTCCTATTGACTCCTCTGGAACTCTTCTAAAACCCTAAGGATGCTCTGTTTTATTAAAAGAAAAATCTTCCAAACATGTTACATCAGGTGTGAAGTTCTGCCTAAATTCAGTGCAGGTACAGCATCACACAGAGCCAGAAAGATGAATGGGAGACAAGATTTCAATTATTCTTTCTCAGGAATAAAAACACT
The DNA here is from genome assembly GCA_013399455.1 of Anthoscopus minutus. Lineage (NCBI taxonomy): Eukaryota > Metazoa > Chordata > Aves > Passeriformes > Paridae > Anthoscopus > Anthoscopus minutus. The sequence continues at coordinate 177,429 of VWYI01025728.1, read as the reverse complement.
GAAGATACAAAAAGATAAACATCTTTTGAATAGTTTCAGTAGAGGAAAACTGGATGAGGTAACAACTAGAATAATACAAAATTCCAGAATTATGTGCAGGAGAACAAGAAAGAATATGGAAATATAGTCGTACTTTATGTTTTTGTAGAAAGATTTTTCTTTTCACTTAGTTGTTTTTGTCTCACTGTTGACCTCCTGGAATTTTATCCTTGTATATCCCAGGCTAAAGATTTTGGAAATATGCTTGGAAGGGATACTGTCATTCTTTTCCATGTGAACTGATCCACTTTGCATGGATCAGATTAAATGATTATGTAGGTCAGAGAATTCTCAGCCATGGGGTTCTAACGCACTCTTGGAAATTCAGATACCTGGGTTTAAAACTTTGCTCCTAGGAGTGTTTAATTATCTATACAAGGTGGCAGGACTTCTATAATGCAGACCCATAAAATCCTGTTCATTTGTGATTAGGAAACTTTTTCAAAGAGGATTTCACCCATCTGGACAGATTGCAACTTTATTCTATTTTAATTTATTCTAAATTTAATTGTCTTTGCCAAAACTGTCCCTAAAGTCAGGACAACCTTGTCAGTTTAATGTAAACTGAAATTAGAGAGATTAGAAAGATATCAGTCTATTTGGAAAACAGCTCAGCTAAGTTTACCTAACTACCCCAGCACAGACCACATCCCCTCTGCGCCAGAAACTGTATGAATACCTACAGAAAGATAAGTTCTACCAAAATAATTTGTTGCAGAAGATATTCAGATGCATACAAAAGGTAAACAGATATTAGAAAAGTGTCAGAGCTTTTGATTTAATTTACCTAATGAGTCAGGTAGAAATTACTAAAATACACCCTTTGCTATCAGAAAATAATTCAGCATTCCCAAATCATTACATATTTCCTGCATTCTGACAGCTATGACACTAGAGGGAAAAGGGACCTCTTTCCCCACAACAGCTGGTCCTTAGAGAGGATGAGAACAAAATTATTTTCAGTTACTCCATTAACTCAAAGATCTGTGGTCACTGTGCATTTAATCCACTAATGAACCGCTGGGGACTCCATTTTCTGATGTGTAATGCCACCTCTTGTTCTCCTGCTTGCTTGTGTAAGAGAGGGCTATTTCTGTAGATTCAGCTGGGGACATAAAAGAGGTGCAGTTTTTAGGAGGAAGTCAGCTCATGTGAGAGGAATCTGAAGGGCTCATGCACTTGAAAGTTTTTCTACCCACAAGTCCAGTTACCCTAATAAAAGATATTACTTGTCCCCACAAGCCTTGCTTTAACTCTAAGCACAACACATTTTTAGGGGTCTCAATGCAACCTTAACTTAGGCTCATCCTCAAGCACTCAGGGATTTCTAATGCAAATTCCTTTGGGAATCCGTGGGGCTCATGGTGACATGTGTGGCTGGAAAGCAGCAGCTTGCAGCAAATGAAATACTGAGCTGGAAAAATGAAGGACAATTTCATGACTAAGCAAGACCTGCAGAAGACACAAAGGATTTCCCTGTTTCTCATACAGCCAGATTCTGTGATGCTGGGCAAAACATTTAAGCTGAATTTTGGTAAGTGAGCACTACAGTGTTACTTCACAAATGTTCACCTCTGGGACTTCTGATACTATTTGAGAAATGCTGAGGGTCAGCACTGCCACTGAGGTCACAGATCTGTGTTTAGACTCTCACAAAAGCAGTCCTTACATCTCAGTATTTAGGATACATTAATTGTTCCTTAGCTCAGGGGAATAAACCCCTGCTCATGTTCAGCAGCTGTCCCATGAAAACAAATTCATTAGGTTTTGAGAAGCATTCAAAAATTGTGCCAGAAAGTGCTAGAAAAGAGCACAAGAGAAAATTAAACAGTGTTTGAAGAGAGTGCAGACTAAGGCCCAAGGCCATACATTAAGCAATGGGCAGAAAATCAAATGTTGAAGAGCTTTTCATTAAAGGACTGTGAGCACAGGAATAGGGGTCCTGTGCAAAAAAAACCAAACACAACCACAGTGACATACAATCATTTAATTAAAGATGCACAAAACCCTCAAGGAAATTAGAATAATGAATACAAGAAAAAATGAATGAAGGGATTCACTAGCAAGGACAAGTCCAACACAGCTGATATTTTTTGAGTGCCTGACATGGCACTCTCTGATGTATATTGTAATGCCATGCAGAGGTATCTAAAGCAATCCTAACAAAACCTCAATCAGCAACCGAAAGTTTACAGCAGGGTGAGTAATCAGTAGATAAATTAGTTCTGACTAGTATGAATGATCAGCAGCTGAAAGTTTGCACTGCATCAGCACAACAAAGTGCTTGTGGTACCCTCAGCTCCTCCTCAAGAGCATTGCACTGAGCCCTGCACACACAGCTTTGGCACGAGGGACTCTCATCCCTTGGGCAGGCACTGATTTAGATTGACTGTGTGTTTGGTTGAATGTGAAATTCCAGCTCAAATAACCACAAAAATCCCAAGTCTTCAAGACATATTAGCACTTTGAAGCAGTATGAGCTCTACTGCTTGATCTTTGCTGTCTTGAGAAGAAAAAAAAATTTAGTGCCTCACAGTCTGGACATTTTGTTGGGTGAATGATTTCTAAAACAATGCCTTTTAGCCCAGGGCTTAGAAAAACCATCAAGAACACAAAGCTCAAGTGAGATTATAGGATATAACAAGAACATTTCATCTTAACAGCAGCGTAGAAACAATATCAGATGGCTTTTCTTGCATAACCAAAACCTTCTGGAAAATCTGCCCAATGCAACCCAGGGATTTAAACTATCCTGGAAAACTAAATGCCATACAGGAAGAGAAGCCAGCTTTCTAACTCCCAGTCACGTCTCAAAGCCATGGGTTTGGCTGACTTACTACCCACGTGCAGCTTGCCCTCCCTCTCCTGCTGGCATGAGACACCTGGAGGTTACTTGGGCAGTTTCCACCCCATCAATATCACCACAGTCCTGTGTACCCAATTCCCTCCTCTGCACTTGTGCAAAGCTGTCACCTGCATCCTCTGCCTGTAAGCACACTGACAGCATCACCATCAGGGCTGCCCCTCAGCACCTGCTCCAGAGAGCACCACTCCTGCTGTCCCCCTCCTGCACTGCCCAAAAAGGGAGAGTACCCTTCTCCTCTCCCAGTGCTGGAATAATTGGTAAGAAATTTGCTGCCTCAGAGCAGTCCTGCTACATTAAACATCTTCCCACGTATGTGTGCTGTCACTTGATTTGAAGAAGTGGCTGCACTGAACCAGTCTGTGCCATGGGTCAAGTTCTCACAAGTGCTCAGGGACAGACACAGCAAAGGACACAGTTTCTCACAAGCCATTCATACACTGGCAACATTTAGAGACCACTGCAAGCTTGAAAATCAGTACCGGGGATACTGAGGGGAAGCAGCTAACAGGAATTGCTCAGCATTGCCCGTGGTGCCCCTTCTAGAGTAATTTTTACACTCATCATCTGCTGAGAAGCAGCGCCTTTCATCCTAGCACTCTTACCACCACCACCACCACCACACCCAGCCATATTCATTTTTCCTCAGTTTTCTTTCCAACTCTCTCGTGTTTCCTGTGTTCAGAAAAGGCAGGAGAGAGGAGACCTCTCCTGGGTCTGCAGCAACAGCCCAGAGCTCAGCCCAGGAGGTGGAGTTTGGAACAAGGCTGAGAACACACTCCAGACTTCTCACTAGACAATGCCACACAGTAATGGGCAGTTTTGCTCCTCCAGGCGGGGCCTCTAAACCAATTTGTGTTTCATTACTCAAACATTCCAAGGCATGTTACACCTACTCTGAGCCCACACAGGGCAATGAGCCACTGAAGGGCACCAGGTGTGCTCCTACATGAGGTGAACTCTTGCTCTGCTTGTTTATGAGTCACAGAGAGACTTTATGAAGTTGTGTGCTTATAGCTGGACAATTCTGCCACATAAGCAGCACTGCCCTTGTGGCCTGGAGGTGATTTTTATTAAGAAAGGAAAATATCCTGTAAGGCTGTTCAAACTGAGCTCAGTGTTCTCAGTCATTTGAAAGTATTGAGCTAGTAAATTCTCTTCAGATACTAAAATCTACAACTCACACAGTCTGGAGATAGTGTTCATACACTGTAGAGGTCCTATAACAGAAAGCAAACTGCCTGATATTCTGAGTTTCTCATCCATAAGCTTTTCTTTGCAAACTGTCTTTGTTATGATGATAGACAAAGCTATTGTCTGTGAAGGACTCTGGGAATCTGTCTAGAAACACTAAAGCCAAGCAAATAAAAGGAATGACAATTCTACAACAATAAGAAAAAAAGAACTGCACTGATTTAGATTTTCCCACACAGAAATTTGCAGTGTAAATGTCTATAGATGCTGCTGCCCTCCTACTGACAGACCTCTTGACATCTTGCCTCTGGAAATGGAAAAGTATTTGGCCTATGGGGGAGGTAGCTGGAGATGCTTAGAGAAATCATAAACATCTAACATAAGTTGTTTGGAATGCATCAGTCAAGAGACCCTCAAATAAACCTGACTGAACTACCTTAAAATATGTTCAAAGGATGGATTCAGCCCTGTATTACCCATTTTACTGTGATTTTTTTTTAACAAACACAGAATCTAATAACCTTTACCTCTTTTGGAGATTCTTTGAAAAAATGTTTAGCCTGTATAATCAAAACAATTCCTGTTATCAAGCTGGGGACAACCTCTTCAGTGGCTCATGCAAAATTTCAATAGATTTAGTTGCAAAAGTTTTCCTTATGTTTTCTCTGCTTCCAAGAGCAGAGATATAATCTAATAAAAGTAAGGTTTCTGAGATCCAGCCTAAAGCTAGATATAACTTTTATCTTCACCTAGTCCTTCAGGAAGACTATTTCAATACTTCAATACTCAAGATCTTAAAAATCTTGTTATTTCCTGCCTAAAAATATTTATGACCAGATCAGAGCCATCAGTTCTTACTCCAGCAATATCCTTCATTTTAAAAAATGCTACTGTCTCCAGAGAAGGGCCCATTGACCTGAATAAATGAGAATCAGTGATTATTGAAGCTGACCAAGAAAAATGCTAGAAATGCCTCAGTCTGACAATGAAACTTTCTCCTAGATAGATATCCTGAGGATGGATGGATTCTCCATTTCAGCTATTATCATCAAAGGGGAGAGACCAAGTCATGGGAAATTCTAATCTCCTGCTTTGATTAGAGATAAGACTTAATAAGCATAAAAAGCCTCTTTGCCTTTTAGCAAGCACAAAAATTTACATTTGGAAACTGATGATTGTGTCACTGGGATGTAAAGAACATGTTTTGGTGCTGTACCTTGCTGAATTGCTCTGAGCTCCAGAGGAAGAAAAGAGAAGTTAAGCACAAATTATGAGTTTTCATCAGAAAGTTCAGCAATGTCAGTAGCCAAATTCTCAAATAACCAGTTTGATTAAAAGTAGCCACAAGATTTCTGCACCCAATCTTAGAAATTTAGGATATCTGAATTGATACCTAAATGAGCCTCAAGAGGCTCAGCTTCCAAATATCCACTTGCCCATTTACCCCTTAACTATCCTCTGCTTTACATCCATGGAAACATATGGAATAGAAAAATAAAGCAGTCATATCTTCTTGCTTGTTTGGAAAGTCACTGCTAGCCCATATAAGGAGGGAGAGGGAAAGAGGGAAAACAGCAACATGTATTTTACAATCAGTTGATAAATCATCCTTCTTCTGTTTGTAGAAATGCCTTGAGCAGAACAGAGCAGTCCTGAAATGGTTCATTACTTACAAACATCTGATGAAAGTGGATTCAGCTTTTGGTTTATGATCCAACATGCTGGAGGAAGATGAGTTTTCTAGATGAGATACAGGCTGTACACACAAAACCAAAATGCTTCTTTCTGCTTTTCAGTGTTGTCCAAGGCGCTGGGTTAAAGAAAAACCCAGGAGTGGGCTGCTGCCAAAATGAGCCCCAGAGTTATCATTTATCCCTGCTAGAGACTTTGATCCTTGTACAGTTCATCTTCACAGCATTGTGGCAAACAGGAAAAAAAATCTCTGTTACACATATGCTTTATCATTTTTCTTAAAGTTACTTTAAGTCTAGCAGTTCATTAGCCTTTCCCTCAATTATCTCAGCAATCTGCCTTTCAGGCAGTGCTCACCAAACCTTTCTCCAAAGGCCCTGAAGCCTGCTGATTGAGTTGTCTCAAAGAAGCCCTGCCAACAGTATACCTTTGCATTTTATGAAGTTAGGAAATTCTCATCTATTAAACTGCAGCAGACCACAGAGACATTTTATGGCTCGTCACCAATCGAGATCAGGTGAAAGGAATGCAGAACGGTGCTTTCAAATTAAATTACAGTTTTTCAGGTTGGACTGGCACAATCTGTCTTCAGCAAAAGAGGAGCCTTGTGTGGAAATTTTAGAGCAAATTCAATCATCCGAATCACTCTCCTGCTCCCTACATTGCACTGGGTTGCACAGTTAAAAAGCTGAGTGTGCCATTCTCAGGCGCCCTTCCAGCCCAATGGTCATGTGCTATCTGCCAAAAGGCCATTTCCATAAGAGCTCCAGCTTAGCACACACGGGGAGAGACAGTGAAGGAACACAGTTACAGTTTGAGGGATTTCACCTGCAGATTTACTGAGTGTGATTAAACTGGTTTTGACCTTGCTGTTCACCTCCTCTGCCCAGTGCCATGAGACACTTCTCTGTAGCTCGTCCAAAAAGAAGAGTTTTACTGTGAAGCTGTGCAGTTGTTATGTGCAGTTGTTATGTGCAGTTGTTCATGCCTGTGGGAGAAATGAAGACAGAGCATTTCATCTTTTTTCCCTCTCCTTGAAGATCAAGTTTGTCCATCACCTGGAGAAGAACTTACTGAGGAGCATATTGCTTCATATCGGCTGAATTGTAAAAATAAAACAGAACAGAACAACTACAAAAGTAACCATTTTGGCCATGTTTACATGTGCTCTGAATTTGCATCCTGTGAATGTGCTGTTACCTTCTCTGAATATTCATGGGAATAGAATTTCGACCCCCCCTGAATTTAAATGGTCATAGTGAAGGTGCTCTTGCCCATGGGAAAGCCAATTTTTAAGATTTCTTCCAACCCAAACAATTCTGTTGTTTCTATGATTCTCCTAGAGACCTCTCCAAACACATATTCTTATACAACCCCATAATACACAGTTAATCAACACTGAAAGTACACCAAAAAAAAAAAAAAAAAAAAAAAGAGAGAGAGAATATATTCTGGTGTAATCTAAAATGTAAAGGGACAGTGTGTTGTAAGTGAAAAAATATACCTTGAATTTGTTATTCACATTTTGAACATATCATAAGGATAATTTTTTTTTCCTAAGACTGCAGGTGTAACACTACATAGGTAGTCACAAGTTAAGTATTTATAAAATACCTTCTTAAAGACATTACAGAAGAGGAAAGAATGGCTTTTCTATATGGCTTTTCTGACAGATATTTTATAAAGATATTAAATATTTGGTGAATTCTAAAGAGGAAAAAAGGTAAAAGTTATCATAGAACAAAAGTCCAGCAGAAATGTCTCCTAATCTCTTCCTTTTGGAGGCACCAGAACACTTCATGAGAGGTGGAATAAGAGTAGAAGAGACATTTCAGGAAAAAAAATCAGATAAAAATGCCCAATCTTCCGAATTAGAAAGAGCCTACCTTCCTGTCAAGAACTAGCTACTAGATTAGGCTAAGCAGGATGAAAGAGAAAATAAGGAATATTCTGTCTTACCCACAAAATAATATTTTGCCCTATAGCAAGACAACAAAAATTTAGAAGCAAATTTCTGTATCTTCCAGTATCAGAGCTGGAATCCAATTCTGTGCCTCATGGTTTTCCTCTTTCTTCTTTCTGTTCCTTGTCCTTTGTCTGTTTCTCATCCTCTTGTTTTTAATCTTGCTCCCAGAGTCTGCCTCATTCTTTCCCCCAGAGGCAAATTAAACTGAGGACACTGATTCAAAATTCACTCTCAGGCTCTTAATGAGTGTATCATGGCTGTGTCTGCTTTTGGGCAAAAGAAATCTCAGAAAGGTTTTAGCACACTAAAGCTGCCAGAACAGTCCAGACACTACACATGCAGAAGGCAGAGAATCTTTGAAAACAGGAAAAAAGGAACTTTAGAGACAGCAACCACAAATTACTCCATTCTCCTCATCTTCCTTTCCAAATGTGCTTCCTTTTTTCTTCCTCTTTGGCCTTTCCCAACTCTCAAGTACCTGACTTTTAACCCAGATAACCCTTCCATCTATCAAAAACCTGACATCCATGTTTATGCTTCCCCAGGACCAGCCTTGTCCCTTTACCACATTAGCTCATGTTTCCATTTGTGACAACTCTTGGCATGTTTCCCCTCAAGCAACCACTGCTTCCTTTTACATGACATGAAGCACTTCAGCAGCCAAAGCACAACAGTCTGAAAACTGCTCACCCAGTATCATGTATCTTCTTATTATCTGCTACATTATCCTTATCTAATTGCATGCACTTTGGCTCAATCTGACATTTTCAAAACTACAGATGCTTATTAGCTTTTCTTAGCTAAAAGAAAAAATGTGCATTATAGTGATTATCAGTTCCTGGCACTGCCTGCGAAACATTGTAATGAGAGAGACCTTTAGCCCACCATAAACAAGCACAATCAGGGCCTGTTTTGGTTATTAGCAAAGCTCCTACAAATGTTGCCACTGTCAGAATTAATGACAGCACTACTAATTATTAATAATCTCATGTTTCTGTCTATGGGTTCCTTTTAGCCATAAGCTTTAAGCCAAAAGCAAAAATTATTTCATTCTGCACCACCACAAGGACACCACAAATGAAGTCATGGCCTTGATTCCTTTATGGTGCCCAACAGATGCAGGTCCTGCCTCACAGGGGTAATTAACTGGCTGAAGGTCGTGCAGCAGGTCAGTGGCAGAGCCAGGAACTGCAAGACTTCCCTAACTTATTTCCATGCTCCACCACTGATCCATGCCTGCTCAGACAGAAGATACCTAAATGTGAGAGTTACCCACTCCTTTAAGAAGCCTGTTTCAATCTCACCATCCTAAAACACAGGGAGTATAAACAAAGGAAGCACAATAGATGGGGTTACTGTGATCCTAAACCTTGGCTATGTCAGTTTTAATTAATTACTCTTGTTTGCAATGACTCACTGTATGTGTTCTGACAAGTGTTTGTGCTGCAGTTCATAAAAGAACAAAGAAGCTGCTTCAACAGCACACACTTTATCAGAGATACCATTGTGAAGCACTATAATAACAGTGTTTTCTCCATGTGTCTCCTCTTCTATCTGGGATTACATAAAAAAAATTAAAAAAAAAAGAAAAAGAAAAGAAAAAAAATGAAAAAGAAGAAGTTGATATAGAGCAGGAAGAGGAACTATATCAATAAAGTGTTTAGATTCAATATGCCTAGCAGTAAGAGTAGTAGAAGTGGAAATCTCTGGTTCACTATAAAGCATTTATGTGTCTATGGCAACATAAGAGAACAAAGTAATAGAAGTTCGGTCTTTTAAATATTGTTTTTATTTTCTAGCACCTAGATGAAATGGAAAGAGAAAAACAAAATCAAAACCAAATCATATTTAATACAGGTTATACGGAAACATGATGAAAGATTTAGCAATAAATTACAAACAGAGATAGGATTCTACAGTCACATGAAACATAATCCCACAAGCAATCTGTGCAAATCTCAGAGCTTTGTATTCAATAAACTTATCTTGGGACAATCAGTCTCTTATGCAAGAGGTCAAACACTATTTAAAGCAGATCTCAACATCCCCTTTGCTCTTTACTCAAGTCTGCTTGTGCTTTCCCCTGAAACACAAAATAACCCAAGCTGCCTATCCTGAGAGGAGGGCAGGGACACAGGCAGGAGCTGAACTATGCAGTGCTAGAGGGAATATCACTGGGAAGTGCTGGGAGTGAGGCCATCTGGATTTTGCTGGGATATCCATCCTTAGGCGCCACGACAGAGAGATAAGGTTGCCAGCAGCCACCTGTTTGATAGGGAGGAAGAACTGACTCATGGCTTCCCAGCAGGGCAAAAAACCACAGAATTCTTCTCCCTTTAGGAAGGGCTGAGGGATGGGAGAGAGGAAGAGACGACCTGTGCTTGCTGCCTCTATGGCTTAGAAGGGATTCTGAAGTCTTGGGAGCAAATGGGAACAACCCTCCACCCCAGAGCCACCTCCAACACCACCCTAACAACCAGCAGCAGCAGCAGCTGACACAAGATTCTTTTTTCTGTGACCCTAGTACAAGCATAAGTGTCTGTTTTGCTACTGTTAGCAGGTCATACTTTTTCTTTTGCCAAAGGCTAACCTTTTAAATAAAAGCCTTTTTTAGTCCCCCTTAGCCAGAGGCACTGCAGGACCCTTGAACTCATCTATGCAGACACAAACTGTACAGACTGGGTTCTGCAAACCACTCCTTATACCCTTGAGAAGGGACAACAGCCTCCTGCTGCTGCTGGACTTCTCCCTCTGCCCCTGCCAGAACAGGAGGAAAGCAGCAGGCACAGGGATCCTGTGTAAACCTCCTGCAGGTTCTGCTCTCCAAGTGTGTTCAGATCTAGGGCTTGGAGTCTGCAGCAACATCTGTAATTGCTCAGTCTGTATGGGTTTCATTTCTCCTCTGGCCAAAACACCACAGCTACATTCTTTTATAGAGAGTTTGGGCTTATTTTAATGGAAAATAAGGAACACGAACATGCTTTTGTCATAAACACTTTAAAATTAATGACTGTAGTATAGCTGGAGCTGAGCATTTCCCACTGCTGCATTTCCATTTCATATAGCTCTGTACATCCAAGAGAGAAAGCCTGGGGAGAAATTTGCATTTGCTTTTGAGGTCTGCCTAGACTGAAATCTGCTTGAAATGCTGGAGCAGATGCTATTGACAAATACAGAAAAGAAATATAAAAAGGCCCAAATCCACCCCCTCCCTGAAACATTATAATGAAAACATTAAGATACTCCTGTCCTTTCTTTTGGATCCTTTAAATCTCCTTTTGCTCAAATCAAACTCCAATGCCTTGAAGAGCTAGAGGGAAACATCAGACACTCAAAATGTCACAGGAAAACTGTCAGAAATTAGTGCTAGATGCAGCAAAGACTTAAATGTGCCAGACTTCACAATTACTTTTACACCTGTAAGAATATCACTGGAGATAACTGGAACAATTTTTAGTCTTAAAACCCCTGGGGCCCAGAAGCAGAAATTGAAACAGCTCACAAGGCTGAGCCACAGCAGACCATTGCTGCCATAGATCTGAGATGAACTGTCCATGTGCTACCTCAGCCTCCAATTTTCCATCTGCAAAGTGAACTTAATAATAAGTACAGGTTTAAAAGGCACAGAGACTACAACTCATGAACAAACCTATGTAATAGCTGAGCTCTAATAACAAGCACCTTGTTTAGAGTAAAATACTTACACTTTGTAAGCGATAAACTCTTAGAAACCATATCCAGTTTTCCTCAGCAGAGAGTCACAAAACTGGCCTTTTTCAAATTAACTCACACATCAGTACCTCTGTGTAAATTTAAATGTTTGCAGAGTGAATGAGGACCAAACTGCTCTCTACCTCTCCCCCTGCCTCCATATTGCAAGTCCCCTGATGCATTAATCTTGTAACCTTTGGGAAGACTTCAAATGCTATTTTAACAATATAAATTATGAAATAGCGCTAAATTAAAGTGCTTAAAAAATAATTAAAGTAATTAAAGCTCTGGTTGCATGTGGAAAATTTAGCTTCCCAAACACTCCACAGGTAGAAATGTTATGAAGGACTTCTTTTTCCACTACAGAGAAACCACTGCCCAGAACACCTTCCTGGATTGTACCACCATGCTCTCCCTCTGTTCCCTTCTGCACTGCCCTGTACTGCAAAACATCCATGAGCCCAATGCTCCTTCCAGCTCTCTTTTATAGTTATACATCAGCAGTAAAGATTATGGCACAGTGATCTATTCCTATAGATGAATGCATGCACTCAAAATATGCTTTAACGCAGTTAACTCACCCACACTGAATCTCACCAGTACCAAACACCCACAATTTAATGAACACACAGCATTTTCAAAGGTGCATATATCAGTAAAAAAACAGATCCAAAATAAGTATTTGTGTATATAACTAGGAAATATATTTGTGTTTGACCACAAATCTTTTGAAACACTTTGAAACTACAAACATAAATTATCTGGGTGTGCACTTTCGAAAAGATACACTGTATCACAACCTACTATGAGTGAAAGAGGATTTTGGAAAAACACTGGCTTTATATTTTATTTTCCTTTGGGGGAAAAAACATTCTCTTAGACAGAAGGTTTGTTTCTTCCCTCCTTCCTCCATGTCTGAATATGGGGCCACTAAAAACTACTATTGAACCATTTCTTACGAGTTTCGAAAACAAGTATTTCTCCCCGAAGGTGAAAAAGAGAGTTACAAAACTGCCACCGGTTCCATCAGACCTAGAGAAAGCAGTGAGGAATTGAAGAACCCCCAGGTGTAGGTGTGAGCGTGTAAACAGGTGGGTGGTTGATGCCTTCCTGTAAAAGCAAGGAAAAGCCTCCATAGGAACAGTGTGATCACCCCACGCTGCCACCCCTTGGTCACGGGATGAAAAAGCTCGCACCTCACGGCAGCGTGCTGGGAGGAATCATTCTGCACATCAGGCAAAAATCCCAGAAAAATTAACATGCAGTTAAGGAAATATAACAGGAGATTTTGCTGCACCAGCACAAACATAAATATATTAGCCCAAAGTAATGTAAAGGTTTTTATTTCAAGGGACAAAAATCTGCTGACTCCCAAAGAACATTTTCCAAGTTGTGATACACACCCTAAGGGCTGCCATCAGTCTGGCCTTTCCTGAAACAAAAATATACAAAGGGGTGGAGAACAGCACATACTCATAGATTATTTTTTTTCCCACCTCCTATGTCTTTATAAGCCCCTTGGAAACCAACCTGGGCTGCTCCAAACCTGAGCTCAGTCTCTGCTTCCTGCACTCGAGCTCCCAGCTCAGAAAGAGAAACAACATGAGCCGAGTACTCTACATGAGGCATCCCAACCTATGGCACAGTTCACTACTATTAGAGAGATGATTCAGCCTCTTCACACAGTTATTCCTGAATACTTAAAAATACATTTTTTCTGGCAGAGTTTTTAGTGTGTGCATCATCACCATGGTTAGTGAAGACTGCAGAAAAGAGGCGGATTTTAAACTAGTAGCAAATACCATAAGTTTGTTTAATTATAGATATAGCCATAAAGCAAAGAATAAAAACTGTATCACCTGCAGATCAGTGTCCAGTATTCAGTAATCACAAAATATATGATGGAGTTCTGTGCAAACATAACCCATTATTTTAATAAGGTTTATAACTATTCTTTTTGAAGGAAGTAAGTTGAAATTTTTATTCATTTCAAAAGGTAAGCTTACAGAATGTCAGCAGGGCCTATTTCCATGGAAATAACCATTTCTGCTCTCTGCATCTTAATGACTGGGGGATAACTGAGTTCAGCAACCAAGAACTCACCAAGAAGAGGAAGAACAGGAGATTCTTACAGACTTAAACAGTTGGTTTGCCCATACAAATAGAGATACAGATCTATAGATACACTTCTAGTTACAATTCAACTTTTTATAGCTTACAACAAAGTTTAAACCAGTTTTTCCTGGTTTCTGCAGTCCCACAAACCCCTTTATACAAACAATTCGTTCGTCTCTTTAGGAGAAAAACACCCCACTTTTGAAATACTTGTTGCCTGCAGCTCGGGCCTCAACATTGACACACATTTCTAGGAGGCAATATCTCTTCCCATTAGACAAATAATGAACTGAAAATTAACACTTTCAATTACATGCAACAGCAAGTCTGATGTACTTTTTTTTTTACACTGATAGCTTTGATTCTCACTTTCTCAGACTTACTCTGTTAACAAAGGATATTTAATTTACTAAATCCTTAATTTATCCGAGCTCAAAACACAGTTTTACTGAGGCATCTCAAGATTATCTCTATTTATATGAAAAACTTATCATCAATAATAAGGTAAATAAGTCTGAATAATCAATTGAAGAACTAATAATATATAATATATAGCCAAATGTAGTTTTAAACAAATTCAGAAAATAAAGAAATATTCATGATTCACTTTTTGATAGAATATTTGGAGGAACTAAAGCTTTTGTACTTTGGGACCAGCTTTTTTATATGCTTAAGTCTCCTATTAAAGCAAATAAGAGTTTTGGCCAAGTAATGAACCTTTGAGAATGCAGAACGTGGCTTTTCATATAAAAAACATTATGTTTCACTGGAGGATTAAATATTTTTAGCAGATAACATTATCATAAAAAATTCACTTTAAAAAGTACTTCTGTGATCATTGTTTTACAGTCAGTGCCTTATAAAATGGATCAATATTCCACGTTACAAGAAAGTGTTGAATTTTTTATGCACCTGATTAATGCATTGTTATCATCCCAGTAATTAAAAGGACCGGCATTACACACAATCAGCATGATACATCTTACTCAGTACCTCCTGGCAGTTGCCTGCAAAAATTAAACTCATTAATCACTGTGATGCTAAGAAAGAAGCCTGGAAAAGCTGAAGTTCTATTTCATGGGAAAAAAGTTCTCAGGTCAACATGTAGGAGAAAATCCCTTCCAGCATACAATATGCGAAGCATTTATCTAATCAGTCTAAAAGGTAAACCAATCAAAATTATCATTTAAAAGGTAATCTCATCAATCTAAAAAAGAGAATTATACTAACAAAATTGTTCATAACCTGCTATACCAACACACTAAACTGAGTGAAGAGTTCTCACAGATGTTTCCTCATCTAAATAAATGTAGTGAAAAGTTAATCTTATAACAAGGTAAATATGTCATCTGAATTTTATTTAGAGCTGTAACAATAACTTTAATACCAATAATGCCACAGAGCCAAATAAGAAGTGCTTTTCTGGGGTCATTCATACAGAACTTAGTTTCCTTATTACTTGTCTCATAAATAACATGATTGTCTCATCAGACAAAAAATTAACATGAAAAATTGCAAGACTTTATCCAGTTTTGTTCATTAGTGAGGTTTACTATATATACACTTTCTCATAGACCTGCCATGAGCTGAATCATTGTAAGAACTATTTAAAGTTCTTAAGAATGCTGTGACCTCTACTTTGCTAGATTTTTATGTTGCTAAAACAATGTTCTCAAATGTGTATCAATGATGTCTATAAGTCAGCAGTTGTAATGCAAAATCATAATCAGTTTTGATTTGAATTTTGTAAGGAAGTTACTACCTCCTCTTTAACTCTGTATAGGTTTCAAGTATTTTTCCACCAGTAGTACTTCCAGTGGACAGAATACTTACTTACAATACTGTGACCTTCAAAGGCAAGATCCTGTCTTTCCCTCTGTTTTGTTCTGCATTGAGGTCTGTGCTGGTACTTAAAAATACAGTACTGAATGTAACACACATATTTCAATAGGAAAAGTCATCATCAGTAACCCATAAAACACACTCAGTTCTCTCCCTATTATTAATCACATTTCAGAGTAAGGAACAGAACAGTCTCGTTCTCAGGTTTGTTTTGATATTTCCAAGTGTGGAAAGGGAGAAAACCCTTTGTTTCTATATGTCTAAATTCAGGGTTTTCCCACTACACTGATGTCAAAAGATGAAAGACAACATGAATGTCCCTCCCACTTGTGCAAAACAGAGAACAGAAGTCTAATCTTAGGAAAGAGTTTCCAATGCTGTCTCCTTAAGCCCTTCTCCATGATGGCTATAGCACGTACTGCTGGCACCTTGCACACACAGACCACTCTCCTTGTACCTCTGCCATGGTCTTTGCCAGCTCTCTGCCTCACGTTTCCCCTTTCCTGAAGGGTCTCATGCCCAGAGCTGCATTTGTTTGTCCTGAGTGAGCCTGATAGCTGCCACTCTGTCTCTGCTGATCTCGACACAGACAAGGGTAAGAGGTCACTGTCAGCTCCCTTTGGACTGTGCCTGGGAGTGTTTGGGAGAGAAAACAGCTACTCCTCCCTGGGTCAGGTGAGATTCGGCGCCTCGGACAGCTCCTTCTGTCCCGGGACAGAGAGGTCGGCACCTCGGACAGCTCCCTCTGTCCCGGGACAGAGGGGTCGGCACCTCGGACAGCTCCTTCTGACCCGGGACAGAGGGGTCGGCCCCTCGGACAGCTCCTTCTGACCCGCTCCGCTCCGGTTCAGCACCGCGGACACCTCCGGCCGTCCCGCCCCTCCTGCCGGAGCCCGGCCCCGCGGGCCAGACACCCGCTCCCTGAAACACGATTTAAAGACCATTTCCACAGGTTTGTCATGACTTCATCCTCCTGACCTGAATGACAGAAGACCACCAGCTCCGGCTGCCCAGTCTCTTCTGGAAGGCAGCGCCTGTGAACTGCCCACCCAGACCAGGGCACTT
The DNA here is from genome assembly GCA_013399455.1 of Anthoscopus minutus. Classification (NCBI taxonomy): domain Eukaryota; kingdom Metazoa; phylum Chordata; class Aves; order Passeriformes; family Paridae; genus Anthoscopus; species Anthoscopus minutus. The sequence goes on along the minus strand of VWYI01025728.1, from coordinate 160,942 downwards.
TCTCAGACAGGTTGTCCCCTTTAGAAACTATTCACACTAAGTGTCCACGTGAGTCTAGAAGTCATCCCAAATCACTCTTTCTGGCCACGCTTTTTTGCACTTCCTTGCAGAAGACTCTAGGCAGGCACAGACAGCAGTGCCCAGCAGTACTCTTCACTCACATGATTCTGAGGGAACAGGGTGGGGGGAAGAAAAAAAAAAGCGAAAAAAAGCGAAAAAAACTTTCCTTCTAGAAGTTAAAGGATATTCTTATTAATATTATTTTGGAGCCTGTCAGCAGAAATCAGTCGCACATGCTAAGCTGCAGGCTTTCCTCTGCTTCCGGACTCAGCGCTTCTGGTGACCAGAGAAGAGGCTCCAGACATCTGCTGTCTCCAAATCCAGGAAAGCGAAATTAATACAATGAAGAAAATGTGCCTGAGCCCAGCCCTGGAGGTGGCACTCCGCTGGCTTGCAGCGACACCTAGAGCCCAGCAGACCGCCGGGAAGGGCCCCGTGTCCCCAGCCACGCTGAGAGTCACGAGTGGGCGAGGGCGCCCCAGAAAGGGGCTCCGTGTCTTCCTGCAGTAGGCCAGGGCCAAGGGGCAACAGTGCCAAGATCGTCGCTGGTGTGCGGGTCACAGGGAAGAGCCAATTCAGGTCCCTGCCACTGCTGTCCCCCGGGGCTGCCAGCATTCAGTCACCTCGGGGAGAGATTTAGGTCGATTGGCCCCATCGCTTACAGAAGCGCACTCGTTCTGTAGACCGCAAAAGTCTTTTCGAAGGGAAGGGAGAATGGACAGGGATTCAATAGATAATCCGAGGACATTTCCCTGCATGCACAACTCTCTCCTCTGAGTGAAGCAGCCCTGCTGTTGTGGCTTGAAGCTGTGCCTTGCTTGGGAAGGCTCCCAGAGCCAAAGCTAAACCCTGCTGCAAAGCTAACGCGTCCCACTCGGGCAAGAAGTATTTTTAACAGATACAAACATTATTCCCAACTGCAGCCATTTGCTTCCGCTTATGTGTGCTTCCTCAGAGGCAAAACATCCTCAAATCCCTCTGCAAACCTAACACCAGCCAGCGATGCGGAGCCACATATTTTGATTTATCACTGGCCCTTGTTCTCTCAGTCTTCCTGCTTTCCAAATCTCCCGTCCCCCTCCTCGCCACCCCGAAAGAACCAGGGGCAATCGACCCAGACTAGTTTAACTCCATCGGACACAGCAGGCAGCCAGCGGCCTGGATTAGTCACTCGTTTCTAAGGCGATATGCAGATGCACACTTTGAAGTCGCTGCTCTAGGAAGCAGCGCGGAGCGGAAGGTGCGCGGCCGAAGTTTGCGGCTTCCCCGCGGGGGCTCGCCCTAGGGCAGCGGGGAGGGGGGAGAAAGAGACGCAGAAAAGGCTGCTCAGGGGTTAAAAAGTTTCCCTGCTGCCAGGTTAGAAGGAGGCTGACAGGAAAGAGAGGTGGGAGGGACAAGGTTAAGACTTCTGCCCCGGGAGAGTGTTAAAGGGTAAAACACAGATAAAAAATAAAATCAAAATTAAAAAAAAAATTAAAAGGGGGGTGGGGAGCCTTGTCGCGTGGCTTGGGGGCAAACGGACGGAGCTGGCACTTGGCGTTTCCTAAGGTGCTGACCCTGCATCCCCCAGCCCCGCTTCACGGGAGCGGAGAAGCCGCGCAAGGAGCTCGGTAATGGGGAGAGCTGCGGGGGCAGCGCGGGGACGGGCGAGTCCTGGCTCCCGTCGACTCCCAGCGGGCTCCGTCCCGTGCTATTCCCGGCACTTCAGGAGAAGAAGAGGAGCGCAAAGACCCGCCTGGGAGAACGGACAAACCGCAAGAAATCGCTGCCAGCTTAGAGGGGCACACAGCCATCCCGCAGGACAGGGGGCGGGGAGGGGGGGCACCCAAAACCCAACCCAACCCCACGCGAACGACACTGGCGCTTACATCCTCCTCCTCGCAGTCACTTCGCGACTGGTACTGGAAGCGGGGCCGGCTGCCTTCCTGTTGCAATGGACGCGGGGTCTTGCCGGCAGCGCCGTCCTCCTCGCTGCTCTGGGCGCCCAGGAGGTGACTTGCTTCGGGGGGAACGGGGAACGAGCGAGAGGTGTTGATCTTCCCGCTGAACCTCTGGTACAGTGAAGCCATGAAGACAATCCGCGGGAAAGCAGGGAGAGGGAGGGAAAGAGAGACGCTTCTTTTTTTCTTCCCCTCCTCTCTTCTTTTTTGGCTACAGCATGCTACACGCGGGTGAGCATCAGTCCCACATCAGTGGGAGGGAGAGCGAGCGATCCTGCTCCCCGGTCCTCTGCACCGGCACCCGGAGAGAAGCCGGGGGGTTCAAGAGAGCAGAGACGGGGAAGTGATTAGAGGAAGAAGAGAGAAGATAGATAAATAAATAGTAAAACGCAATCAAGCCGTTACACCACAGGCCCCGGGAATGCTGCACCATCCAGTGTTGGGAAGGAAAAAAAAATAGAAGAGAAAAAAAAAGAACCAAAACACTCCACGAAGACGTACCCCCGATAATGGCGCCTGAGTGGATCAGCATTAAATGTGCTTTGGGGGTGTGCGTGTGTGTTTGCAAAAGCAANGAAAAAAAAAAAAAAAAAAAAAAGAAAGGGGGGCTGGCTCAATCGCTGGCTGTCAGCGGCTCCCCAGGCAGAGGTGGCGGAGCAGTCGCCTCGGAGGTCGCATACCAACAGTGTGCACAAGCGAGAGGCAGAGTGACAGAGTGTGTGAGACGGAGTGGAAAAGGCTGGGAAGCCTCATTCAAAGCACGTTGCTCTTCTTGGGAAGGAGGGCTCTTCTACAATCATCTCCTTTTCGGTACCTTCTGGGTTTTATTCCTGCCTATTTTTTTCCCGGGGAAACAACTCAAAAAAAAAAAAAAAAAAAAAAAAAAAAAACACGACACCGAACACCCCGCGCGG
>VWYI01025728.1:77641-157630 GCA_013399455.1 Anthoscopus minutus | reverse complement strand
CGGCCGGGGATAAACAACCGCGATCCCCGCTCCGGGGATGGACCCGCGGCTGCGCTGGGCCGGGCTGCGGTCGGGGCTGCGGTCAGGGTCGTGGTCAGGGTTAGATCCGGGGCCAGGAACCCCCGGCCCGGCCTTTGCTCGGGGCTGCCGGGCCCCGCTCCCCCAGCCCGGCAGCCGCGGCCGCCGCTGCGCGCTCCCCCCGGGGACACCGGGCGCTGCTCGGGCCGGCACCGCGGAGCTGGCAGCGAGGTCCTGCCCCGCCGGCCCTGCACGGCTGCTCGGGACAGAGGGTGACAATTCCTGTTGCTCCAGCACCAGGCACCGGGGTTTCCATAGCAACAAATGCTTAGGTTTAAAGGAAAGTGGCAGAGTTGCTGTCCCCTCTTCTGCTCTCCAAAATCCTCCCCTTTGACCTCTAAATTTACAGGAGATATTGGGATCACAACACACAAAGCATAAATCAGTGCTTGCCCGTTCCCATTGAGAGACTTGCTGCTGAAGAGCTCACTAACTTCATTATAATTTAACTAGTGGATTTTACCGGCTAAAATTCTGTTTCTAAACGATGTTCTTGCTTAAAGTTTTAGCAGTTAAGATAATACCATCTCTGACATATGTAATTTCATCAGTCTTAAAAAAACCCACTTCAGTGGATCATGTATACAATATTCCAAAGCTCAACAATTCCCCCATCCATGATTTAAATAACTTCCTGATTAAAAATCTCTTTGCATCTGAATAGTTTCATCCACTCCTTTTTATTTGTGTCTTCAAAGTCAGGCATGAAAAGTCTTAACATTTAGATGAAAAGGGAGCCTTATCTCATCAAGAGAGAAAACAAAAACAGACGCTCTATCTCCTTCCTGACGGAACTTGAAAGGAATCATTTTGATCTTCACAACTGGGATCCTGACATTTAATTAAAAAACAAGATGAGCACACAATGCTCTGAAGTCAAGGTCTGGCTTCTAAGTCACAATGGCATCCATCATAACAGGGGTAACTTTCCAGAAGCCATTTGGACCCCTTGTAACTTCTGTTTCAGAAACAAATTAATTACCAAAAATCTGGACACATAGCTCAGCTAAATTCCACCTTGAACTGTACTAATGGTGTTTAGAATCATCATGTCTTTATGATATTTGGAACTGGTGACAACTAGGGCTGAAATAAAGGGAACAAGAGAATAAAATTTAAAAAATAATACAATTTTAACTTCTAAGGAAAAACTAGGACACAAAGGAATAATCAAAGAAAGCCAAAAAAGGCAAGATGAAACCACTAGGCAGGAAAAACACCAAAGATTAAATGTCTGAACTAAAAAGTTTCAAAGAAAGTACAGAAGAAAACATTCAGCATCACAGCCCAGTTCAAAACCAAAAGCCCTCTAAGGAACAATTCAGATTTAAATATATTGTTTGTGGTTTTAATTCTTCAGAACCAAGATTTCACATAATCGAGTGCTTAGTCATGCATGCATATATTGGGCATGTATGTGTGTACACAACTCATGGAAAAATTATATTAAGGGAATGCAAAATTGCAATGTCAAACACTTGAAAACCTCAGTAAGAAACAAACAGCCAAATGGTCCTCATCCACCAAAAGATCCTGATCGTGTAGATTTGGGCTGTGATTCATTCACCCAAAAATAAATAATTACAGCTATTTAAAGGCATTTCTGATTCCAGCTCTTCCTTCCATGACAGACCAGGGACAGCAGAAACAATTTAATGTAGTGTTCTGGGTATCATGGTGGGTGAAGGAAGATGGTTTGTACCAGCTGGGGACTGCAAGACACATTTCTGTCACCCTGCTACAGCCAGAGTGACCTTGTGTGGAACGGCTGAGCAGGCAGCTGGAGGCAGAAATATCTTGAATAACCCCCTACAACAAGATGCACCAGGAGCAGCCTGTCGATGCCATTGCTGAAAGCAGGAGGATTTTTCTGACTCATAGGGGACCCAAATGATTGCATTAGGGACTCTGGAGAGCACTCCAGCCTGCCTGTGCACGAGTTATCTCAGGATGTAGCTTGTCTCTGCAAACGTAGTCCTGCCTTCCTGCTAGGGAGGGATGCAGCCCAGGGCTCCTGAGGCACTGCTCAGTGCTGGAAGCACCTCCATCCTCCACTTGCAAGTCCGTGGTTACTTTGCTGTTCATTTGTGCATGACTGGGAGCCCAGAGTCCTCTACAATGTCCTGGTTATGTGGCCAGAAACTGGCATATGATGTGCACACCAACGGGGCAGGGAAAGCATGGAGCCAAAAAAAAAAGAGACACAGGAAACATCGAGACATGGCAGGAAAATGGCACTAAACAAACACCACATCAGGAACTGGGGCTGCATTGCAACAAAAGACCTTTCCAGCCTATGGCAAGATTTGAGAAGTGAGCAATTTGCGTTATGAAACGTGTAAAGAGGCAAAATATTACAAAAGTACAAACATAAGGTTCTTGTCTTTAAACACACATCCTACATGCAAGAAAAATCCTTTCCCTAAGCCCTGCAATGAGATCTCAAGATAAAAATCAAGACACTTCAAAACAAACAGTGTCCTCAAGCGTCTTTTAGTTGTATATTTAATTCAGTCTCCAAAGTTTTGAAGGGAGGTTTGATTATTAACTAGTGACATTTCCATCAAAATAAAGTGTGTTAGTTAAGACATTTTCCCTGCAGCACCAAAGTATGTTTTACTGACATTTTTAAAGCATTCAGTTAAAAAATGACACTTTTTTATCCCTATGTTGTATAAATAAATATGTCCCTGTATTTCAGCACTAGTAATGTAACACAATCTAAAGCAAGTCAAACCCAAGCCCTACTGCCTTCAAAACTTTACATTTAATATTTGTTTTCAGACAAATCAGCTCAGAATAACACCGGCAAAGAAACAATCCAGCAATATTACTCCTGGATATTTTTTATTTAGATATAACTTCTATCTGTCAGGGAATCATGCATTGTTATTCATGTTCCATTCATCTGTTCTGACAAAGCAATTTATGAGCTTGCCATCTAAATAATATAGGGTTTGTTACAGACAGAGCTAAACATGTTTCTAGTTTTCAAGTGGTGATAGCTATTAAGCAGCTGATAAGTGGAGTTTCTTTCTAACAAATGATTTTTCAATAGCTCAAGTACACTTTTTATCATTTGAACTATTATATTTTCATTTTCCTATGAACTTGTAAAGGAATTTTAAAATTTTCTGGTTATTTTATATCACTCCCGAAAAGGCCAAGTTAGCGTTTTCTCTCAAAATGACAGTATTTATTAATAAAAAACACCTTGAGTTTCTATAATAGCAACTGTCTAGGCACTAGAGAGACAAAGATACAACATTTTAACTCCTATTACCATGCCAAGATAAAATCATCCAGCTCATGAATCTCTAATGGCCCCAGGCTTATGCCTTCTATACCTCTGCTGCCAGGTGTCAACTAAAAACCCAACCAAACCAGAACAGGAAATCCCTTTCCTGTGCCAAATGCACCAATCCAGCAATCCCTGGGGATACCCTTGGTCACTTATTTTGAAGGCAAGTGACAGTAGGGCTGCAAAGGGGTGATATATATTGTGGAATTAGTATGCTGAGCTGTTCACTTTCTTAGCTCATTATTTGTGCTAGCAGCATCTCAGAGCAAGTGGTGCAGAAATGCAGCATTGGACAGTGAGTGAGGACAAAGAGAAGCATATTTCTCTCTTGAATCGCACACTATTCAGAAAAATAATCTTCCAGGCCTTAAAATGATTTAAAAAAAAACCCAACCAACCAAAATTCCCTAAATAAATAAGGAAGCTCTCCAGGTTGTACTAAGAGAAACTTTGGTAAAATTTTCTCTTTGGTAAGAGAAAATTTGGTAAAATTGTGGTTTGCTGGGCACCACAAGAATAATTCAATCTTCCACAAGTGGTAGAATGAAGGCTTTTGCAGGGAATAGAGAACACTGATACTCAAGTACTGGAAATAATAGCCCATGGTGGCTTTACAGGATACAAGATTTTGTGGGAAAAAGAAAGTAGGCTGGAAGAAAAGGCTCTGCAGGAGAAGAGATGGGCGTAGAGGGAGCCAAGAAGAAAGAAATCAAAAGCATACAGAAGAGGCAGGGACACAGTGAAGTACCAGGAGGGCTGAGAAAAAAAGAAGATGAAGACTAGTGAGGTCAAAGAGGCTGAGAAGGAATGGACCAAAACTGTCAGAGATGGAAAGCACCAATGGGCCTGGGGAGAAGGAGCCAGGCTGGGGTGGTACAAGGTTAATTGGAGCCACACAAAGGGAGCATTTTCAAATCCAGGGAGATCAGCTGCTGCAGAGGGCAATTCCAACACCTGGTGGATAAATGTTCTCTCAGTGGTCAGTAAGACAGGTGATTGTAACCACTGAGAGTCTTGACACCCACCAAGGCCTAATTAAATGAAATCAAAAGAGTGTAGCTGAATATCAGCAGGTTCTTCCCAGTAGTGTGAGCAGGACTGTTTCCAAAGGAAATGGGTGAAAGTCCTAATGCTGAGGGCACTTATAAATAGCCTGTATGAGGCATTAGAAAATGTGCTGTAAGGCATAATCCTGCCAACTGGCAAAACTATAGATCACATGACCAAGAAGGTCTTTCCCATATGGTTTTTTATGATTTTGCAGTTGGTGCAGAGGTGATGAAAGGCAGAAAAAAAAAAGAAACCAATACAGAAGAGAGGAGTCAGGAACAATGGTTGTGCAAGTCTGGTCTTAAAATGCTTATGCAAAGCATAAGTAATAGAAAATATTAACGTACATGTGTTTGTACAGCTGCACACCACATCAGGGTCCTGGTTTAGCCCTGCAGCTGGTACTGACATTCATACCAATATAAATTTGTGCTGCAAACTGTCTTTCTTGTCTTAATCAACAATCAGCCTATGGGAGCTTTATCTGAGAGAAGTCAGGGTGAGATCCCAATGCTGTGTCTTTAAGAGAAGTCACAAAGTCGAGTATATACATTTTTCTTTGGGTGCCACGATGCCATTTTTATTTGGCATCCATGTGAGGCTTGGCTAACATCTCTGAGCTGGTCTCCACTCTGCACATCCCTCTCTGCTCTGTAACCTGCCAGTGTTTGATACTCAAGTCAGATATGCCGTGACAGCAACCAGGTTGCCTGATTAATCTGATCTCTCAAGGTGGTTTTCAGTAAGAAAAAGGAATATATTTGTCTTCAGAAAGGCCAAGTAGGCTGTTGCAGGTCTATCAGAAAAGCAACTGTCTTGCAACAGCATCCCTCTGTCACCTCAGACACACTGACTCAAGGCAAGAAATATGCTCAGCTCTCAATGTGAAAGGGATGCACAAGGTTCCTGCTCCATTGGTGGGCATGAGCCACATCTGCACATCCGTAATTGCCCAGGTTGGGAGAAGCTGATGCAATTCCTCCCTAATTCACCATTGTAAAATTGGCAGCATGCAGAAGCAAAATACCTTGGAGAAATTCTGAATTTACACTTGGCAAAAAGAACTTGTGCATGAAGAATCTTGGAGAAACAGAAAGAATTTAATGAGTTAGCATTTCAAATGCATGCCACAGGATTCAAAGGGAGCAAACAAGACAAAATAATTTAATTGGAAGACTTCTTTTTCTATAATACAAAGACTTTCTTTAAACAGATCTGACTCCTCAGACTCGCTGTCACTAAATTCACAGGGTTTTTTGTTGCTTGGAAGAGAACTAAAACCCAGATTTATTAAAATACTCAGGGGATGTAATGACATGATTTTAGGTTTCGGAACCCCCCAGCTGAAAGGAAATCCTAGAGGGAAATATGAATATGCAGGGAAACAAGTATATTTAGAGAAGTGGTCATCTCAAAAAAGCTACCTTAGGCTAACTAAATATCCTCCCACTCCTCTGTTGTCCTTCTGGCCCTGCCAGACATATGTTTCTTCCTCCAGTTTGGCACAGATTTAGCATATTCAAATATTCTTCTCTTGCAGCAGAGAAAGCAGCAATGATGGAGGTGTGTAAAACCCCTCCCTGTGAAGGAGCATGTTGGATGTTTTCTAGGAATAAATACTGGTCCAGGCAATCCTGAAGGCTGAGGGTACAATTCATCCCAGTCTCTGTCTCCCATCAGGATTACAGACAGGTAATTACAGCTGTTGGGGGATGTCTTCATGGGCAGTTTTGAATGTACAGAAGTGCCACTGGGGGTACTTCAGGAAGTTTTCAAGCTGAACAGAAAAGCATCTGATGAGTTCCAGTCATCTGGAGCTAAGTGGGCTGTGAGCAGGGATTTTATACAGCACAGCTCTAGATTAGCTGTCTGAAGTCCCCTGAAATCACCTAAAAGTAAATAATCCCATTTTGGATTTGGGACAAATATAAATTGGTAGATATTTGTGCTTCTTCACTCTCAGTGCTAGTGCATGTTCTTTCATGTCTATTTGCCTTCATAAATTGATTAGGGAAAAAAGCTTATAGGCTTGCTTATAGTTTTCTAAGTACAAATTACACTATTTGTCCAATTCACCTGTCTCAGTAACATAAAGTCAAAAATGGCTGAGGCTCAAGGAAGTTATTTTAAAGGTTTGTAAATGTTTCTGGTCAACTGCCATAATGTAACTACAAAAATATAGGATTAGAAATGGCTGTCAAACAGTGCATTCATTTTTTTAAAAGGCGGGAGGCACAAGGACAAGAATTGAATGCTGATAGGAGATTTATAAATTACACCTTTACCAGTTTAAAAAAAGTTTATGAACAAAGGTGTTTAGGGTCAATAAACAACCTAAACAAGCTAACCATTTTAAACATCTCTTAGGATGTACCCAGATTAAACCCACCAACATATGTGCTTCTTTTTAATTTTACTGCACTCCTTCAACATATGCCAGAGGCACTAAGCTTTGCAAGGGTGTTCAGCAATGTGAAGCACTGGAATACACACTGGAATCATCAGATTCAGATCAGTGATGGTATAATCAATATTAGCTGCTGCTTTGGAAAATTCCAGGGAATATTCTCATCAATCTTGACATATTCACTGCATGTACTTAAATTTAGGGGCATTTTATTTCTAGTTGCTAGTTAAACTGACAGAGGTCTTATAGGCTTGTTAAAATCTTTAAAAAACAAGTAAACACAATGCTTTGTGAAAGAAGCCAGGCATATCCCTAGTCACTCCTGACTTACAGATAGATCTACATTTCTTGCATATGCCAAGGAATCATAAAAGCATGTCAAGTGAACCAAAGAAAGTACAAAAATTGACTTTAGAGATGTTCAATAAATTCACCACACAGATAAAAACAACCTAGAACTTCTTCACTAAGTGAAGAAATACGAGCTGTTTCATCATGATCTGAATAAGAGTGTGACAAAGGCAATCCTGGGAAATTCTTACTGCAACTGATAATTTCGAACATCTGAAAAAATTTTTTTTCCAGAGCAAAATAATCTTAATTCCCTCCAAGTTATACAAGCACACAGCAGCATTCAGATCCTCCTGCTCCTCTCCATGAAAGCAGGCAAGCAGCAAACAGGCAGCTGAAAGTGTCACAACAGGGTTCAAAACCCAGCTGTTGAGTCCATCATAGTTTCTGCAACACAACTTCAGCAGCACAACCAGAGCTGCATTTTGTAAAAACATCAACACTGAATCCAATTGTTGGAAAAACGAGGCCACCATGACTTAAAGAAGTAACTTTTGATAAAACATCACTTGCTACACTGGCTAATGCCAGCCCTCCAGGAGCCTTATCAGCAATGGGGAGGTGGAACCAGCATCACCATTTATCTGGAATTTACAGTTCTTAAATCACATAATTGTTTCTCAACACTATATCTTCAATGATTTCATACAAACCACCACTGCAATCTTCTCCAGCTTCATGAGGCTAAATGAATTTTATCATTTTTCTGTGGGAATTGTTTATTCTAGCCATCATTCACCAATTAAAATATGTCTTATGCAGTAACTTGGCAAAACAGAATGTGCTGCTGAATGTGGGGATAACTTTTGTGAAAATTTCCTTTACTGAGTGTGGGAACCCAAGACGTCCCTCTGACAGTCCTGGGTGATCTGAGCCCAAGCCAGGGGGGTTTAAAGCCCTGGCAGGGGGGGTCAGAGACCCTGGCATGCAGCCAGAAATTCGTGTGACTTTGAGCTTGATCCACAGAACAAATTACCATCACTTTATGAAGAAGTAAAAGTCACAAAAGTGTAAAGTTAGAATTCTTATTATAATGAGCTGGGAGGCAAGAGAGAGAGAATTAAGCATTGTCCTGTCCTCCTTCCTTCTTCTTCCCAGCCTCCAACTTTTGGGTAACTGTAGCACTTTAGTAGTGGTGTAAAATAAAAAGACACAATCTAACATAAGTGATAGCCAATAAAAAGTAACTATAAATAAAATATATGTAATTTATAGTATAAAAAAAAAGCACAAGCCCCATGGGAGGAGAGAGTGCCTTGGTCTGGTCTGCTGACAAATCTCCACAAGCCAAACTGAAAATGTTTTCTAATAACGAACAATAAACAACCTTAAAACCAAAAGCCAAAAACTTCAAACTCGTTCTTAAACAACCGAGTTAGAAAACAAAGACTTTTTACACATCTTAAAGTCATCTTAACCACAAACAACCCCAAAGACTAAGAGTATCCTCATTCAGAGGTGATATCCTTCTATTGGTGTTGCTTGGTATTTTTGGAAGTGGGTGATGCCTCAAAACCAATAAGCATGGCCCAGTTGTGTCACCCAGAAACACACGGGGCCTGGAGGAGGGAGCACACCAGGTACCCACATTTGTGGTGCATTATGACAAATGCAGGCAACAAATTGTCAGAGGTGGAAACATTTGCTGGATAACAGAGATGACATAACCATAAAATAGGACAGTCATCCCAAAATGGGGCAAAACTGCGTTTTGGCTAGATAGGACACGCAGAAATTTAAATGACCTGGGATTTTCCTATAAAAAACATCTGCCTTATCTTGAAATGCACGGTGCTTTCTTTGTGTTAAAGAATTTGCAAGAAAGTGTTGGGAAGTGGCTTGTATCAGGGCTCTGGTCTTATAAGGAGTATTTGAGGGAGCTGAGGATGTTCATCCTGGAGGAAAGGAGGCTCTGGGGAGACCTTATTGCTTTCTACACCTCCCTTGGAGCAGGTTGTAGCCAGGTGGAGATTGGTCTCTTTTCCAAGAAACAGGACAACAGAAAATGAGCTCAAGTTGAGAAGGGGAGATTTAGATTGGATTTTACAAAAAAAATTCCTTATGGAAAGGGATATCTAGCACTGGGCAAGGCTGCCCAGGGCAGTGGTGGAGCCACTGCCTGAAGCTGTCTAATAGATGTGGAGAGGTGGCACTTGGGACATGGTTTAATGGTGGCTTAGCAGTCAGTATCAATGGTCTATTCCAAACTAAACAATACTGTGACTGCATGATCCTATGGAAAAGGAAAGAAAACACCTGAAAGGGGCACAAATCTTTGGAATTTCCTAGTCTCTTAAGCCTGAAATAGTGTTGCTTTCAGAACACCCACGGAGCTCTATTTCTAAATAAGTACACTGGCAATCATTTCATCTTTGGCCTGCTTTTTCCAGGGAGCTGTAGAGGAGCACTTCTTTATCTGTGATGTACCTGGGCACTGAGCTCCTGATCCAGGGCTGAGGGGCTCCCTGTTATCATGACTGAACCTTGACTGGGATTCTCATGCTGAGCTTGGCTCCCCTCTCCACCACAGACAATTCTCTTGCCAGGCCATCTAGTTTAAGAGGCAGCAGAAGCTGCCTGCCCTGCCACCTTGCAAGCCCCACACATGCCCCAAAATGCCATAAAATAGGTTTGAGGGTCAGCTGCAGCGTGGGCTGCCTGCATATCCCAGCTTAGTACTGCAGCCATGGTGGGAGAGGCCTGACTGCACCTTTCTGCTTATTTTAGCCTAAGGCAAGTTTACAAAGTAATCTCTCTCTCCTTTTTTGCTACAAGTAGTGCTTTTCTGTAGGAAAAAAAATACAATAAAAAAGATCACACTGTGATTTCTAAGCCAACAGCAGGCCTTTAAGATCAGAGCACAGACTTTAAATTAAATATGCTCCATCACATGAAGTTTTTGTCTATTATATAGTTCATATTAGAAAATAGTTGTCATTTCTTTATCAGATCCCTTTGGAAACTCTCTACTGTTGGACCCTGCCCTCTACTGACATGCTCTCTTCTGAACACAATGCAGTCTCTTATATAGATGGCAACCTAGATGGCACATTTAAAATGAGTAGTTTTTTCAAAAGAGAGGTAAAAAAAAAGACAGGAGGACAAAGCTTACAATTCTAGTGATTTCTATTTTCTATGTCAAATAGCTGAGAGTGGGCAAAAAAAAAATATATTGAAATTAAATATTAAAAATAATCTGAAAAAAATTCATTTGGATCAATACAATTTTATAAATAAGAATCTGAACTGCCTTCTACACTCCAGAAATAAAACTGGGTTTTTTACAGTGTTTGTCAAGCCTGTTCTCTGAGTTTGATACAGAAAAACACCAGATATTGCAGAAGTTGCAGTGGTAAACAAGCAGCTGTGCCATTTTGCTCACCCACAGCATCAGCACACAAGGCACAAAGCAGCTCTGGAGGTGAGGGAGCACTTCCACACCCCCCACTCTGTACACTGTGTCCAGTACACATGGTTTTAAGTAACAAGACAGTAAGCACTTTGATATCTATTTTTACCTAAGGCACTTAGAGACAACACCCATTAAGACTTACAGTAAATTTGTGAGATGATTTCTTGTCAGTGTTTTTGGGATGAGAACATGGGGCTGAGCGATTTGCTCATGTAGGTCTGTTCTGGGGGCAGGAGAGGGCACAGGATTTTTATCCTATGGACTTTTGTTTTGCAGGGTAATGGCTCTTGATACTGGGAAGGCTCAGAAGAATTAGAAGAAGATAAAACATCAGGAGAGAAGCCACTTGCTAATTTTGGAAGCAATAGTGCCCCAAACCAGGGCTGTTTATCTGATTAAAATAGTTTAAAATAGGCAGTTAATTGAAAAATAACTAAATCACAAGGACAGTAAAAATTTCTTAAGAAATAGGATTCATTCTTCCTAAGTCATTGCTATAGATGTCACTGAGGTCAGTGTGTGTGCACAAGAAATTGTGTTTTGTATGCCACAGTTGTTCCATGTTTGCACCACGGTCTGGAGTAAAACCCCAATGTGCTGGCTTCTCTTTCTATAGGGTTCTCAGGTTATTTATCCTAGCCAAAACCAGAGTTACTGTGGGCACAGAGAATGTTTTATGCCCTCCATAAAATCATTTGACAATCCAAGGAAAACTTCCCTGAGACTGCTGTTCAGATTCCAGTGTAATTAATTGTATTTAGTGGGCACTTTACCTGAGTAAAGACTGCAGGGACTGACAATACCTGAGCAGGCCAGCCCAAAACACTGAAATTATCCATAAGCCTAGAAATAAACATTTGGGAAAAAAACAACTGTAAATACAGATCAACATCACCACTTGAGGGTGCTGCAGTAGTTCTTAAATATTAACTCAAGAGATGTGCTGCCAGGCAGGTACTGTAGGCAGAGCTACATGACAATAATTCACCTAATTACTTCCATGGAGGCACTCAGAACATTTGGAGCTAAATTAGCACAAAATACTGCTGAAAAGGAGAGCTTCTTCTGAAACAGAGGCTTAAAATCCTAAAAGCCTTCCTAACTAACTGTGGTGATAAAACAGGATTCTCCCTAAAAGAAGCTGGGAAAATGAAAAATTAAGTCAAACATAAGAGGGCCCTCAATTACAAAAGCACATGCATTTCCAGCTTCAAGAACTTCATTACAAGTATAAATTCTCAGCTCTGCACACACATATCCTTTGACTGTAATACAAGTGAATATTTTTCAAGGCATATCAAATTGATTTTGCTATAAACTATTACGGAATTATAGCCTCTTTGAATAGTCTTCACTACAGGAAACACACAGAGCTGGTCTCTGTGGTAAATATATTGAATAGCCAGTAAAACACAAAGCAATACCAAAATACAATAGAAAACGTTTCAAAAAAGTCACAGCAACCTAAATGAAGAACTTGTGTCAAACATAATCTAGGATTCTCCTATTATGTAGAAACTCCTTTTTGTAATTAAAAAAAAAAAAGTTGTTTGCTTGTGAGGATATAAAAATGTGGGGAAAAATGATAAATTATGATGTTTCTTTTGAAATGTATGAAATAATTTTCCATGTGAAAGCATAGTGACTGAAATGAGCTCTCATTTGTAAAGTTTGTCCAATTCTAGTTTTTTAATCTCACTCTTATCAGGTACTCAAGAGAGCTGGTCAGGAACTATTTCATTATAGTCTTGGAAAACGCTGACCCATCCAAGTTAAAACTGCTGGTGGTAAAAGAGACAGTTCAACAGAAAATTCCCTGTTCAAAATCATTGGTGGAGTGGGATTTATTGCTTAAGGTTAGAAGATAAAAATCAGCCACTTTCAGCCTGAATAACACCAATTTATATCACAAAATAAAGTGATTTTTAAATTTGGACAAAGAGTGAAGAAAAAACATTAAAATGAATCATTTAAGTTGAACTAAACTAGTTTTACTCTTTGGCTTGGCTCGGAGCAAGCAATTGCAAGACTTATTACCCATCCTAGCCCAGAGCAGGAAAGTTTTTGAAGCCTTGAAGCCTTAGTTGCTCTCAGCTCTGACCTCCTTGCTGGGTGCCCACTAGAACACGATATGTTCTAAGGCTTTCTGAAACTATTGGAAAAGATGATGATTACCTGGGCCTTGACCTTGAAGTCAAAGTACTGCAATGAGCTAGAGGAGTAGGAGTGCCCTGGTGCAGGGCTGAGCACAACCTGCAAACAGGTAAGTACTAGGAAGAGTTCTTTGCAGTGAGAGGGAAAGAGTCTCACCCTCTTTCCACATCCCCTCCCTCAGGGCACTGTTCAACAGCAGCTGCTGCTGATGTGGGTGCCACCCATGACCCACAGCATGCACTGCCCAGGGCTGCGCTCTCAGAAACGGGGAACTGGTCTTCTTTGGAAGAAGATTGATTCCAACACGATGAACATCTTTCTGCGGTGTGTATGCACTGCCCAATAAATGCTTGAGCCTCTCCCTCCCAGCTAAAGATGACAGAGGGAGAGCAATGAGATGAGGGTGACTTTATGAAGGTGAGAAGAGCGAGAAATTCATTCTGCAAACTGTGCTTCTTCTCTGGCCTTAGCACTCTAATAGCCTAGAGCCATTTGGCCCCTAGATTGCAATACTCAGCAATAGAAATAGAGAGCAAAATCTACTACAGGTGCTTCACAGAGACAGGAGTAATCTTTGAGGCTATGTAGCAAGACATTGTTTTATTAAAGCATCTGAAGTTAGAGCCAACATGTCAATATTCGCTCTCTCTATAGAAAGTGTGTCAGAAATAGGCAGACAATCTTAACACTATGTGGGTTTTCCTACAGCCTATTCATTTCTACATGGCATTGTTCAATCAGTTATTTTAAAATTTTCATTACTTTGCAGACAGTGCTCTGATTATTCCATTGAGAATGGTATCCTTTAAAATACCTTTACAAAGCCCTTTACACATGATTAACATTACCCAAGACCTATCTGCTTCCCTGTGCCAAGGTCACAAATACCAGATAAATATTGCCAGTGAGCAAAATAAAAGATATGTATCACTTTTTACAAGTTTAAGGACTGCTGTGAGGACTTTTTTGAAAGACAAAAATAGGAAAGGAAGGTAGAAAACCATCTTGGCCTCATTTAAAATATAATTCCATCTCACACAGGTGATAGCTCCAGCTTGGCCTACTCCTAGCAGAAATGTCAGCAAACAGGCCAGAGTGATTTGGCTGTTGGATGCACAGACACAAACTCGTGGTTATTGAAATGCATCTTCACTACATGGGAAATTGTGCCTCAAACAAATTTTATCAAAGCATTTATCTCCTATTAATTTCAGTGAGACCAGGATTAAAATTTGGGCAAGCCTCTCTGATTGTTTCGCTTCCTCAGGAATAAAATTTGTGCATGGTAACCTCTACCTACCCCAGAGGGGGCTGTGAAGATTAATAGTAGGAAAGCAGCTGGATCCCAAGGACAGACATTTGTCCTAGTTATGTCTATGTATGAAAAATGATCTGAACTTCCTTGTCTCTCAGAAAATGGTCATGGTTACTTTAAAAGACATATTCAAGCTAAGAGTTATGAAGTCAAACACCAGAATAGTTGAAACTATTAGCAAGTAACATGTAACACTGTAAATGTATTTCACTTGGAAAAGGTCAGCACTGGAGATAGGAGACAGCCTTTCCCATTAGAATAACTCATATTACCTTCTCTTCATCAATCATGTATTTCCATAACTGCTTTCTTTCAGTCATCTTATTTAAAAAAGGGATTTATGGTTTGTGGCAAACAGCACTGTGGAGAAGGCATATTTATTAAGTCTGCCACTGCAAAATCTTTTCTAGCAGATAAGTGTTAGGAGCCCAGAGCTTTTTCAATAAATAATTTTATTATTTATTGCACAATAAATACTCCTAGTTTATATTTTGTTCAGTTTAATTACACCAGTAACACACTGGGTAACATTTCTAATTTTCCTCTAGTAAATAACTGGTTTCACAGCAGACTCCTGTAAGCACTCATTACAGATGAGGAGCACTGACACATTAAACCACTTTGGTTTCCTACACACAAATGTTTTTAAAATACTGAAATCTTTGGACTGAGATAGTTCATTCAAAGGAGCATGAGGCTCTTTTGTGTCAATGCACTCAGAAGAGACAGACAGCTGTGCAAACACTGAATTATGTCATAGTGCAAAACTCCCCACAGAAGCATTTCAAAACTGTCCTCCTACAAGAAGATTTTGATCACTGAATTTTGCACATAACAGAGTTAAGATCTACCATCAATTTACTCTATTTGTGTTCAGTGTGCAGAGAAAGGGGACAACAAAGTGATTTCATTACTCCTGCTTCCCAGTCTTCCCTCACAGCAGCTTCACTGATGAGCAGGAATACTGCTACTGTTGAGATAATTAGCACAGGCAGTTAATAAGAGATTGTTAATGTTTCACTGAAACATAAATAGCAGAAGATAAATAATTCCTCCCTTAAGATCTCAACCAGAAAGAATAATTAACAGCTGGAGGGGAGGGAAAGCAAGAAGCTAGAGCACACTCCAGAATTCCAATCGGCCACCCAATTTTTGCAGGAAAACAGGAGTGTTTGTGCATAACATCATTTATTCAAACATCTATCCCACATCAGCAAATCACATGCACAACTCCCCACAGAGTTCAGTGAAGGCAGAATTGCACCTGAAGTTGTAAATGTTTATCTTTGGAAATGGGAGATCTTAATAATGTGATCATATGGTCAACTTCTGTAAGAAATGTTGTTCAGTCTGCATGGAAATCTTTGCAAGATCAGGGCTAGGGTATGGTCACCTCATAACCCAGTATCCTCACCTTTAGCCTGTGAAGAGTCATAATCCTTTCACTCCTTGCTTTCTCCAGCTCTATAATTCTCTTTCCTGTTAAGAAAAAAGCTTCACCACTTCTCAATACTTTATAACTTCTTTTGCTCCTTGGGGAAAGTGAGAGACATACAAAGTAGAATTAAGGCTTAGCAACCCTGGGTTTTAATCCAGGACCCCTAGAAAAAAACAGCTGTAACTAACTCATCCTGCATTTAGTGCTACACCAGGTACTGCCCTACCATATTTTTCTCTAGAAGATATTATTTTTTTGCTTCAGAGGGATTTTCCCCCTAATCCTCTTCCTAGGCCACAGACAGCTCTCCCCAGGCTTATCACCACATTACATTTTTTGCTTCCTAGGCCTCATTACAATTTGTACTTCTTTATGGCACAAACATACCCTTCTCCTTAACACAGCCCTGCCCAGACACTCTGCCAGGTTGTCAGTTACTAAATCTGTGTCACTCTGAGCTGAAATACAGAGAGGGAAAGTCACCCATTGCACTGGGACAAGCCACCATTAAACCTTTTTGCTCTTGAAAGGAGATGGTCTACACCAGAATTTCTATTTCAAAACAACTGCGTTTCAAGGTCGAGATTTTCATGTGTTTTGAGTATGTGGTTGCTTGATTCCCATTATTCACTGATGCTAAAAAAATCACTGCCCCCTGAGTCTGCCATTTATGTATCCCTTCCAGAACTCTGCCAAGTTTCAGGGCATAGCAGAAGAAGACACTTGTATTTGCCCCTTACACAGCAATCCTCTTTTACTGTGTATCAGTAAAAGTCCCCTTCCTTCTCTTGGGGACTCTGTTTCTTTAGGCAGATGAGTAAGTTTTGTAGCTGACAGCAGGCAGCAGCCCTCTATCACTTCCTTTGTACAAGAGCTGTAAGTTCTTGCTTCCAGGCTGGCTCACACAGGATGGCCAGAGGGCTCTGCAGTGCCAGGCAGCACACCATGGGAAGGGAGGGGTATAGAAACAGCGCTTGTGTGCCCAGACACTTTCCTATTTCTGGGATTACTGGTGGGTTGGGGAAGGGTCTAAAGAATCACTTGCATTTCTTAAAATCATCAAACTAAATCACTGAGATGTTTTCTGCCTGCAGCACTGAGGAAAGGCAATTCTGGAGGAAAAGGAAGTTTAGTAAAAACAGAATGGAAATGCTTCATGTGCTATAACAACCCTTGTTTATTTAGACTTGAAAAAATTCACAAATCTCCCTCTCCATAGGTCTCTGTGCCCTATCATTAACTACTCATGAGAATTTCTGCAGCTTTAAAGTCATCAGTTTCACAGAAACCCAGGCAGCAAACCACTTTCGAGTTATCACTTGCCTCAGTGCAGCTAGAAGAAGTCCACTCTGCCTTTTGCAATGTACTCCAATTCTTTTAATATGTGTTATTTCAGTCCTTTAAACAGAAACTCATATCAGAGTCCTGGAGAACATTCTCCTAACTGCCTTAGCTTTTCTTAGGCACACAGGTCAGGCATCCTTCTGATCTCAGCTTGATGATGCAAGTTTGATCCTTGTGCTGGACAAGCTCCCGGCATAATAGATCATAGCTAACATCTTGTGCATCATCTATGACCTCAAAATGACCAGTGGTGATCCTGGGCTGGCCATGACAAGCAAAATATTTTCCTCAGAAGGAGGAGCCTTGCATCTGCAAATGTGCATGGAAATGTGCATTCCCATAGCTGGCCTGTGACACAGCCTGCTCACAGATGATCAGGCATGGACAAGGCAGCTGAAAAGTAAAGTCAGGCATTGTCCAAAGGAGATCAGATACAATTCTTTCTTTCTTTCTAAGGCACAGAAAACACCTGCCTCCTCATCCTGCCCTCAAGACCTCCATATAGCTGTAGATGAAGTCGAGGCAGTTTGCTTTAATGCACAGTGAGACATGAGTGGAGAGAGAAGCTGACTTACAGCCCTCCAGATTCACTCTGAAAATGCTCCCAAGTACCTCAGTGTTTGTGCAGACATACAGCGGGGCACACAACATATAGACACAAAGCACTGGCAAATTTTGGAGCCTCAGTCCAGACTGGAGGCATTCAGGGCTTCCAAACTCTCAGCAAACTAATGTTAGAGCTCAGGCCTGATGCAAACTACACTAAGAGTGGACACAGGCTCCAGATGTTAGGCCTCTATTACTGAAAGAAGAACTAAATTATCCCAAGAGTAGCAAATGAAACCCAGATAGGTACTGGCTAGGGGAGTAGAACAATTATGAGATAATATATTCATCCCTGGGATTACTTATATCTAAAGAACCAGGCTTCTTGATTATTTGTAAAGAAAGTACAGACACAGCATGCTGTCTAAATGAGCAGTATTTTGATCTTTTAGCAAGCTTTTCTATTTATACAATTGGGAAATATTTCACTCCTCCTGCACTCTGAATTTTACCTGTGCTGCCCTTGTCTTTACACATCTTTCATGACTCTGGCAGAAATGAGCATCACAGACATTTCAAAGCACCACCAGTCATTTCACAAGTGTACTACAATGTGGTAAAATATATGGCATATTGCAACTACAAAATACATTTTAGTCTTCTAAACCTGCTTCTGTTGATGACCCATAAAAAAGAGAAGTTTAAAACGCTATTTCATCACTTATCTTCCCTGCCTAGCTCTGACATTGCAAGCTGAGAAATGTCACAAGTCTGAATGAACTGACCACCTGCAATAACTAAATTTCTTTCTACTATTTGAATAGCAAATATGCACAGGAAATGAAATAACCTTCTATATATGTCAAAAGGGCAGAGGGATCCTTAAATTCAGTGGTCTATTTGTATAATTGCCAGAAGGCTCTGCAATGCGGGCCAGAAACTAAATACAAGTGGGCATTGTTCTTTTCAAGCTGAATAACATTGGTTTCCATTTAGAAAAGCAATGAAAAAATCTAATGCAGTACAAAAAACATTGCATTAAAGCAATTTTTGATACTACCCACTTTTACAATCCTCAACTGCAGATTTCCTTCCTATTTCTTACCATCTCAAATAAAAGCAGCAACCTTTGCTTTCTTAAATAATCACAATGACTTAAAGCAGGTATTTTACATCCACCATGGCCATAATTAATGGAAATAGATTTGTCCCCACTGCTTAATGTTAAACAGCTGAGGTCAGGTTATATGCTAATTTAAACTTCAGATAATCCTCCTGGAGTCAGTGGGATCACACATGGCACAAACCATTGCTCCAGTTGCATTTCTGTCTCCTGAAGCATGTCACTGCATCTTAACACACATCTTTGGTGGGGTTCTGATGGGTACAGAGGAATGAGAGTCATTCACAGCAGATGGTATTTTGTGCTGCTGCTTGCAGATGGAAGTACTGGGATCTGCCAGTAACAAAAAAAAAAAAACCAAACCAAAATGAGCCTAAAACCAGACCATAAAAGTTGGACAGTTAAAAAAAAACAAACCTAACACATATTTTTATGGAGCAGTACTAGTGAAGCAAACTTTTCCAGCTAGGCATAGGTAATGGCTAGATCCTCTGGTGTCTAATGAGGTATCAGCTACAGCTGCAATTTGTCCTGCAGGTGTGCATTTTATAACAGCTCTTCTTTTAGAAGACCTCAAGTGCTTGATAAGACAAAAAAATTACATAACATTCTCCCTTTAAAGGCCTATGAATTGTGTCTTTTCTAACCAAAATATGTATTTTTAAAGAAAATGGTAGCATTTTTCCAGAGCTGAATGTTATAAAAGTACTGAAATAGGCAAAATCGATAGAAACACACCCAATATGACTCTAGGTGCCTCAACTTCTTTGGAAGCAAACAAGAGGGAGCATTTGAAAAGTACTACCATCTGCAGTTGGGGTCTTCAGACAATGAAATCAAGCATACTTAAAACTTATAAGCAATGAAATCCTTCTCCGGGAGCATATTCCCCTCTCCACTGGCTGTAGAGACCAAACTTCCTTCCTAAGATATCTGAACTGAATGCTGAGAAAGAATCTCTCAAGTCATCAGTTTTGAAGACCAAAGACTCTTGTGGATCTAGTGGATGTCCCAAAACATCCCTCAGTGAAGCCAGGGAGTTTCCTTTGTCAAGTTTCCTTAGCCCCTAGATGTGAGGCAGCCTACGAGCAGCCCCTCCATGAGCTGAAGCTCATTCTTAAGGACTCCCAGGAAGAGAAGTAACCACATTGTTTATACTGAAACACAGCTGGCACAAAAGCAAGGAGTGGCAAAATTACAAAGACTCAGAGCTTTTGTGAGATGGTTCTCATATGGCACATCCTCTGGGATATTTGTGAATATTGAGATGTGCTGTGAGGTGAGTACTGTTTCAGCAAGAAAAAGATGCTGCATTTGGCTAAAAAGCCTGCTTGACCTAGCAGTTCAGTGTTGCAAAACTGCAACCCATTTACAGAAAAATCTTCACCATTACTGCACCTGTCACTACTAAAAGGCCATCTGGGTCCACTTCTACTTTATTTCTGGTATTGCTCCATCCCAAGCTCAGCTGCAGCTGCTGGGGCTCTGTTCTGGCACCTGCAGGATAACTGGTAGGCAAGGACTGTGTGCACTCCCTGAAATGTCTCAGCCATCTTGTCTAATAACTGAGCACAACTAAAGAAATATCAAAAGATACAGAGTTAGAATTAGTGGAAGAAAATAGAATCTTATTATTTATATTCCATCAGCATACAGGAACCACAAGTGGGATCTGAGTCTCAGTGTGCCAGGCAACATATAAGTACACAGTGGAAGCCAATTCTGGCTCTGAAGGGATTACAACCTTCAGAAGTAGGAGAGGTGGGAGGTGAGAAAAGAAACAGAGAGAATTAATATAAACACATCAAAACCAGTCACAGAGCTAGGAGTAAAACTGTCTCGTTCCAGGCTCTGAAGCCTCTCCTTTGTCCAGTCTGTCATGCTGCCTGCTAATCACAAGTTTGACATCTATAATACATTCACTTTCCACAAGATCCCCAAGCCATGGGGAGCCCCAAGCAAGAAAACAGGTTGAACCACATCCCCTAAAACAAAAATTATCGGTTTATTCTGCTACAGCTCTTCTTGAATCTGCACGAGGTTATTGCTCTTTTGTCCTTTACTTCTCTTTCACCATCTTTTTATTTTTTCCTAAGTGGGTCACCTCACCTGAAGTATGAAGCCATAAGACTATGAAAACATAAAGGAGATTTATTTCTCTTTGTGTGCATGATCTTCTCCACTGAAAGAAGTATGGGAATGACTACAAGGTTCATCACTGACTTCCAAGAATAGACAAATGCCTTTGTTAGGCTTCTATGGCCTGTCTCAAAGACAGGCAGGATGAAACCCTCAGTGAAGGCAGGAGAACTCTTGCCATTAAGTTGTTCACTAAAACACTTGAGCATGGTCCAAGGGTGATAAAAGGTCAGAGAATAATTTCATTTGAGAATTTTAATTTGTTAGAGTTAACATAAAGCCATTAATGTGGGGGGTTTTTTATCTCCCTATCTCAGACCTCTCTGGTCCTAGATACACATTTATATTAAATTTATGATTTACAAGCATCATGATGGACTGCCCTTTGCTAGCCTCTTAGAGGGCTCTCAGTCACAATGATTCTTCACATATGATGCTTAAATACATTTTAATAAGTTGATCTTGAGAAAATAAAATCCCCAACAACTTAAACCCTGGACATGTCTAATACGTGCGGTTTTCATAGAATAAAACCAAGCACTTTTTTTCCTCTCAGTATTCTTATTTTACATCTTTTTAAACTGATTTCTGTTTGTATTGATTCTAGAAGTCTCAGTCCATACCACCAAAAAATGATATTTCAACAACAGATGCTTGTTCTTGGGAAACACCCCCAAATGAAACAAGGCAAGATGGAAGAAGTCCATAGAGCAGAGCAGAGCAGAGCCTGTATTCAGGCTGTCTGTAGTGAAGGAAAAGCTTGTGGCTGTTTTATTAAGAGGTGGATGCAAATGCTATAATTCCAGAGGTATTTATGAATGTACCAGACAGCACACACAAGCTCCCATGTCCACATTAGCACAGAGTGTTCATGAAGGACCTTGATTCACCAGTGGCCATCTAAACACACTGAAATGCTGACATTCCAATCTCATGGCAGTGCTGACATTCCAATCTTACTGAAGATGCTTCTGACAATAGATTAATGACATATGTCCTTAAAAAATTAATGATATAACCCCATATTCCAAGCTTCTCCTCAACAGGCAGACTCTTTCTGTAATATAAACAATAAAATTATGTGGAATAGGAAAATCTCCTTGGAAGATTAAAACAGAAAAGAAGACACCAAGAATCTCTTATTTTTAAGGTGTGCCAATCTCAAATTTTCACTTGCATTTAAAGCCTGCTAGCTTCCCTCAGGACCAACAACTGTTAAGATCCAGTACCTTTCTTAGGAACTAAGCACAAATCCATGGACCCTGCCATCACCAGAAATACCATCTACATTCCTCTGCATCTACCCACCCATTTTGTGTGGATACATTTTTCAAATGAAAGCAGCCCTTCTTTCTGGGCATCTTTTATCAATGGTTCTTCCTTGCTTTTGACCAAGCAGAGAACACAACATACAAAGCAAGAAAGCTGCTGTGTGCAAATAAATCAATGAAGTTTGCAAGAGGAATTTGATATCTAGCTATGCTGATATCTGATTCCAATGGAATCAAAGGCAACGATACTAATGTAGTGTCTGCTGACCTAGAGCTTTCATTAGATTCACAGGAAAATTTAAGCTCTAAAAAAAACTTGTTAATAATGCCAGATGACACAGTTATGCAATTATCTGGTCCATTAGTTTTGCAGTTTACAACCACTCACAAGTAGCTTTCCCATACTCTGAAAACTTTGATGAAAAACACCTTTTACAATAAAATAACTGATAAATTCTTCTCAAGTCCCTACTTCAGCTGTATCCAGGGCTGGAACAGAGATCTCTTCTGAGGATTAGGAGAAAAGTGTACATGAGAGCTCCTGATGCCTCTGGTCAGTCCAGGTTCCTCACGTGTGCAGAGTCTTTGAAGCCGTGATTTTGAAAAAACAGAGTTTTCACATGACTTAGTTTTTACAACTTGCTCCAGCAAAACAGTGAGCAGAATCACTAAGAAAGGAAACACCAAGCAACTACTAAATTCTGAGACTTCATTTGACCTACAAGAGCAGTGAGCTTGATGGTGCTCCATCCATTAGTATTACTGGCCAAGGCTGCTCAATAAAGGCTTTACGATGAAAGCATAGCAAGCACAGCAGGCATAATTCTTAGTGTTTCTGTGGACAATGGCTAAATCAATACTGAGCACCAGCCTCAGAGTTTCCAGATAGCAACACGGTAAGTCTTCCTTCTTCATATAACTTCACTAACAGCATGCAGTAAACCACTCAGCAGGCAAGAAAAAATCCTGCATTTCAACACAACAGCATAAATTTTCCCCTTCTAGATTGTCTTCTGCTGTGGCAACAGGACAGATAGGCCAATGTGAAGTGTGCTACCTGGACGTGCATTCACTTCTGTGGATTTGCTCCTGCACAGTGAAACTTCTCCTTTGTGATATTTAGATGAACAGAGCTATTATCCCCAATGCATTGCCCATTTTCAACCTGCATCCTCAATTATGTCTGCAAGGTCACACAACTAAAAGCTAACAGTGACAGAAAAGGATCTCAAGCCAACACTGTGTCCAACTTTCCTTAGAAATAAATCATGGAGTCCACAGTTAACTCATTGTTTCCTAATCATCAGAGCTCTTGGCCGTGCTGTAACTTCATTGTACCAGCTGAGCTTTATTTCACACCTTTAACCTCCTACAATTTAAATATTTATAGCTAAGCTCATTACATAAGCTTCCTTTATAAGTAATAACCACTGTAGGTCAGGAGTCATTTGATCTATTTCAGCACCTATTTCACAGAGTTCTGTGCAAGCCTTGCTAAAAGCCCTCACTGGATCTCCACAAATTTCAGCAGGAAACTGGGATGACCATCTAAGATGCAATATGTCCACCCCTCATATGTCTACATTCCATCAGAAATCCTGTATTAGTCCTGCCCTGTGTCTGTCAGACTCCTAAGCAGGCTCTTACACTGATCTCACAGAAAAGTACTGCAAAGAAAAAGCCCTGAAAGGCTGTTCCATGTGGCTGCTGAGGCAGCTTGGCCAAAGATGCACAAGGCAGAGCTGAGACTGAGTGGCCCTCAGTAACCACAAGTTCTGACACCTTCCTGGGGAGAATTTACCTAAGGAAGGGGACATTTCCAACCTTAAGACATACCCCAGCAACTAAACAAGGAATATGCTTGGGGTATAATCCAAATTGAATCTACCCAGTAGTCTCTGTGAAATATTTCAATGTGTATTAAATCATTTTCAAGTATGCTGAAATCAAAATAAACCAAGTATGGTTTCTTAATTGCATGTATAATCACTTTGCTAGTATATATGTAAATGCCATAAATAAAGGCACTGAAAACACATAATAATATGAACAAATAGAGATTTTAAATGTCTGCAAAACCTCAAGCTAGCTAGGATACCTGGCCTCAGTTCCTTATCTGGCTTGAGAGCACAAATGCCTTTGATTTTCAGCCATTAACTCTTTTGTGACACTGGGATGTCCAGGCCAATTAACTTGAGGGTGATGAAAACTCCAAAGATCCCTAAAGAATAGTCTGACTTGTGTGAGAAGTCCCTCATCAGTGGGTGCAAAAGGAAAACCAAACAGAGCCGGCCCCAGCCATAAAGGTGATGGGGAGGACAGGGTAATACCACAATCAACTTCTTTCACAGGAAGAGAACTGTTTTCTAGTTAAATCCTCTTTCACAGAGGATTAAGCTACTATGAAAAAAAAATAAAAAGAAGGACAGTGTCTGCATAACAATTCCAAAACTGCATCATCTGTAGACAAGCATCAGAGTACTTAAAAATCTCACTGGCACACCACTGAAAAACCGGTTTGGCAGTGTCTGCTATACTCAGAATCAAGTGTAAGGAGAAGCCAAGATTAAATCTGTAGAGACACTGAGATGTGGAGTCTCTCTTCTGTCAGATGCAGATATATCCCCATCATCACAGGCCAGAGAAAGAGAAGAACCACGCAGACAGGCTGCAGCTGGAGAGTACACGTCCTGTGGGGTCACAGCACAGGGAAGAAGGCACCTGTGTTTCAAATGCAAGATGCAGAAGGGACTCGGGAGTGTGAGGTGGAAGCCAAATGTGTGATCTTATACTTCATGCATGAGACTTGTCAGACCTGCTTTCAACCTTACAAAAACACTCACAAACCAATTTCAGCCAGCTGGTTTGTATTTTCATTGTATTTCCTAGGGGCAGAAAACAGAATCTGCCCACAAACTGCATTTGTATTCTCCTCTTACAAATTTTACTTTTCAGCACAGCTATGATGGGTTTAATTTCACCTTGATTTCTTTGGAGGGTAAAAGCATTACAGAAAAAATAAATTTCTTCTGCTTTGCCTTCAGCCAGAGAATGACAGCAACGTTCTCCCTGTGAAGAAACTGGTAATGCTGCAGTGATTTTTATCACTAGCACTTGTATCTCCTGTATTTTAATAGATGTTTGGAAAATGCTGTAGTATCTCTTTATTCATAAAATATAACTGGGTATAATTCTGCAAAGTGATGAATTCCTCTGTATCAGGAGCTGAGCACATTGCTTGCCTTACCTCTGCAATTTACATTAATGGACCACTAAGGTTTGGCTTGGGAAGGGGATCATAATATCCCAGATGAGGCAGACCCATGCAATCACCATCTTCTCCTGTCATGTCAAGGGCACAACTGCACGCCCCCCATGCTGCCAAGTCAAGAAATGTGGCTGCACCACCTGTAAATGCTTCCAGATCATTACAGTGAGCAGGTGTGTCTGATTTTGGAAAAAGCTGACCAACACATTATAGTATTATACAGTCAACATTAGGGTATCAAAATTCAGACAGGTTTTAAGCTGGAGAAAGAAAAATAATACAATAAGGACAAGAAACTGCATTTCAATCAGAATGATTAGGTAGAAAAATAAGGATTGGAGAATTTACAGATAGATGTAAGCTTTGAGGGAAAGAACTTTCTACTAAAACAGTTCTTAAACTTGATATGAGACAATAGCATAATGGAGTCAGTGAAAGACAGAAGAGCTTTAAATACACTCACTTCCAGTAAGATTCTAACTAAATTTAGCATTTAGGGTTCTGTGCCCATTCTGAGACACAAAATGCTGATCAGTTTGGAGATAGTATGGAGAAAATCAAGGAAGAATATACAGAAGGAAAAGTAATTGAGGGGCTAAGGTAAAACCCCAACAGCTTTGTAAATGCTGATTATAAAGGAAGAGGCAAAAATTGCTGTGTCTGTGGTGGACAGAGCACATAGAACAGAAGATAAGAGAGGGAAAATATTTCTAAGGATGCTGTAGCATCAACCAGGAAGAGTGTGAAACCTACCCTATTTGAATTTTTGAAACATTAAACAGGTGCATCCCAAGAGTGACTAAGGCAGCAGCTGAGCAATGAACTAAGTAAAACCTTATTCCCCTTTAGCTCTGTTTCCTTCTTTCTTGCTGGTGAGCTTTGTTTCCTTCTTGTTTATCCTGTGGATGAGCAAGGCAGACTGCCCACAGTCTGGCTTTCAGATCCTGTCAGAAGATTTCAGGGTGTAAATATACAGAAAAAAAATCTTTCTATTCTTTTGAAACTATGCACACTCAAAATGACAAAATTCCACAAAAGAGTTTCAGAGCCTTCAAACCATCATGTGTCAGATTAGATGTTTTAAAGATGATTTTCATTATAATCTGTAATACTCATTTGATTATCATCTGATTCTATTCTCACTTTAATAGGCAGCACTGTTACTGACTTCAACAGCATTATTCCCTATTTTCACACTCACTGCACTAAAAGAGGGTAGACCCATCCATAAATGAGTAAAAGGGATTTAGCATTACACAATTTCAAAGTTCTGTGTATTTTTTTGCCATTTACTACTGTCCTCCAGGTTTCCTTTATATCTATAAATTGTGTCTTTGATGGCAGTGGCAGGGATGTATTTGTGTAAGACAGTGTTTGCTTCCATAAGCACAGGAAGACAGATGAACCCCTGCAGAACCCTGCAGCTGGGGTGAGATTGATCTGTAACTCAATCCAGCAGTTTTTAAATACAGGTAACATGAAAAGCTCTCCAGCAAGCTGCTGGATGCAGCAGTCTGCTTAAAAACAATACAAGAAGTGACTGAGCAGATTCATCTCATTGCAAAAAAATTCTCACTGCATAAAACAAGCTTCCTCAAAAGGCTGGGCTTTCCACTCACTTTCTGTGACTTCAGCCCCTGGTAAGCTGCACTTGTGAGTTCATGAATGCAGCAGCATTGAGAAAGGAATATTGAGAATCTGGTGCTCTTTTTAGATCTTAGTCCACCCATAGACAAAACCCCTAATAACGTTCAACATTTTACACATCGGCTGGAGTTGAAGCAACACATTTTTACCACAGCAATAAGTTTAACGACCTGCAAGTTAAAACAATCAGGAAATACTCTGAAAGTCCATTTTACTAAGTGTTCTATAGTGTTCTAAAATTTCTACATTCAAAATCAAAGCTCTGGTGATCTCCAGCAGTGCCAAATCATTGCTCCTGTGGGCATCTTCCAAACACAAATTTCATTTTTTCATACATAAAGTTTGTCCAGCTCCACAATGTTAATCTGGAACTTGTAAGATCTGAACAAAAAGCTAATTAATGAGAACTTGCCACTTTTTATCTTGGAGTACTCTCTGAAGGAACCTATATCCAAAATAGAGGCATACTTATTCAATATCAAGAACACTGGACAGGCTAAAGTAGTCTGAGAGACTTTCCTTCATGGATAAAGGATATTCAAGAGTACTCTTCCAAAAGTAAATAGTTCTTACATCCTAGAAGATACCTAACCTCTAAAGGCTCTAGGAAAGTCACAGTAGGTAAGTTTTAGATTGTCATTCTCAAAACACACTGTCTTTTAAAGAAACTAAAGGCTGAAAAGTCCAATTCTCCTTCAAGTATAATATAGTTTAAGTCCCCTTCCAATCTCTGTTTTACCCAGGAAGATAATGGGCAACCTGGAAGTTTTTTAGGGAGCCAGGAGACATAAAGTTACGTCATGACCTTTTTTGCTTGCTCAGTACTTCCATGAAAGTTGAACCTGAGGAAATCCACAGAGCTGACAATCACCAAAATTATCTTCCCTTGCAAGTAAAAATAGATAAGGCAGAAGAGGTTTTCAGGAGAAAAAGAGTTTCATTACTTTCACAGCAAAAAAATTCTGCCTACCTAACCACACTATTTACACCTTTTTCGTAAGAGACTGGTGGTGACTTTGTAAAGGACAATCTCTGATTTCTACATGTAATATAAGCAGAAGGCCCTGGAATCCTGGATAAGACATAAAAAGAAAGTGCCTAAGATGGAGGTAAGCCCATAAAACCCAGCATTTGGGAACCAGTGTTGAATCCAGAGCTGGGGTTAATCGAGGATGCCTTGAACATTGTGTGGATCATCAATCAAGACAAGCACTCCAAAGGAAATCTCCGCCTCTGCTCCCTATGAAAGAGCTCCCGCTGCTCCTCACGCAGAGCACCATTGCTGGGAAGACATTTCAGGAGAGAACTGTTCCCTTGATTGTGCAGGCTGCCAACAGCTCAGAGGATCTCTAACAAGCCACTTGCAGAAGAAATCCTGAGCACTGTCCTGTCTCAAATCTGCAGCAATTCTCTAGGTCAAGGGTCCTTTGGCAATTAGCAGAATAAATTGGTTTGTTTATCACCTTGGAGGAACAAGTACCTAATCAATAGGGAGGTGCTGTGATACCTGACTAAAGCTATTCACATAATCACATAGCTAGAATGTCCTGGTTTTGAATGACATTTCCTAACCAAAACAGCCTGGAGGAAGAGAAGTGCTGTTGACAAATGGGAGCTGAGTGAAGCTGTTTGGGAATGCAGGAATGGTGTGTTGCCTTAAGCAGTTTAAGTGAATCTGTGTGCATTGCAAAACTACATCTCTGAAGCTATTTCAAAGTTAAGAGTTGCAAGAAGCTATTCAGGAAATAATGTGAAAAACAGGTCTTGTGGCATCAATCAGAAATTCATAACACTGGCACCACGTGGGAAATCGGGAAAAACTGC
Organism: Anthoscopus minutus; assembly: GCA_013399455.1. Taxonomy (NCBI): domain Eukaryota; kingdom Metazoa; phylum Chordata; class Aves; order Passeriformes; family Paridae; genus Anthoscopus; species Anthoscopus minutus. The sequence continues at coordinate 128,962 of VWYI01025728.1, read as the reverse complement.
ACAGAACTGAAACTACGAGAGCAAAACCATGGAGAAATCAACTGCCAAAATAAAACTGCCCACTGGCTACATCTGGGAACCCGAGTTCCCCTTAGAATCACTGCACTGGTAGGCAGTCACCATTTATTAGGACTAATGAAATTGTGTCCTGAGTGCAGGAATCAGGGTATGCTTAAAATTTTCCAAGTAGCAGACCTGGGGTTTTCTTCTATTTAAAGATGAAAGGTCACAACTCATGTTGTGTTATCTGAATCTTGCTCTGACATGACCTTTAGTAACTCTGATGCCATCCAGAAGGACCTTGACAGGACTGAGGTGTGGGCCTGTGCAGACCTCATGAAGTTTAACAAGGGCAAGAGCAAGGCCCTGCACATAGATAGTGATTGGATTGACAGTACCATGAAAAGTTGGACATGACCCAGCTATGTGTGCTTACAGCCCAGAGCCACATCCTGGGCTGCATGACAAGAAGCAGAGTCAGGAGGTCAAGGTGGGGGATTTCCCCCCTCTATTCTGCGCTGGTGAGACCCCATCTGGAGTCAGAGCTGTTAAAGTCCGGGGTAAGACCTGTTAAAGCAGGTCCAGAGGAGAGGTCAGAGGGCTGAAACACATCTCCTATAAAGAAAGGCTGAAGGAGTTGCTCACCCTGGAGAAGAAGCTCCAGGGAGACTTTCCTGGAGCCTTTCAATACTTAAAGCAAGAGGCCTTATATGAAAGGGAGACTTTTCCCCAAAGTCTGCAGTGACAAAACAAGGGGCAATGGTTTCAAACTGAAAGAGGATAGGTTTAGATTGGACATTGGGAAGAAATTTTTTACAGTGAGAGTGTTGAGGCATTGAAACAGATTGCCCAGAGAAGCTGTGGATGTCCCTTACCTAGAAGTGTTCAAAGTCAGGTCAGATGGGTCTTTGAGCATTCTGATCCTGTGAAAGATGGCCCTGCCATGGAATGGGGTTTGGCCTACATGATCTTTATACGTTCCTGCCAACACAAACCATTCCATGAGTCTGTGAACTATCTGTGCTTCCCAAGCAGGCCTAATTGCATTCAGTTCTGGGACATTTTCCTTTGAAAGTCACAAAAACCCACAATGACCCTAGACAGCTTCTCTGAAGCAAAAGTAAACTGCTTCTGCAGGGGAGCTATGGACTATCACACAAGATGGATTATATATACTGTCTCTTACCAAGAGTTTCTAAGAGAGCTCAATGTCTTCTTCTAAAGTGCTCCAATTACAAAACCTGAGGTTTCCAATTTGGTTTTTGTTTCCCCTCTCTATCAAGACTGTTCTTTCTGCCATTTCCAAATTACTTATCAAAGTTTCTTAAACAAGAAACTCAGTCAAAACCTGAAGCCCTTGTTTTATCCAATGAGCACTTTGATAAGATTTCAAGATCTTCATCTATATTTATCTGGTTTAGGCTTCTCTAGGATTATTGACTTGACTTCCTGTAGGAGGTCAAAATAACTGGCATAATGAACAAAGAGGAATAAAACTTTAGTAAAAATAAACTGAAAATACCTTCCAGATTTCTCCTTCCTCACTAGATTATTTGAGCCGCTGTCATATGCTGGGGCCCAGTACAATCACAGAACAGGAAAAAGTTCAGGAAATATTCAAGTCTTATGTAAGGTAGGAGGCAATTCACTCTGCAAGTAAAATTTGCCAGCCAAACTAGCACAGAAGCTGCACCAGGTCCCCTGTGGACTTGTGTTGCACAGAAGCTCTGATTAGATTATCATAATGATCCGATTTAGGCCACAAAATCTATTATTCTGAACCAGCACATTATCAGAGGTAATTTTGTAAACTGATGTCAACATTAGAGAAACTCAGATTACTATTCAATCAATACTTAGAACATTAAAATAAATTCCTTAGAGTCCTTATGTGTATCTAGTGCTTCAGTAACAGACTGTAGTATTTGCAGAACTCAGGGCAAGTATCAATTCTATTTGCTTAGTCAAACAAGAGTCCTCTGGATTTCTGTGAAGTTTCTCTGACCTAACTGGCGTTAGGTAACAGTTGCTCTTAATAATCTTACTGCTTTTAGTAATGAACCCAAGGAAAACTCTAGGATGTATTGACAGCACCAACCCTCCCCAATGGCCTCCTGTGCAGGAGTAGATTATTCAATAGCTTTTCAAAGAACAAAGAACTTGCTTTGGAAACAAATCAGTAAACTTCCCAGCTGGCAAGACACCAGGTTTCCCTGACACATCCCTGTTATCAGCTAATTTAATGATGTAACTCAATCTTCCTCCAGGTTATATTCTTAGAGATCTTAAATGCACACATTTATCTATAAGGACTCTTACCATGGATAAAAAGTTTGGATAATCTCCTTTGACTCACTCCATCACATCAGGCTTGGAAGTGAAGTGAGGATGAGGCACATCCTGCACATCTCTGGATTTTTGGCCACAGCATCCATCAATTAAAGGGTCAGGAAAGAAGAGCCACTTACTGAAAAGCAAACATATGCTACAGGAAAAGGATAAGCTCAAGTTCCTTGCTCCTTCTCATCAGTACACAGGAGCAGTAGAAATTAGGCAATTAGTCACAGTCCAACAGCCTGCTCTCAGCACGTTCACACCCGTCCCAGCCCAGAACAAGCTGCAGAGCCCAGCCCCAGCAGCTCTTCACTGCAAAAGGACAGAGGCCAACAGGCACAGGGCAGCAAGAACTGCTTTAAAACAAGTCATTAAACCAACCTCAATTTCCAAATTAACCCACATTTCTCTGGAAAATTCTGGCTAATTAAATTATCTGGAGAAGAAAAAAAATATCCAAATTTTTTCCTGGTAGTCTTGCCCATAATTATATAGCCTGAAACATGTAAGATTAGTGCAAAATGAGTTCCTAATCCTGAACTGGTATCTTCAGCTCCCCAATCACAGTAAACACCTCACAGGCTGATTCTTCTCAGCAGACATGGTTAATTCGCTCGCTAATGGGTATATTGGAGGAAAATACTCGCAAAACAAATACAGCATTTAAAATGTTTTAATACCCACTAATTTTCCAACCCAAAACATCAAAGAGGTGGGATTTTTTTGAGATTTTACCATAGAAAAGAACAAGACCATAAAATTGGGCTGTTCAGCCTGGAGAAGGGAAAGTTGCATAGAGACCTCATCACAACCTTCAATTATTTGAAATTGCACAATTGTATCCAAAGAGATGAAACTTCTTTTGTCCCTAAGCAAAGAGACCAAAATTTATGGAGGTGTTCTTTAAGAAAGTATATATTTAAGTTTCCTTTACTTTTCTCATTGATTGGCTGCAGAACACAGGTTTATGGAGGAATCTGATGCAGGCATCAGTTTTAAGGTGACTTGGGAACCAAAGCAGGAATATCTGCTAAAAATTGTATCTTTGCTGAGCAATAGCAATTGATATGACAGATACAGCTAACAGAAGGCAACAGACACACAGCTGCTGCATTCAAAGTCAGGTATTGTGTCAGAAAATAGTCCAGTAGTTCCTAAAATAGACCTCAGAACACAGAGCACAGCACCAGATTCCTGCAATGAAAATTCTGCCAAACTCCTTCAAACTTAACCAAGTATAAGTGAAGTTAAGCAATATCCAGTTTTTGTTTTCTAGCCTTATATACTCAGAGAATCTAATTTTCACCTCTGTGTATATATATATATACACATATATGCTGAGAAAAGCCTGAGCTACATATTGCAAATTTTGAGATTACAGAACATATTACAATATATCCATAATTCACTTTCTAAAGTCATATCAGCATCTTTTAAAAAGCTGTAGTATGGGGTAGGCTGCTCAAAGCCTAAAGCCAGGATTATAATCCAATCCAGATATGTCACAAAGGTGTTTATTCAGCAACCACAGGAAGGACAGGGAAGGTATATTTTAAAACTGTCATCTTATCCGAGACATCCCAGTGTCAAATCACAAGTAACAAAGTGTGGTCTTCTAAAGGTCTGACTGATCCAGGCTACACCATTCTATTTTCTTTCAAAAAGAAAGCAGGTTGATTTTTAAAACCAAAAGGAAAGGAGGAGCAGTAGCTCTGAGAAGTCTCCAAAGCTAGTCAGGTAGAAGTTATTTAGCTGACTTACTTCGAACAGATAAGGAAAATCCCTATAGGTAAGCATAATGTTAAGAACAAGTTTTTGTATTGTATCTCTTGCTTCTTTATTTTGAGAAAACATATTAATTTTTTAAAATAATTTTTTACTTTCTATGTAACTTATGAAAATTGTAAGACAGATTTATTAACATAAATCTGAAATTTTATGGACAGTTTTTAGTACAACTTGTTTAGTTAAAATTCCTGTTGCAACAAAAGCTGCATGAGTATGTCCTTGTTTTCTATTTATAAGCAGGGCTAAGTAGTCAAGAAATTCTAAATCTCACATTTCTATACTCACACCACAGCCCAGCAATACAGAAAGCCTGTCTGTAAGGCTCACAGCACCAGATCAAAAATTTTCTAGCAACATGATAGAAGCTCATTCTGTTGGTTGAAAGCCATTGCAGAGGCATTGAAAAGTTGAGGTTGTATCAGCAGACTTTTGGTGAAATCAGGAATAGTTGTGCCTTCCACAGCAGCCTTGGAAGCCAAAGGAGCTGACAGAAATGTGGGCATGTGCCAAACCCCAAATTAGATCCAGCTCGTCTTGCTGCATGGTCCAGTAGTCCACAGATGAGTACAGATGATTTTGAAGTCACAGCTTCTCTCTTCTCCAGAGAACACAGAGAGGCCTGTCTATTCCCACAGATATCTACTGGCCTCAAATTTTAATTGAGTTTGAAAAGCTCAAAAAACATCAGTACAGGCCAAGAGGAAGTCTGGACCACAGCACAGAAGAGTAAAAAAGGCTTTGTTTACAGTGTTTCAGCAATTCTGGGCAGATCAATTCTAACACAAACTCAGAAATACAAATCAAAATAGGAGAATTAGAAATAGTATCCACCTTGCTGTTTCAGAGGCCTTGGAGTGACTGAGCTATTGGCTAGTTTCCAGAGTTCCTTGGTGTCTAAAAAGTGTTAGAGTTCAGACAAAAAACAGCTGTTTCTGATGAGAGTAATACTTGTGAAAAAGTCTTAACCTTTCAATGAGGAAAAAGAAGTGTTCTCTCTCTACCCATGCAAAATTTTTAAGAATGATGAGTTTTGCAATTGAAAAATCATACTGTTTCTTGGCAGTGCATACAATATGTACTGGTGCAAGATTGATATGGCTGCATGCAGTCTGAAATCAAGTCTCTCCTGGAGGGCAGGAATTTCTTCATTACCAGATCAGCAATGACACTCAGCTTCACCACCTCTGTTCACACCTACAAGATGCTCTGAGAGTGCATGAAATATGGGGAGTTCTAAAAAAAACTACAGGGGTTCAATACAGACTGAAACTGAGCTCTCCATAGTCTGAAGCAAATCAGAATTTTCAAATATTTCTACCTCGTCAATGATGCATAGCGTTAAATGTTGGTTGGCTGCACTCATTTTTTGAGGGGAAATAAAATATTTAAAACAAAAGCATAATAAACTATTTAATAACTCGGTCATCAGCAGAAGTCACACAGACAGACTCTATAAAACAGTCACATTTACATCATTGTGTAGTAATAAAAATGTCCTTAACCTGACATGATTTGTTATCAGGATGGTGGTTTTGTCCTACAGTATTTTCACAAGCAGGAGACTGAGGAGCATTTGTAGCTCTTTACTTTGTTTTAAGGGGTTTAGATATCTGAAATGAAAGTCTACACCATCTGAAATTTGGCAGTTAACTAAAACTAAAATTGATCCCCAGCCCTGTATCAAAAACCACATCTCACAAGCAGACAGCCAGACACTCCATCCATTATGAAGTACTTTTGAAATACTATTCCTTATGACAGTGGTAGCTTATAAAATGAGTTGCAACTGGGAGTGTATTTTAGAGGCTAAAATAAAACATCAATTGGCATTTAACAACCAGGGAGATCTGGCAGAAAAATAACACCTGTTAAATGTGGTCCTGATATACAAGAAGTTCCCTCAGTATTTTCAGCAAGTATCTCCATCAAGGCTCATTCCTGGACAAAAGAACTTATTTCAATGCATGGATTTTCCCAGACATGTGATTATCCTAGCAGAGAAGGTCATCACTGTATGTGCTTCTATTCTAGAACACCTGGATTAGAACTTTGTGCAGGTTTTGCATAGAATTAGACAAAGTCAGTTTTGGTTTGGGAATTGGGCTCATAGGTACTACTCAATCTGAATTAGTCTCTTTTTATGCTGGGTTAACATTTTCTTGTAAATATGGGAAAATATAGATAAACTATCACTCTGCCTAACTGCACTTTTTAAAATTCTAGTAATGCTGTGCCATATGTCTAGTGCAGTATGTAATAACCTGAAATTAATGAGAAGGTATTTGAGGATCTATTATCTTTTTGGTAGCACCTGCTGCAGTCAAGTTTCAGAACTCTGTTGAAGATTTATTACGTTTCCACAAAGCGTGTTTTCACGTGGGGATTTTGAGACTGGAGAAAAAACTAAAAATTAAATACCAGTGTTTTCTTCCATCTCTGTGTGCATAGAATCATGGAACCATAGGATGTTAAGGATTTGGGATGGACCCTAAAGATTCTCTAGCCCCAGCTGCCCCTGCCAAGGGAAGGAACAACTCTCACTTAGCCAGGTTTTCAAGGCCTTATCCAACCTGACCTTGAACACTGCCAAGGAAGGAGCAAACCTCCCTGGACAGCCTGTTCCAGTGTCTCACCACCCTCATAGTAAAGAACTTCCTAGAATCAAACCTAAATTCTCCTCTTTCAATTTGTACTCATTAATCCTTGTCCTATCATTTGCAGAGGACATGCTCGTATGCTTTTATAGTTTACCCAATTTATCAAGCTATTATTTTTCATTAAATCAACAAAATAAATATTTAAATAATTATCTTCTAAATACAAGATAACATTTTAAGATCTGATGTTTACAAACAGAGAAGACCTCCTGGGAGAGCAGCTGGTCACTAATGGTGATCACCAGTGCTCGGGATTTGTGCCAGTTCTGTTTAATAACTTTATCAGTGATTAAGTGGATGAGGGGATGGAGTGCACCCTCAGTCAGTTTACAGATGACACTAAGTTGTGTGGGAGTGTTTATCTGGTGGAGGGCAGGAAGGCTCTGGGCAGGGATCTGCCAATGGCATCCTGGCTCACTCCACAAACAGTGTGAGCAGCAGCACCAATAGAAAGGTTGCTCCCACATACTCAGCATTGGTCAGGTCAGACCTGGAGTGTCATGTCCAGTTCTGGGCCTCTCACTACAAAAAGACATTGAGGTGCTGGAGCAAGTCCAGAGGAGGGCAAAGGAGCTGGTGAAGGGTCTAGAGAGTGAGTCCTATGAGGAGCAGCTGAGGGAGCTGGGCTGGTTCAGTCTGGAGAAGAGGATGTAGCAAGGAGAATGTTGGTCTCTCCTTCCCAGCAGCAAGCATCAGGACAAGCAGAAATGGCCTCAAGCTGCACCAGAGAAGGTTCACATTGGACATCAGGAAGAATTTCTTCACTGAAAGGGTTTTCAAGCTTTGGAACAGGCTGTCAAGGGAGGTGGTGGAGTCATCATCCCAGAAAATATCCAAGAAGTGACTGGATGTGGGGTTTTGGTTTACTTGATGTGGTGGTGTTCAGTCAAAGGTTAGACTTGATCTTGGAGGTCTTTTCCAACCTTAATTATTCTATGATTGTATTTCAATGTAGCACCCAGAGGCGTCGCAGAATACATGACAAAACCATAGAGCAGAAAGTCAGAACTGCAAGTTTTGAGCAGTTATGAATTAATTACAGTGCTGAGCTTTCTTAAATAATGCAAGTCTAAAAATCATAAAATCTAATAATTATTTACTCCTAGTGTTTTTATTTGCCATTTGCTTTTCAAATGACTGCGATTTCCATTTGCAAGTTCCTTCATAAGCATCATGGACAACAACTGCTTTTATAAATACCATAATTGAATATTAGATTTTCCATTAAAGACGTGACTGCAAGGCTGTAAGATGAGAGACAGTTCACTATATACTGACATACTCTCAAAGACATAAAAACTGATAATACAAAGGCTATTATTGCCTTGATGTGCATGAGATTATAATAGCCAAATATAACAAAGATAGGAGAGGAACATAATGACCAGTAATAACAAGACCATGGCATAAACAGAAAATGCATTTTCATGGAAAAAAAGGTTAATTACTTAATCCGGAATGTGCCCATCTAATGTATAAATTCCACCCCCAGCGCTAGTAACAGAGCAAGTAATTGCAGACCAGCGAAGTAGCTCATTATGTTACTCCATACCTCTAAACACCTTTTACAAAATATATTCTTGCTACTTTATGGGTAGAAAGAGACACACAAAGTCTCCAGGAGTTTCCCAAGGTCACTGAGGTCAGTGCCAACATGGTCAAATCAATGCACTTCTCTGGAGGTTATTTGCTGTGTTCATACAACGCTGAAATTGTGATTTCTCTCCAATTCCTATTTGCTACACACTCAAGTGGCAAAGACCTGATTAAGGATTCTTAAATCAGGTGTGAAGAGAATACTTTTTAAAGGCATATTGTAGATAAAGGTTAAACAAAGGGGAATTTCAGAGAACCAGTGACAGGACACTGTCTTTTGCACATCTTTCTCCTGTGCTCATTTTTCTCCTGGATAAAACTCCTCTTGAAAGAGAGGTGCTGATTTTTCTAAGTGTTTTTATTACTGAAAAATAGTGAGGTAAAGTGAGAATTTCTCTGGCCTAAGGGATATTTACTTTTGGTTTTGATCTGACAGCTACAGTTTATAACCTGGTTCTCTAGGACAAGTATGCTATTAAAAAATACAGTGAAACAAGCAGTGTCAGTCTGAATTTCAATAACTGGTTGACTCAAAATGCATAATCAGACCTAGGATCAAGAATGAGAACCCAAGGCTCCCCAGTCAAAGATAAGTAGTTTAATCAGCTGCCCAGTGGATCTTGCCAAATTCTATTCAAGTTAAAATTTTAATAGCTAAAGGGAAAAGGCTCTTCTACATCCAGGAAGGGGCATACTAGCTTGAACCACTTAAGCAGTGGAAAGATCTCATGCTTTATACAGGTGAAAACTCTAACCATGAGGTTTTACGGAAAAAAATATAAACTATCCCTGCTCTATGCTCCTCCACAATTCTTTCTGAAGCAACAGCTGTGTGTTTTTTTCAGTAAGAGTTGATGTATGCCAGTTAAGGGTAGCAGCACCTACTAGAACAGTCTTGCAGGGATCTGGACAATTTCTGCTCATCTGGCACAGGCAGAAGGTTGTTCCATTGTGAAAAAGAGACAAACCTCAGCATACAAAAATAGGCTATGCAGGCACTTGGCAGACTAAGATTACAAAGGATGATATTAAACCCATGAACGTATCCTGAGTTTTAGGCTATAGCTGATCCAAGAATTCCAGGACTATAATTTGTAATTTACATGACTAAATTCTTGACAGCTTCAGCTTTAATCAGCTGAATCCTGTTTTTTTATTAAGTTCTCATTCCCTGCAATAAACTTGTCTGTTTCATCACTTTACCCCTAATTTGTGTAAAAATTGAGACTGGTGTGTACTGAAGAGAACCGGAGTTACAGACTACAAAATTATTTCTCAAGCCATGTATGAAAAAAACAAACATTAAAGGAGTGAAAACTTGTGAGATGATCAATTGCAAAAGACTAGAAAGATGAGTAGCCAGCAAATACCCATATTTAATGGTGGATGACAATCTTAATGAATTAATTTTCACTCTAGAAATTGAAGAAAGATTTCCATTGCCTCATATATCACTGAACCATTTGTTTACCACATTAGCCAAGCACCATGAAAGCAGAAGAGAGTAAAGCAGGTCTTGAAAAGAGTTTGGTGAAGATGTAAGGCAATCAATACATTTCCACATGGCTTTCATATAACATATTTTTTCAAGCATTTCTCTGAAAAAAAAATGCAAGTAGAGTTTTAAAAATGAGAATTATTATGACCTAACAATTGATACAAATAACACAGAAATGCAGCAAAGAACAGTGAAAGTAATAGGATAGAATACCATCTACTAAAGCAGCCAGATGGAGATTCTGGCTGACAACTAGAAAAAAGTGGTTTTCTACAGAAAACCTTTGCACAAACTTGGAAAGAATGAAAGGAAGAACAATTTGTATTAACAGCCCTCATGAATAATGATGAGAGCTTTTGCAATTTATTTGTGGAAAAAACATGAAAGGCCTATGAGACAGACTTGCCAGGAATAATGCCTCAAATCCAATAGCAGCTAATGAGAGTGTTTAGTAAGCACCGACACTCTGAAGGAAAATTTTTAAAAAAAGCAAGAAAAAAATAAAAAAAAAACAGAGATAAATACCTTTCTTCTTATATAAGAACCACAAGAACCAAGCAATGGAACAGAAAGGTTGATTATTGCTGAGCAATGAGGGGTTGACAGGTCATGTCTTGTAGTAAGAGGGCCCTTTCTGCAATTAGCATGTAACTCTATTGCCATCAGAGATTCCTAGTCAGAGAAATGTTTGGGACATTTGATTTTATCATGTAGGAATAAGGCTTGAATGGCACCTGATCTTAGAGAAGTGGTTGCAAACAGCAAAGATAAGTGATCTGACAGGAATAAATCTGAAGCAGAAGGAGTCAGAACAAGTACTGAAGCCTAAGGTTAAAGGAAAACGAGAAACAGAACCAATACAGAGGCATTCAGGTGCAGGAGGCTAAAGAAAGACAGGTAGGTCATGTGCTGAAAATCACTATCTTCTAATTTTGAAAAACACAACCATTTAGAGAAGAAAGAAAGCAATGCATACAGTTATTGAAGACACAGAGATTTCCAATTAAACAGAGCTACACAAAGTGACTTCAGAAAACCAAGGGCCATCAATGTGTAGACACCATAGGAAAGAACTGCCAACAATTCAATCACCACGCTGGCAGTTATGCTGTTAGGTCAATGACCAATTTGTTCCAGCAGGATTGAATAGCCAGCTGCAAGGTTACCCCTACAGCTCTGACAAGGCACTAACAGCAGACCATAATACTTGTGAGCAAGAGCTGCCCATAGACAGCAAAGCCATGTTGAGGCCAATGGCCAAATGCAAGATGTCAATAGAAGACTCACAAACAACCAAGAGCAAGTACTGCATAAAGTTCACATTGGCTGACAGGCAGAACTGAACAGGTCTGGGAAGCACAGGCTGTGGATTTAATCACAGTAAAACATTAGGAAATCTTGAAGTGATGCAGGGATAAAAAGCGTCACGACAAGGTTTATGCTGAATTGCATTAAAATTTAAAAAAAAAAGTATTTTCAGGCAATGGATTAGAAATAGCATGCCATATATCCCAGGAAGAGAGTGAAATAGAGAATTCATGGGAGTAATTTAAAACTAGAATGGAATTGTCAGTGGCATACAAGAAGCTTATAAAAATTGAGGACTTTAAGTCCACTTTCTACAGCACTGCATGGGGAAGTGCCTGCTCACAGGTTACTGCTCTGGTTTCCCTAAGCTGAGAAGTCTCGAGATGTTCAAGCATGGGCTGTTGACACAAGAGAAAATCTTTTCATGAGTAGCACATCTTTTGTGTTGAGTTCAGACACATGAAAAAAGTAGAATGTGGTGAAACTTAGGAGTGTTGTGGTGCCAGTTCTTTCCAATTATCCATGGAAGAAGACAGAAATGCCTAAGTGACCAAGAGATTAAACAGCAAGAGGAGAAAATATGAGTTCCCTGTTCCAAAACATTGAAATACTGCGGTTATCTTCTTCCAGCAGACAGAAAGTCAGGATTCTTGGTCTCTTCAGAACAGGCAACTGCAGCCTAGCTCTTGAAGCCAAGAGCACAAAGCCATTGGAAACAAAAAGTCTGATCTGCTTCCAGCTCTGAAACAGCCACACAAAGGAAATGGGCTAAATTGCAGTAGGATACACAGCATCATCCACTGCTAGGGACTTGGGGAAGTGGGGTGGGGACAGAACAGTAGAGAAGGTAACTGTAGAGTAAATATAAAAAAAATGGATCAAAAGGATGATCAGGGCAAGCAAAAAGACTTCTGCTTGTGTTATGTTAAAGGGGCAGAGCTCAAGCTTAAGGATCACTGCAGCGTCAGTCAGCAACAAAGTCCCCTGCAACATCAGTAATAGCAAGAAATGATTGACCAGCATTTATTAAAGGGCTTGCTATTAACAGGCAAATCTAAATTGGCAACCACAAGAACTACACAGGACACTGCATAGGACTTGCATGGTACAGGTAGCTGGAGGAAAGCATTGGAAGAGCAGCAGAAATTTTTTCTACTCCTGGACTACATGGAGTGAATATGAGCCCAAATTATCACATCAGGTAAGAAAGGTCCCTTAACCTATGGCCATTTTACTGTCAGGACTCCCAAATCCTCTCAGGCTATTTTCCAGCAAATGAAATTGTTTCCACTCTTGCAAAGGGAGATTAAATCACAACAATTCTTACGTGGCAGAGGGCCATTCCTCTTTGCCCAGCCTGTTAATGACTGTCTCAAGCACAAGGCATCAGAGAGGCAGACTGGAAATGATAACAAGTCAAGAAATCAGCCAAACATGAACCAATAGTACTGAAATAGCATATTTTGATAGAGGTGTACATTAATAAATATTAATGTAAATTCTTACTATTTGAAATTCTATCAATTTGTTTTGCGTACATTGATTTTTTTCACAATTTTGCAAATATCAGCAAGGTTCAGCTGGCAGGTCCTTCTCAGGGTTTTATAACTGTGTGCTCACCTCATGGGTAAGAGCTGGCATCTTTAGCAATATTGCCAGAAATTTTATTAATTTATTTATTTATTATTGATTATTTTAAAGTTCAACTTCAAGTATGATGTCACATTCAAAATGAGTTTTTCTTGCCTAGAATGAAATTACTCCCCATCTCTTCATATTACCCAGACACTGTGAGTTTAAATGTTCTTTCCACTGTAGGTCTTGAACTCTGGAACAGCTTTTTGCACACTGCTATTATCCTTGTGCTTCCACACACCATCCAAACTCCCTTAGGAGCCATTACTGGACCTCTTGCTCTCCTGACTGCTGCCAAATACCTGGAATCTCCACAGAGCTACAGTATTCTTACACCTATTCACCTAAAAACATAACTGGGCATATTTCTCCAGCATCAACCCTTTCTCCATCTCTATTTCACCCACTTTTTTTTGCCTCTTGCTGTTCATCAGGAACATCCTGCAGAACCTCTGCCTACCACACTTGGCCTTTTTTCCATGAGCAAAGACCACAGGTACTCCTGGAGTATAAATAAGCATATAACCCATCAATTCTCAAAACTCACCAAGACAGATTGTTCTGCTCTTGCCTGCAGCTCTTAATTTGCTTCTGTCTTTGCCGTTACTTATGATTAAAAGCCTTTACTCTGTTATTTAACTTCATGAAGCATGCAGCTTATATGAGATGGCACAAAAGAGGCTGGATCTTACAACTTGAAACACTTCATTATATTAAGAAGAAAAAAGAGGCTTATGATTAACTTTGATTTCAAGCCACAAAATGAAACAGTTCAAAGCCATTTTAAATATGCTTCTCACAGTAAGAAACAGAATAAACCAACAAAATAAACTAAATATTATAATCAACCCAATTATTACCTTCTATTAGCCGAGTGCTTAAGGGATGAAAAACATCAGCATTTTAACCCGAGTGAAACATTACAGAGACATTATCCTGGGGAATGGTTTGCAGTCTACTTTTAGGTTAATCCTCAAAAAATATTTGCCTTTCCTTTAAAGACATTTAAGTGATTGGCCTCATAAATGTGCAGGTGAGAAATCAAATCTTAGGAGTAACTTTAGCTTCCAGTCTCTTCTCATGTCTCATGGACAAGCATGAGCAAGAAATATGGGGGGATGGCATACTAGTTTAATAATAAAAAACCATTTACGTACAGTAATTACAAAAATTACAAAATCTGGCAGCAGCAACATCAGAAAGATGAAGGGGAGTGGCATCCAAAGGAAGAATCCATAAAGCAAATAAATAACCAGCCGACCTCACATTATCCCTGAGTGTTTGGCATTGTGCACAGCTCCAGATCACTCTCTGGAAATAAAACTGACTCCCCCCTCCTCCCTGGGATTTAGAGGAGCATGCTGGATGAGATTTAAGCCTTTTTTCTCTCAGTGAAAGGCACAGGAGGTGCCCTTCTGGGCAAGATAAGGGGCCCAGGAGGTCTCAGCTGAACCAGTGCTTCCCACCCTGCTGTGCCTATGAGAGGCACTGGCCCCTCTCCCTCAGCAGGGGAAACAGGGAGGCTCTGTTGAACACCAGAAAGGATTTTCCCTAATCACTGGGGTTTTCCCTCCCTCTTCCCACTCCCTTCTCCTCTCCCCACCCTTTTCTCACTGGTTTCTCAGCTCTGCTTTCCTGCCCGAGGGGAACCAGGAGCTGGGGGATGGGACACTACTGAGAAATACAATTTCCATAGTAATTTGTAGGCTGCTGAAACACTGAAACTGCATTGTGGAGATGAATTTATCCTGTTTTACAACACGTGCTCTCACCACTGTATTTAAAAGGTTGACATAACTCATCCCCTCCCCAGCTCCTCACAGCCAGTGGCCTCAGCTGCCCTGGCACTGAGGTGGAGCTGGAGGGGGAAAATCTGTTCCATAGGCAAAGCCCTGGGAGGCTCTTCTCATGAGAGGGAAAACTAGTGGGAGGTTGGACATGCCCAGCCCCAGGAGAGCTGCAGACAGCTGGGGTGAGCAGCCAGGGAGGTTCATGGCTGGAGAGTGAGGGCAGAGCATTTACCAGCTTGCTGAGACATGAAGAGGCCATGGAGGAGGCCATGGAGGAGAAGGATGTGGTGATCACTCGCACACTGAATTCATCACTGACATTGTGGCAAAGCCAGTGAGAAAGAGAAGTAAAATCCTCCTCTTCAGTCAGGTCAAGGCTCAGCATGCTCCAGGCCCCTTCTACAGCTGAAGGTGCCAATGGCTCCTGTCCCTGCACTCTGGAGTCTCCTCATCAGTTTTCTCACCAGCCTCCTATCGCCTTCCTCAGGGCTCAAATCAATCATCAAAATGAAAACTACCATTATTCTTGGGGCTGTCCTGTGCAGGGCCAGGAGCTGGACTTTGATGATGTCTATGGGTCCCTTACAACTCAGAATATTCTGTGATTATCCCCATCCCAGGAAACTATCCTCTTTTCTCCAGCTGTGTGTGGCAGTGAGCAGGGCTGATCCAGTCACAGCCATGTTAAAGCATGGCTGTCCCAAACCCTCATCCCAATCAGTGCAGCACTAAGTTCTTATTTCTCCTCTCCATTCTTTGGAACAACCCTTCTTCCATGAGCCCAAAATGGTTCACCATTTGGTAATGATAGTATATTTATGATATTTATGCTGGTGCCAAGCCTGCCATAAACTACAACAGCTCCCTGGAACATAGTTCCTTTGGCTTAGCCAAGTAAGCCTTTTTATTTATGTCCCACTTAAACACCTGATTGTTGAACGCTATATTTAAAAGGGAAAACAAATCAATACTCAGTAGGAGATGTGTGTGAGGAGGGAAAACCCAAAACTTCTCTAGCTTTGCTCTCAAAAACATAAATTTGGAGAAGCAGGAGGAAAAGATGCCCATGAGACTGACTAAAACTCATCTGAATATGTTCACCATAATTCTTATCTCTGGGAAACAATTACTATTACAGATTCAATTAATTCTTGCTGTGTCTTAAAATTAATAAAGTAGAAGGAGAGAATGATGGCATAGATGATTTTTGATCAAATTTGAACTTTTTTGATTTGGGAATAAAAGCTTGAATTAAGTTGCTCCATTTTCAAAGTCTAACATTATCTGCCAGAATTTGTGGTAAATTGATAGTTACCAATTGTCAAAGCTTGGATAATGAGACTTGTTTCTCCAGACCCAAGAGATATAGAAGAGTTTGAAAGAGACCTGCTTTGTATCAGCTCAAATTGCACTCCTTCTTTGGAGTAATGAACAAGGAGTTTCCCAGTTTTCAAAGAATCACCATAGAACGGTTTGGGTTGGAAGCAACATTAAAAACCATCCAGCTCTAACCTACTGCCATGGGGGTTTCACCTTTCACCAGAGCAGGTTACTCAAAACCCCATCCAGCCTGGCCTTCAACACTTCCAGGGGTGGGACATCCACAGCATCTATGGCAAACCTGTTGCTGTGCCACACCACCCTCACAGTAAAGAATTTCTTTCCAACATCCAATCTAGCCTTGCTCTTTCCTGTTTGAAGCTGTTATGTTTTGTTCTAGCACAGCATTGTCCAAAGTCCCTCTCCAGTTCTCCTGTAGTCCCTTTAGGTACGGCAAGGTGCTCTAAGGTCTCCCCAGAGCTTTGTCTTTTCCAAGATTAATAACCCCAGCCCTCCCAGCCTATCTTCACAGCAGATGTGCTCCAGTGGCTGGATCATCTTCATGACCTCCTCTGGGCCCCTCCAACAGCTCCATGTCCCTCTTACGTTGGGAGACCCAGAAGTGGATGCAGCTCTGCAGGTGGGGTCTCACAAGAGTGGAACAGAGAGGCAGAATCACCTCTCTTGACCTGCTCCTCATGCTGCTTGTGACACTTTGATGACTTTCTGGGCTGCCAATGCACATTGCCAGGTCACATCAAGCTTCTCATTAGACAGCCCTCCCACCTAAAGCACAACATAACACACAGCATGATGCCAAAGTCCTTCATGCTCACCAAGGGCCCGTGGCTGTGCACAGGATCACAGATCCACAAAAACTTTGATCACAGTTACAAGATCTTTTCAGGTACTGATTTACAAAAGACATGGAAAGCATGAAGAATGTTCACCCCTACTGAACCTGGATTTCTTACCTTTGAAGAAGCAGCGCTGATCAATAACAAGCATTCACAACAGTACCAAGAGGACACTTTTATGGTTATGATTAAATGTAGGCATTTACTGCCAAAATGTGTTAAAAATATTTTCACTGAGTAGATTTTTGTTTTGTACTAAGGCCATATATCAGTAAAGGAGCTCTCAAAATGAACATTTGATGCTGGCAGATTAATTCTTCCTGAATAAATTAGCTCAGATTTATGGCCCTGGCATCACATGTGAGATTAGGCATCCACACAGTTTTGACAGGCTCACACATTGCCTTGACAGTTTAGGTAACATCTTTTGTCAAACTTTGCACCTTTGCTCATAACCCTGTTTCTCTGGAGTCAGCAGGAAATTCCTATCATGAATGCCAACATTTTGCTTTCCTAGGGATTTTTCTGTGACTTTTTTTTATTATTTCTATTTGCTTTAATCTGTAATTGTTGATTTTGTTTTGCTTTATATTATAATTTTTCTTCCTGGAACTAATTTGTCCCAGTTACAAAACAGTGCAAACTCGGGTAATTCTTATATTTTTTTCCACAATCAATATTTAATTATTTTTGTCTCAGATATTTACTTTATGATGACAGTCTATAAATGAAGCCTGTAAAAATCTGTATCTTTTTTTTTTCTTTTTCTCAAAATCATTACAAATATGAGGCATCCACTCCACAATCAACACCAAAAACTCCAACAGATTATCAAGGCATTGTGATCTCATCCCCTCGGGCATTTAATCCACACAAGGATGTCAACCCAGTCCTGCCTAGGAAAAGCTGAGTGGGACCCAGGCTTCAGGGAAGGAAACTCACAGCTTTTTAAGCCAGTTCTTGACTTCTTGTCAGCTTTTTTGCTAGTATTACAATATACAGTGTCTGAGATGTTACATTCCTCTGAGAACAGTGGAAGCATAAAGCCTGGCATGAAGCTCCTCAGGCCTTACTCAAAGCAATTCCTGGATATACTTTTAATATATGATCTTACCAGATACAGTTTATTGAATTTCTTATCAGCTCTAGGAGGTCAGTTTTTTACCGAGCACATTATTTATCACTTGTGTCACCACTCCATAAATTCTTTGTGTAGACTCATAATTTAGGTACCAATGTGTGCTGTCAAGAACTGTTTCTTGAACATCCCTTGCTTTTTCTCTGCCCCACTGGTTTGTTTTCCTTTCCCTTAGAGACAGAAGTGGAGTAGCTTCTTGCTCATACTAGAGAGAGATTTTGGTCAAGATATCTCAAAATACCCAGGTATCAATTGATTCCTGCTGTCTTATTTGTTAGTCTGTGCAATTTACCATAAGTCAATTGTTTTGTAGTCACAAGTGTGAGTTCCCATCAAGCTACAGTCTCTCATCTTTTTAATCAATGTAACTCATGTCAACTCTTCATGGGGTTCAACCATTACCAGAAAGTGGATTATTATCCATCAACAAAGTTTCAGCTCTGGATTACTGACCACATTATTCCATTCAGCCCATGTAACTCTGAGGGACAGAATAATTTTGTAGAATTGTTGAATTCTACAAGATCAAACCATTTCTGTTATAATAGTACAGAAGTGCCAGACCAAGGAGTCTGTGCGTTAATAATCATTGCACTCTGTTAAAGAACCTTTGCACTATTTTACACTGATTATCTGCTTGTATCAGGAAGGAGATAAATTAGTATTTCTTTATAAAAATTTCTAATTATGAAGGATGTAGATAGCCCCATATCCAACTTGTTTAAGAAAATTCACAGAGTCAGGGTTTTCCCTGATTTTTCAGTGGCACAATTCTTTTATAGTTGTACAGGTAAAACAAAGACAATCCTAATTTAGACAATATGTACTGACTAAAAATAAAATTGCTGTTAAAGATGAAGAACCATTTTTTGAGAAAACTCCTCAACAAAGATTCTTTCTAAGCATGTTGTTGAAGTAAAATATAGATGCAAAACTAAGTTACATATTCAATTACAATCCCTTGAAATTATCACCTAATGTTTATCCAAACCCCAAACTCCATTAATAAGAATAAATTTACATATTCATTGTCCCTGAGTTTGTCTAGAGAAATAAGATACTTTAAGTATCTTAAGAGATACTTAAGGTAAGAGATTTTAAGGTAGTGTTTTAGGAGTGTTAATCAAATGTTTGTTTCTTTCCCAATACACTCTTCTAAGAAAAGAGAGCCTTGAAAATAGAAATGAGGTTTATCACTGAGAGATCCAACCATTAAAAGACTGAATATGTGATTGTTTCTTTTTTTTCAGATATTCCTTCTCATATCAAAATGATGAACAGAACAATGCACTTTAGAAAGGCATCTGTACAGAGCAACGTTGAACATCTCTTCCATGTCATATTCTCCAGAAAATAAAAAATCCTTGTACAAGATTCCTGTCAGAAGCTGCTTTTAACAGAGAGCTGACATGTAAGTTGTGGCATTATCTATTTGTTCCCTGGGTTGTAATAGGGACGGAGAATTAAAGCTCACATCAGTTAAAGTTTGCCTCCCATTTCAAAGATTTAAAGTGATATTTGCAGTTTTCCTTATTGCTAAGGGATCTATTATTTGGAAATAGTATCACCAAACGAGGTGGATCCTTTGTGGTGACAGTCACTGGCATGGAACAACTTTGCACTTAAGATACCAAAGGAACCCTGCTCAATTAAGTACAGCCCTAATTGTTAACTTTTATAATTTTTACTACAGCCATACATAGGAGCTCTCACTAACCTCATGATTTCATTGACATTTTATAGAAAAGAATGAGGAACTGTCTCTTCTCCCACAGTAGTTTTCTTATGCATCATTGTACGTGGGCCAATATCGATATGCATTTTATTATCTGCATTGAAGTGGAGTCCTGAGGCAATAAATACCACTGCAATACTCCTGTCTGAAAACCTCCACTTTTATTCCTCTGCCACTGCATGGGAACAGGGATACAGAGGTTAATGTCAATGTCTTGGGTTTTTTCCTGTAGTGATGATTTAAACTGGAGTAAAGGAACCAACGTTTTCTGGGCTGGTGACTAAATGCCATACCTAACACACCCTCTGTTTCAGTAAAAAGAGTTTCTTGCTTAGAGCTGACAGCAATGAGTGCTGTTATCCCCAGGGGTATGGGGCAGTGTGTGGCCAGTAGGAGCCACAAGATGCCCTGGAAGGAAGCAAATGTGGCAGGTCAGGAATTGTCCTCCAGGTCACTGGGAATAGCTGTCTGAACAGAACCGGGACTCAGGCTTAGTGTTTTTTGCTTTGCAATCTCTTCCTAGAATCAGCCCTATCCTGCTGCACATTTCAGGGCATGTGTTGCCAGCAGGGCTGCAGAAGGTGTCATTACAGTCTGAATTAAAACAGAATGCTGTCAGTTTTTATTGGGACACCTCAGCAATTGCCTTCACTTCACTTAACACCTACAGTTCTATTTCCCAACTTCCTTCTTTTGTCTGCTCTCCCTAAGATGAGGATGCTCCTCACGAAAGTAGATGCAATTAATATTATTGTCAACATTAGCAACATCTTTACATCTTTACATAAAACCCCAGCAACACAGAGTGAAAGCTAAAACAAAAGAAACACCTCTACAGTGAACAAAGACAAAAATCCCTGTATTACCAGAAAACCAGTAAAAATTCTATTTGAGATTTTCTTCATATTACCAGATAGGGAGGTGGATCAGAGCAAGAGGGGAAAGGTAATGAGACATCCAGTGAGGACAGCTTCTCTCCCCTCTGATCTATGAACTGAGCAGAGGATCTTCTATCTGCTCTGCAGTCCTCCCAGGGTCTCCACTCCAGAACAAGCACCACAAAAAGCTGCAGAGAGTCTTTCAGACACCTCAGAAAATAAAAACAATTGTGAAGCAAATACCTGAGGAAGTTTTGATGGTTGACAGAGACACTTGCAGTGCTGCCTGGATATCCACCACTGTATACTAATACACTGTGAACTCCAGCTCTCTCCACCTCTGCTTCTCATCTTCTTCCCCCAGGCTTCACTTTTCACCTGCTTCATTGCTTTGCTTTTAGCTGAGTCCCAGCTGAACAAGCAGAAGCACAGTAAAATATCCCAGAAGCTCTTATGAAAGTGCACTGCCCTGCTCTGTGTACAATGACTGCCCTGGTGCTTCTATGAAGTCTGAAATGAGGACTCTTCACCTTTTTCCCACTAAACTACCTCACACAGACTTTTAGGGTAGGAGCTGCCTAGGTCTCTGCAGTGTCTGAGATACCAGGGAGCATTCCTTGGTTACTTGGCAATAAATGCAACTTTATCACTTGCTAACAAATGAAACAGATAGTAATGAAGTTCTTCCCGAGAGACAAAATATCTGTTAAATCTATGAGGAAAAAAATGAACAACCTCATTTTAATACCTTTGTAAATAGAAAGACCTCCTTAATCAGCATGAAGCTTAAATGAGGTACTTGCTTAGCAGGAACACCTACACAGAAACTGATTTTCAGCAAATTGTCTGAGATGGCCCTCTACTCTGGATAATTTTCAAAGTGATTACTCCATCATGCCGGAGGCTGAGGAGTAGGACATTACAGGTACTAACAGGAACTGGTGTCCTCTATATTACAAGCTGTGACATTCAGATCAATTTTCACAATGTATCACATCTCACTTATAGCTGCATTTGGGCTTCAAAGCCAACCTATTTCAGTAGTACTCAGCTGCATGGGAAAATTAACTGTGGTGTCTGCAAAGCATAAAAAAATACATGACTGTGGATAAATTAATATTGTTCTACTGCATGCACTCTAATCTTTAAAATAAAGTAATTTTTATTCTGAAATAATATTTACTATGAAATTAAGACCTACACAGCAATGGAAATACAATTAATCTTTTCTAGTTATATTGTTTTTCATAGTGGAAAATGAAAGTTCTTTCAGCATTGATTATTACCTTGCATTGCTACAGTGATCGATTAACCACTGATGTGTGTGTCAGTATTCACCTTGGTTGGTACCAAGGCAGCCACACTGCTCTTTTATTTGGCAGCTTCTGCTTTTTACCACATTTTATTTTAAGCCTTCTTCCATATAAGATTTCATTCTTAAGGGTCTTGGCTGCATGGTCACTGTCCACAAAGGAAAACTAGGACACTGCATCACTCCAGAAAATGAAGTGTTTATTATGG
Source organism: Anthoscopus minutus (assembly GCA_013399455.1). Taxonomy (NCBI): domain Eukaryota; kingdom Metazoa; phylum Chordata; class Aves; order Passeriformes; family Paridae; genus Anthoscopus; species Anthoscopus minutus. The sequence continues at coordinate 106,907 of VWYI01025728.1, read as the reverse complement.
ATGGGAATTATTTGATCAAATGTCGATGTTTCTGACTATCTGATTTCTGAGCTGACCATCCTCATCTTGTTTGATAGCCAAGAGCCCTCACATGAGGCAGGATTTCTCTCCTAGTGTAGACATCTAAAATAGGTCAGTGGAATTGTGCCCTAAACATGCCACTTGCTCTCTACTCCCTATCAGGGAAGTCCAGAATAAGCAGCAGAAATAAAGACATCCACACTGTAGAGGACTTGTTATATGTATCTTGCCCATATCACCTTTTTGGTTGCTTAATTTCAGTCCTGAATAACTAACATAAAGTTATTTATTCTCCTTTGAAAAGCAATTTTTATCTCTGTGGACAAGAAATATCACAGAAGCTAAATTCTTTTAAGAAATTATGTTTTCTGTTTTATTAAATGGGCTAAAATTAATTGTATCTAGTTAAAAGAAATTAATTTATTTAAATCTAAAATTAATTCCTCCCAGGAATGATTTAAACTATATTAATAAATTGTTAGTCTGGTGACTCTTTGCCCATAGCACATTAAGTTGTTTCTCACATGTAATCACCATAGCATAAGAACTGAGTAACTCCTTTTGATATGGAACAAAGTTCAAAACCATATCTGAATTGCTGAAATCACAAATGGAAGTTGATAGCCTTTTACTCACTTCTGAAAGTAAATGAAAATTCAGGTTTTTGTCTCTGCCCTAAACTCTGCAGCTTGTAACAAAGCAAGGGTACCAGGTTTGAGAAGTCTAGTTCATAAAGAACACAGAAATAAATTGTCACTCATCCTGTTGGGGACAGGCTTTTATTAGACAAAGACAGTGTCACACCCCCAGGACACCTCTGCCAGGGAGCCCCAGGAATAATCTTTTAATTTATAGTTGAGATGACAGGCTGGTATTTCTGCACCACACTGAGCAGAACCACCTGCTTCAACCACATTGGGATCAGTCACTGCCTCTCTCAGTGCTCCTCCATCTTCCAGCACTCCTAACTCAACAAGGGTCACTGCATTTGACATCTCTAAGCTCTTCCAAGGAATATCTGCAAATCCAGTTGATTGAAGTGGCTCTAGAACTTCAGTGAAATGCATTATTCAATCAGCACCCCAAAAGGAAGAAAAACACATAGAGACAAAGAGGACAGTAGTAAAACAATCCTGTGTTTTATTCACTTTGTTTAGCCTGTTTTAAGAAGTTCCCCTCAGTTTAGGTAAATAATTTCAGGTTGAAACAGCAGACTTTCCTGCTTCCAACATGCCCTCTCTACATCATTATGAATTTGCTTGTCATTTTTCACTCAAATCCATCCCAGCCTCTCCTAGGTCAAGAGGGCCTTGACACTAATTCCTAAAAACCACACAGTTACAGTTCAATTGTAGAACAGGTCTGGCCACACAGAGAATCACTACATAATATTGAATAAGGTTTATATCTACCCCTGTGGAAGCTCTGCAATAACTCCTCTCTGTAAACAAACTCTGTGTTTTCTCCTTCACTGCCAGTTCTCAGAACTGCCTGTGCAGCTCTGGCAATCCAAGGTAAACTGGGCCTGAGAAATCCATTCTGAGCTTTGGAATTTGTTACTCTGTTCTAGGTGTCTCCTTTACTCCAGCCTCCCTCACAAGTTACCCCACCTCAATCTATACTTTCTGGAAGTTATTTTACAATAGTAGTGACATTTCCCAGTTAGAATAGACATCTACAAAGCGAGTGCTGGTTTGCTGGAATTTATTTTGCTGGAACAATCAGATCCTCACACCCTCCTCTTCTTTCTGGATAAGGCTGCAAGCATCTTTATAGGACCTAGATTGCAGCACTGAATAAACTTAATACCTGAACTATAAACAAAGCCCTTGAGCCCAAAGAAAAGAAAACTAAACTTCTGATAGTTCTAAAAAACACAATGAGAGAACAGCACTTAACCTTTAGTTTTGACTGCACCTGGGAAATTCCATCACCTCTGGGCCATTACAGCTGTGCCGATTAGACCTGTTCTCAGCGGGGTTACTCAGGATGGAGGATTAAAACACTGGTGTCAGCTGATAGTTCAGCACTTGCAGATGAACAAGTGGGACACTTTTAGATTTCCCAGTGGAGGATAGGCCCTTAAGGTTGCTTTGTGCCTTATCAGGAAGGAAAGGAAAAGAAAAAAACCTAAAAGCACTTTGCTTTGACATCTACCTTCAGTGATACAGCACTTTAGTCCCCAGCAGGAGGCTCAACCTTGTGAAACAGATTGCACTATAAAAAAATTCAACTGTTACTTGAAAATGTTGAAAATTAGACATTAATGCTGTGTTAGAGAAATTATTAATTTCTTTAGCATTTTATGTGCATCAAACTTAAGTTAATCTCATCAGTCAGTTCACTGAGAAATGAAAAGCTAGTTTTGAAATACTGAGCTGGCTTCATTTGAAGATGGTTTTTAAGGACAAAAAAAGGATCCATGTACACATACCTCTAGAAATCAATATTTAAACTTTTCAAGAGAAAAGAAAGCAATTCTCAATATTTTCCATTTATGAAAGCAGATCTTGATACTAACACACAAAATGTAAGTAATTATTTCTCATTTTGGTAATGTGTAGAATGACATGATTATTTTTTCAACTTGCAATATTTTATTATAGGTTTTAGTCTCAAAAAAAATTCTTAAAAGAAAATGAAAAAAGTGTTTTCAACAAGTTAAAACTAGACATGAGGAGTATTTAATCACCCACTCTATTAATGAAACACACTTCAAAAAAAATAATTTACATCCAGATGAATACTTTCAGGCTGGTAGATTTTTTTTCTGGACACAAATTTGCTCATTTCTTATCTGCCTTCATATTGATGATTTCCCATGTTCTTTTGAATTCTTTATCTGACACCATAGCAATTTTGGAGACTAATTTTTTCTACTAGTTGGATTGTAAATCTTAATTTATGGAGGTTTTTTTGGGCAAATTACTGTTAGTTTCATTTTGCTCTGAGCACCATGGGAGTCCTTCTCTGTAACTTAGGCCTCACAGGCATTAAAGTCAGACTCAGTCATTCATAATTAAGGGTAATGATTATATCATGTCCCAAATCTCACAGTATCTTTTCCTTAGCTGTTCAGTCAGTCTCACCAATTAAGAGAATTTTTCTACACTCAAAACAAGAGCTCTCCCAGCAGATTCCAACACACTGGGCAAATCCTACAATTCTGCAGGTGTGTCACTTAGTGCTTTGTGGTACAGAATGTCTTTCACTATCATGCAGGAACACATGCCAATCCCTCCAGAGCAAGCAGTGGAAATGAGTAAGGTCAAGGAATGGAACAAATCCTACTATTCAAACACAAAAAGGACAAGTGGGGAACAAAATGGACTCAAGAGCTTTATCCATAATACTGGGGACAGGTTGGAGGAAACAGAGGAAGGAATACTTGTGCACAGCCATCACAGTAAAGCTTCATGGGGAATTGGCCTTAGAGTGGATGAGAAATTACTTTCTAACATTCAGTCCCATTTTCCTAGAAAACTCCAGGCTTGCTTTTGTTTGAACGAAAGTAGGATGTGGTTTTTAGGATAGGCCAGACAAGGAGAATTTAATTTTCTCCCCCTAAAGAACACTTTCCCAATCTTCATCCTTAAGCATTGCTGAGTAGCTCTCCTCATTCCCACTCCTCTCTCTGGAAAAGCCTTCAGTCAAAGAGAAACTGCCAACATGTAAATTTAAACCAGCTCCACATCCTTTCCATCAAAAATAGTTCTGAATGTAAAAAGCTTGGTGATAATCTATAACCTTGAGTAAAACTGAAATATCTGCTTTATCATTTTTTTCCTTTTATTTGTTACTCTTTGAAAATTATTTTTGAAACACTGTAAATATATGAATGTGTACTTCAGCTGGCACCTTCTTTCTCTCTCAGAAGATGTGACAGCAGGAAGAAGGTGATGACAGCCATTCTTGGAAGGAGACACATGAGGACCTCAGCTGCATGTTTTGCCATGCTGAATGTTCTACAAACCATTGTCCAACTAATAAAAAACTGCCAACATGAAGAAACACTCACTTTGACCCTTTGGGGATGCTTAGAACTAGTTAAGCCATGGAATATCACAGCACATACCTATTTTACCTCCTCATGGATGCAGATTGCAGAAACTTGGCAGAAAATAAAATTCTTAGGCTGTCAGTTCCAATTCATAAGGGATTGCATTAGACCATGGCCTACCATGTGCTCAGATGGTCTTTGCTTAGAAGCAAATTGTTAAGCTTAGTTAGTGTTTAGATTTTGTTAGTTATTTAGCTATTTTGTTAGTTTTTTAGTTAACAGTTAGTGTTTGGTTTTGGTTTTTTTTTCTAAGTACATGCAGCTAACAAAACCAGAAACCTTTTAGCCCCAAACACTCTACACAGCTCTGGTATTGCTTTCCTGTGAAGGTGGAGGTGGGCTGGAAGAGAATTTGCATCCAGAATGGAAGTCAAATCAGTGCATTAGAGTTATAAGACCTAACACCAGTGAATAAGTTGCAGTGAGCTTATAAACTTGTCCTGTGGGCAAACTGTGCTCTACTTTCAGAAGTTTATTGTAACAGTACTGAACGTGGGAGTTTGGAAACAAACCACAAGACTTGTGCCCTTATTTGCATGTTAATCCCTTCAATGCTTTTCCATATCACAGCTATTTCACAGATGGCAGATATTAGTGTCAGCTCTGACTTCAAAGGGGAAGTTCAAGGTCTTTGCTGAAGTGTGCACAGGACTCTGCCTCAGTGAATGACACCAGTTCTTTCCCCACAGTTAAGTTCTTTGGCTACACACTTTGAAGCACAGTGCCAAAAATAGGCACTGATTGCAGATCTCTGATAATCACATCAAATTCTGTCATGGCGAAATAAAATAAATCAAAAGTCTTTTTCTCTGAACAGGACACAAATAATGTTCAAAGCTCAAAAATGCACATGAAATCACATTTATCATTAGCCTTCTGATTACAGGCAAGAATCAGGAATCTTTTGTTACATAACCTACTGGAAGAGGCCCAAACTCTTTGCCTGTTGTTCCTTGAAAAACTCAAGTAAGCAGGCAATAACTATGGGAGAAATGGCAGGGTGCTGTGCTTCCCTTCTGCTCTTTCTCTCAGCTCTTTCTTGCTCTGGGAAAGCTGCCTTGCCTATCTCAAGGGCCCTGGCCTCCCACTCACAATAGCAGCTCCAGAACCTCAGGTGAGGATGATGCTGTGCCTTAATAACCTCAGAGAGCAGCACTGTTCTGTTTTTCAAGTCCCCAGAGTTTCATTAGAGGATCTGCTAAATTAAGCTTGTATAGTCTGTCATTAACTGCAGAATTTAATTACACTGATTTGCATTTAGGAAAGACTGAAGCTTGCTGAGTTGTTGCTGCTATTATGCTGTGTTTATCTTTTACTCTGTTTTCTAAGGGGTTTTTTCACAGTGCATAAAGGTCAGGGGGACAAACATTCTCAGTGCAAAGCCACTCCTGAAGATGCAGTCACACTGGGGACTTGGGTAAATGCTTACTGGTAAGGGAACAGACTCAGTAGCAACACTGGAGTGTACCTGTCCCACACATCAGAACGGCTAACATCAGTCCGATTTAATCAAAAGAAATTATAAGGAGAGCAAGATGATCCATTGAGACTCTGAAATGCACCCACAGGACATACATTTGCAAACTGCTTATTTAGAAAATATGAGTTCCCCATACCCATAATGTCATTGAGAAAGTGCCTGCTGACTTCACCAGGAGCTCTGCTAAGCTTGACACTTTTGGTAATCACATCTGTATTGCTGAACTGCTGATCAAGCTCCTTTTGCTCTCTTTCAATGACATCACCCTGGATGAAGAATTGGCAAAAAAACATCCCAGACTGTTCTCTCAGTGTTGGAGTTTCTGTGATCTTTCCTGCAGTATTAATATGGTTTATGTTCTGAGTATTGACGAAAAGAAGTAATTTCCTTCAGAGTTCTTGCAGAGTGGAGAATAGGAACGGTGCTGCTGTCTCTTTTCCCATCTTGCAGGGTCTCTACTGAACCAAGTTCCTACTTCAGGTCTCTCTACAACGCCACAGGTCTAAGAAGCCCTGTGAAAAGCTCTTTCTATTCTCATTCTAAACACAGACAAACACAATCACTCTGTGCCAAAAGAAAAAGACTGCAGCTGGTAAGGAAATTAAATTTACTCCAGGTCATCCAGTAATGCATTGTAACATAAATGATGGAGAGAAAACAATCAAGACATGCATAAAAGTGTATCAGAGAGCACTTTAAAAGTTCAAGGCTTTGTCTAAAAGAGCAAAAACCCACCTAGTAACCATATCTTTTTTTCTTTTTGACTGGTGGATGGATTAATAAGAAAAGAAATGTATTAACAGCACTAATATGACATTTACTATTCATTTATCTCACAAGTCTTTAGAATCCCAGTAAATGCAACACCTTCTACCATTTTTTAAATGGAAGATTGTAATTCCAAAACCCAAGACATTCAAGACAGATCATAATTTTTTCTCCAGTGCAACCTACCCCTTACTGGCAAAAATACCCTTTATTGCTCAAAAATGCAGGATACTTCATCAAGAATATTTAATGTGTCTTCTCAAACACTGGAAAAATGAAAGCTTCCTAGAGAAATCACTCTTGTAATTCTTGCTTTCACACCATCAGAGTTTAAAAGATTCCATATTAGAACATAAAAAGAATTTTGCTTCATATTTTTTAACAGTTTAATATATTTTTCATTATAATTTCTCAACTGAACCTCCATTAAAAAGCTCAAACAAAAATCCAGAAAATCTAAATTGCTTCATTATCCTTGCACCCATGCTAAACCCATGCTCAAAAACATTTGAATGTTTCCAAATAACAGGATATGAGGTCTACTGCAGAGACTGACAGAAATTTTAAGATATGAAGAATTTGTGGAAAATTTTTCACTCTCTCTGAACTTGCTTTCAAGCACCTGGAATGCATTGCTAAGCACTATAATGACGTGATGCTGCTTAGACTATTAGATTTCAATTTACATCAAAGAAAAATGTATTTGTGAAGTATTTGTATACACAAAGAAGCATAACATTAACTGCACAGTGGAGATGTTATCACTTACAGCCACCGAGTGCCTCATCTACAAATTAGAGGACAATTAATTTAAAATAGTCGTGTACTAAAACACAGAATAGAGTAGTTAAAAGAAAAAGCTCTAATAGTTCCCATGGTAGAATTTTCTTTATAGAAAGGACATGAATGTTACATCAATTTGCTTAACAATGAAAGTTTGGAAAAGGTTGTAGAGTAAGGTTTATGTTACACAATAAAGAGCCTTAAGCAAGATCTAGAGGCACAGCTTGACATTAATCCCAAGTTTGTCTCAGCCCCACCTGGAGGTCCTGTTTCACCAGATCTCTATTGACTGGATTTCAGACACACAAAAGTGAAACCTGTAGCTCATTTTTTAAAGGGCTACAAGCAATCAAAAATAGTTTGATCCATGCTTTGTGGCAAACACAAGCAGCTGTGGGAGACCCACAGTCTCTGAGGCAGGGTTGGAGCAGCACAGCTCCCTGCACTCTCTGCATGACTGTCGTGCCAGACGTGGCCAGCAAACCCTCACCCACACGAGCAGCCCTGCACACAACACAGGCCCCAGGGAGTTCCAACTACAAAACACGGTGAGCAAGCTGCTCATGCACTTAAACATTTACAGGTTCAAATCCTTGACTTCCACCTAGGCCTCGGACAAGGGAAATTATGGCTGCTCAACTGTTTCAATTGCATATTTGACTTTCCAGACTGCATATTCTTTTTTCTCACAGAATAGATTTTTTTTTTTCAATATATGCATATAATGCATTTGTCCTTTCTAAATTTTTCTTTATACACCTGTGCAGAAACTCACAGTGAAGCTGGCAATTGCAAGCAACAAATAACCTTTTACATGGAGTGAATTTCATTCCTCTCAAGCACCTAAGAAGACATGCATTTTTGGGATGTCTTTTCCTCCCACCCAATTTACTGAAATATTGACATAAATTTATTACAGGTTTTTAACTTCAGGTTGTTGGATGTTTTTCATATGAAAATGTGTCTGTAACCTCAGTTCACACACTTGGAAAAATGAATTCATGTAACAGTAGTGAATTATATATTGCATTTAAAAAAGTTCTTTCTTATCAAAGTATACTTCATGTTTCCTAACATCAAGCTGGCAGAACTCTCATATTTCAGGTAACTGTGGTTTTTGTGTCTGCTTTCCATTATTCTGCAGGAATTCTGGGACAACAAAACAGATTTTTCTGTGCTATTTCAATAACACTTAAGTGAAACAGTCATTCATGCTCGACATTTTCAGATGTAAGTTCTTACAGTTATTAAGTTATTTTTCATGTTTCAAAACATTATTTTAAAGGTAAAAATATGTTATTTTTCATTTTAAAACATTATAAGAGGATTAATGGCAGAGGATTTCTTTACACTGGGACAAAAAAATGTGAATTCCACAGAAATCATGAAGTATTGCTCAATTTCCCACAATTTTCCCCAAAGATTCCTTTTGTTTCTTTATTTCCCCAGGAAATAACAACCTGAGACTGCAGTGAAGTAAATGAACAGCTGTGCGTTACTTCATTATAGTGTTGCTATTAATTTCTTTCATTTTCTAATGAAGAAGGAAGACTTTCTATAGTAAGAACTGTGCATAGATCACAAAATAGTTTGCGTTGGAAGGACCCTAAATATCTTGTTGAAATCCCCCGCCATGTCCACTCCATCCAACCTGGTCCTAAGCACTTCCAGGGATGGGGCATCCACAGATTCTCTGGGAAACCGGTTCCAGTGCCTCACCATCCCCACAGCACAGATCTTCTTTCCAATATCCAATATAAACCTGTGTTTTTCCGGTTTAAATCCACTACCTCTTTTCTCATCATTACATGCCCTTGTCAAAAGTCCCTCACCAGATGTCACATACCCCTGGCACTGGAAGGATCTCTAAGGTCTGCCAGGAGTCTTCTCCTCTCCAATACAAACAATTCCAACTCTCCCAGCCTGTCTTCTCAGAAGTGGTGCCTTCTGAGCATCTGTGGCTTCCTCTGAACTGACTCCAACAGCTGCACATCTCTCTTGTGCTGAGGATCCAATCTAAATGCAGTACTTCAGGTAAGGCTTTATAAAATACAGATTGCTGGAAAGCACAATGCTGTTTTCCCAGGAAACTAAAAAAAAAATTAAAAACCACTTTAAAATGGCTTTAATAGAAGATAAGTAACTTCAATTAAAAAAAAAAAAGAAAAGAAAAAAAAAGAAGAGTTTACAGCCTGCTTCTTCTGCCTGTAATAAAGCTACTTCCTGCAAACAAATCCTTAGACAGCCAAGACTCAAATTTGCAGAATGATTGTATCATCCAGACCAATATTAATTCTGAAGAAAAATCGGGAGTTCTGAATTATTAAGGAAGACTGTCATTGAAGTTTTCATTGAACATCCATATCCTGAAGCCATATAAATGTCACAAAAAGCCACAGCACTTTGGCTCTGATTCAGAGCAATTCTTAACCAGTCAATCAAACTACCTCTGTATTTAAAGCTAAGCATGTGTACAGTATTTCCTGCTAAATCAGGCCTTGGATTCTCACCTCACTTTATGAATCTGTGATTGTCATGCTTCCAAGCAGAACTGAGGGTCTTAAACTCCACAGAAAAAGCTCGTAGATCTCAACAAGAACCTGCTTTGTCTATAAGGAGGGAAAACTACAACTTACCAAGCCAGGAATTCACAGTCCTTTTGCTGTTCCATATCAATTCCCTCGGTGAACAGCTGGTGCCCTTGTTCATTATAAGTTTAAACACTTTCAAAGTATATTATTAAACAGCAAATAAGTATTATCTTGATAAAGGCTAAAGAGCTGTTTACTCCGAGATTCTTGGAATGCTACATGTAAATTTACTTTGTAGATGGACAAGTTACGCCACATTAAGAATCTGCAAGGGTTGTCCTTTATGGAATTAAATGCCTTTAATTTAATTTAGCTTAATCCACTTTATGAGTAAAAATAAACAATTTGAAATGAAGTCTGCTTTAATTCTGTATGAGAGTTCTGTGTGGCTTAAATAGCAAACTGAAAACTTTCAGTTAATTCATAGAATCATAGATCCTTAAAGATCTTAAAGATCTCGTTCTAGCCTTCCTGGTGTGTGCAGGGACACTTTGCACTAGATCAGGTTGCTCAGAGATCCATCCAATGTTCCCTTGAACATTTCCAGGGGAAGAGAATCCAAAACTTCTCAGATGAACTTTTTTGAAGATCCCCACATAGATGGTCTGTGACAGTGGCCAAACAGAAATAAGAAGAGGCAGGTGGTCTTGTATAAATGTTCCTCCTCATTTGCCTCATTGTTGATAAGGAGGAAGGAAGAGAATAGTAGTGTTGTATTTTCATCCTTTATGCCTAATTGTGGCCATATTTGAAGAAGATGCCATACTTGTAGTACATTTGTAGCAAGCCTCTGTACTGTTCTTTGGACACACAATTCCACTGCAATCAAATGAATCAGTTTCAAATGAATCGCTATGTGCAGACTCTCAAAAGGAGGACTGAGGCCCGTGGGTTAAAAACCAGGGAGTGGGGCAGGCACTGGCCCAGCAGTGCACTGAGGACACGCTCAGCCTTCGTCACTGCCAGAGGTGGGCAGCGCCCAGCACCAGGGACAGCGCCGGGTACCGGGGACAGCGCCGGGTACCGGGGACAGCGCCCGGCACCGGGGACAGCGAGCAGCAACGGGGACAGAGAGCAGCACCAGGGACAGCGCCCAGCACCACACCGTGCCCTCCCTCCCACAGGATTTTAAGCCTTGCAGAAGCCCATCCAAAGAAATGCCGTTGAATTTGGATTCAGCAGGGAGGGTAGCACAGAATAGTGTTCAGGCTGGGCTTTTCCAGGCCACTTGGAGGATTATTCTATTTCCGGAGAACCAGGCATTCAAATCTCATCAAGGCTTTTGGAAAACATTTGACTAAGCAGCAACTGTTATCCTTTAAAAAGGATGCTCATCCTTCAAAGCTCATCACTCAAAGCTCACTTAAGTATTGAGTTGATTCTGTGATTCCAAATGGCCTGAAGGGAGCTGTAATTACACTACAGCATTGGGTTCCTTCTTCTTTCTGTAAGTAAAGGCTGAAAAGGAATTCTTGTAATATTCGACCTGGATGTAGAAGCGCCTTCCTAGCGTACCTTGCTGTCAGTTAAATATATTCAGGATAAGGTAGCATTATTCTTAATTTCTAAAGCCATTTTTTGTGCACGTATGGTGGGATACAAATACTACGTCTCCACAAAAACAGGAAGCAAACCCGCTTTTGTACAGGAGCGGAGTGCTGACATCTTGCCATAAGTGCTGAGCTGAACTTAAAATGGACAAGAAGAGCAGTGAAATAGTGCAAAGAATCAGTTTTTTTTTAGCGTCTGTCATCCAAGGATCTCTAAATGCTTTTTAAGTTACCCCTGAGCAAGCTGAACAATATTCCTACTTGACAGACAAACGTTACATTGTCCACTTTACAAATGACTGAACACAGATACAATGAGGCCTATTAGAGAAAATTTGCAGAAATAGAGAATTTTTTCGCACCAAAGTAGCTGCAAATCCCTGCCACAAATATGTTACAAAGGAGCCATATATCTTATTCTTCAAAGCAGGATCATACTGCATCAGCAGCCAGCTGCAGACTGAACCAAGAGACCATGTCTACCCTCAGTGTTGGTCCAGAATACCTTCGTCTCCAAAAGAGACAGAATAGATACCCTCTCCACACTTGTCTAACAGGCAAGCAGTCAGCTTTGACATATATTAAAAGGAGAAAGGACATGGAATTGCCATCTCAGAGTTAGAAAGAAAATTCAGGTTCAGATTCAGAAAGACATGCTAAAATGAAAAAAATAATAGAAAACCCTATTCTACTATTTTACTGTCTCACAAAACCAAGATACGACATTAATTTTGTTTAAGTTTGCAAGTCTATAACAGTAACGCCTGTAGTAGCTGTTTTAGCACAAGTATTAATACTTCACCTTTAGGCAGGTTTGAAAAATCAATATACTGTGAGTTTCCACTAGAGACAGTAATTTCAAAAAGAAACAAACCAATACCCAAACCTTCAAATGAAGTGATTCTTTTATATAATCTGCCCAATGACTGTCTGAAGTTTAATTGCTCTAACTTTTAGCAATGAATAATAGCCACCTGTGCAACAATCTGATTAGAGTCCACAGATTCCATTTGTTGTAATTAAATATCTTGTTCAGTGCCTTTAACTTCATTGGTAATTTGGTTGGAAAATTCAGAGTCATTTATGAAAGTGATAATCAGAGTCATTTATAGATCACACCACCATATTCACAGTTCCATGAGTCTCTGCTGTGCAGTGCTGGGGCAGACTAAATCTAAAGGAAACAAAAACCTTCTCTGAAAAAACCCCATCCTTTAGTCTATTTGGGTCAGTCTGCTAATAGCCAGGAATTCTTGTCATTATGAGAGAAGACTGCAGACAGCATGGCTAGAAATACAAGGTCCTTATGCACTGGAGCTTTACAATGAAGTATCAGTTCATATTTTTAAAAATCCCCATCACCACATTCTCAATGGCTTCTAAACTTTATGATAGAGTGTACAGAAATATTTGCCTATATTGCCAACAGCTAAATCTAATGCTTTGGATTCAATATTTATCAATTGCATTTTGCAAAAATATGTACTGAAGTTCTCCTGGCCACATTGCTGCGTGAAAAGAAACCAGCAAGAAATAGGAATAGCACAGCATAACATACTAATTCTGTCCTGGTGCAGTTCAAAAGACTGTCTGTCTCCTCCATCAAAATAAGCCAATGACTAACAAATACTATAGCACTGTAATGATACAGAGAGATAAACCATGAGGAGGGCATGACTTTCATCCCACAGTGCATTTGTGATCACAGAAAAGGCCTGAAGAAAGGAAAGTGTGGAAGCTAGATATTCCATGCTGGGGAGAAATACAAGGTTAGGACTAGAGCTAAAATCTAAAATTAAAAGTTATTTTAGACAATGATTTAGGAGCACAGTACGTGTAAGGAGCAACAACACTGCTAGAACTGAAACAGTATTTAAACAGCTAATCCTTTGCATATTAGCTGCAAAGAACTGATTGAGTGCTATGCTTCAGTATTTTTCTTCTTTTTTTCTTTAACTTCCTTCTGAGAGCGCTCACATGACATAAAGCATAAACTTTGATGGGTCTCCATGAAAAAACAGCAAATCTGCAGGCCAGCTTTCATGCACAAGTCTTTTTTAGGTCAGCTGGTACCGTTCTTGTAGATTGCTAATGGCTATCTCGGGACACTGAGATGTCTCACCACAAACACACACCACACCCTACCACCCAGGCAAATCTGCTATGGAATAAGGATTACCCTAAGAGACAGCATTTCTCTAGGAGCTGTTTGTCTAAAGCCAACACATACATCTCAGCAGATTTAACAAGGCAAACAAGGACAGAATAAACCGTATTTAGAAAGAGTGAACACAGTGGGGACTGTGATCAAGGTCAAGTTAAATGAAGTCACGGTGTGACAGCAGCTCTGGTAGATCTATCCAAGCAAGTCTGGGATGCTATTAGATTAGTCATAGGAGCATGGTGCACAGAGCAGCTGCCTGACCTAGATTCATTACCAGTGATTACTTGAAAACAAGATAAAGAGTGCCTTTATGTGCTATGGTTTCACCTTGGGCATCATTTCCATCTCTGTGCTTATCTTAAAAGACACAACTCTACATGATATGCATGGAGAACCAAGATCTAAACGGGTGGCACCAGTACCGTCATGATTACCCTAGATGGGATTTGGATCCATCTAGGCATGTTAGTAAGTTTTGTCCATTTGGAGATCTTAGAATGCTCTGCTTGAAACCAACCCTGCTCATCAGTGCACTCTTGGTAATGAGTGACTTTGAAAGCATGTTTTTTAAAGGAATATTCATGGTTGCAAAGGAGCTATCACGTTCTTATTGTAAAAACTCTAATGATTCTCTGGAGCCTCAACACAAAGAAAGCTACCCACACCCATTCCAGATATCAAACAGCACTTCTCTTTCTGATGAAGAGAGAGAAAAAGGTGTCTCTCAATAACCTTCCATCCTGTAGAGAGTTCTAGTCTAAATCCTTCTCACTTTATCCCTACCAACAAACTGAAAGAAGTCAAATCAGGCTAGAAACACCATGATGAATATTAAAGCAGTTGTGAATGCAGACTCTGTTCTTGCATAAGCAAAGGATGAATTAACAAGAGACTAACAGGTTATGTCTAAATATGCTTTTTTCAGTCCGTTCAATTTACAATACATTTTTAATGGTATTGACCGGCTGTAGATGGATGGGAAAATTAAGTGCTAAAAAGCAAAACTGAGGTGAGAAGAGGAAATTAAATCTCCATTTAGCAGAAAAATTATTTCAATATTTGTTTTCCTTCTAAAGCAAGATGAAAACAAGGATTTTTGAAACTTCCCAGTAAACAAAATTTCAGTTCCCATCAATAAAACTCTCATTTTATTAAACCCAAAATAATTAATTTTCCACATATTATTTATATAACATAAAAGCAAACAACCATCAAGGATTACATTTCAAAGTTGACTTTTTTCAGACATCAGACTTTGACAGAATACTCTAATTCATCGTTTTCTAAGCACTGCATTATCAAAACTATAATGTTCCTATATGAGGTTAATGGAAAAAATATAGAAAGAAATATTTGATTTGAAAATTTATACTAGACTCCACTATCTGCCAGAATTTTCCCATCAACTGAAATATTATTGATTTACTAATACGTAGGATATTGTCTGATTCAGTAAAAAAAGTTAGTTTCTGTGCACTATCTGTGACAAATTCTGCTTTGGTTCATACTAAAACCCTGACTCAGCCCAAGACATGGATGTGAATAGAAGACATTATCCATAGTTTTATTTTCATTTGGTATGAACTTGATCTACGTGTGTGGTCAACCAGTATTGTATGGATTCACAGATTCCTATCATCCCTTATTGAACACTCTATATTCAATAGATCAATGACATTTGTATCATTTAATGGAATTTTTATTTTAGACAACCACTTAAATTTAGCACAATAAGACACAGTTATGTACTAAACAAATACAGATGAGTATAATGGGAGTTTAAATTTCACAGTCAAAAACTTAGAAAGAAAGGGAATGGAAGGAATTATCAGTTTTATTCTGCAAAAGGGAAAGGAAAGTAAAGCCCAGTGAGAAGCTCCAGGCAGGATGTGGTTCCCACAGAAGGAGCCCTCAGGGACACAGCTATCCTATGTACGGCAGCAGCGTGAGATTTGTCTAAGGTCAAACAGGAAGTCACTATCATATTCCCTCTGAATTCAAATTTGTTGTGTGCTAATCCAAGTGTATCCATTGCAGGATACTGCTTCTCCTCAGAAACCATGAGATGTCTCAGAGCCTGTGTGAAGGAGATAAGCTGAGGATACCACAAAGGCCCCTGCTCAGCACAGAGCACTGCACCTTTAAAAGGCATTTAAACACAGGGTTTCCTTTAAATTCCATTTTTTATGACTAGATCAAGTACAATTCCCACTGGTTAAATATCCCACCCCCTCAATCCCATGTAAAGGCCCTACAGTTCAACAAATCACAGTTGTCTTGTATATCCTGGAGTCTTCAGTATTCAGGAAACTTAAAGCCATTTGACTCCACGCAGCTTTGGCAGACAAACAAAGTGGGAACAGTGAAATGTTACCATGCTCTGCAGTTACAGTGGACATCAAGGGCAACATACACTGTAAGAAGAAAACTCTGTAGACTATGGGGCTCAAGTGACACATTCACATAAAGATTTACTGTTCAAATTAACATTCTGAATTTTGATCAGAACACTTTGCATTTCATTACCATAGGTTAGTCCTTATTTCATTACCATAGGTTAGTCCTTAGTCTCGTTTATAGTCAAATCTCTAGACTTTTCTCCCCATGGCAGGACACATTTGCATTAACAACTTCATAGCAATGTGGCATGGTCTTTTCAGTCAGATTGCATGGCATACACTACCACTCCAGAACAGCACACACAGAACTTCATCAATATTCTTTTGCTTTTCACCCCAGTCTGTCCTTGCTGTAGCAAATTGTTAATGCCTTTCTTATCTTCATGAAGTTTTTTTCTCTACAGAATCACCAATACCATTTTTCCTCTCCTCACACCTCCAGCATACATTCCAACTGCTTGCAAACAAAGTTGTAAAAAACAATTTTTTGTTTAGGACTGTAACTAATAACAATTCTCTCTGTCTCACACTCTCCTGACCTCTCACGGATGCACGCACTTCATTTTACTGATGCCACAGATTCTCAAATGGACTTGCTGATGGTGCTCTGTCTCACCTTGTATCATAAAGTGTCTCCCTGCATCTCCTCTTCACCCTTGACGGATTTACTCTTACAATTTACAGCACTTACAATCAGCCTTTCCAAAATTAAGGCCCTATTTACCCACAGAAATGATACGGCTTGGTTAGTCTCCCTTTAGAAGGGCCCTGTTTAAGAATGGAAAAGTAGTAAAGCTGAAATGGGAATCAATTAATAAAGAATTAAAGAATTGCAGTATAATTAATGTTACTCCATACAGATTTCTGCAAAATAGGTCCTGTCAAACAAATCCAATTTCATTTCTTGATGAAATTAGATTCGATTGATAAGTGTAATGGTGTAGGCATGACAGACTAAGACATTTGTAAACATACTTGGCTTAATTATTTGAACATATTCCATCACTGGATTTTCACAGCCCCCAAACACCCTGCTCGCATCTTTTCCAGTCATGTCTTTCAGTGGTACACATGCCATCACGTGGCTGGGGAGGTCAGGAGATGTGACTGACATCTATTTCTGAGCACCTGTGAAATGAGTGTAACAAGCTCCAGTGCACTACCACATGGAAGAAAATGGTATTTATTAGCAGAATTTGAATATGCTGGCTTTATCCACTCATTCATTCTCACTCTCTCTCTCAGAGTTCATCCATCACACTGTCAAGTGCACCAAGATATGTGTTCAGGTAGTCTGACAGAGAAGATTTGCACATGTCACAGCGGACAAGGGATATCAACTATTAAGTTCCTGTCACAACACACTTTTTTTTCTTAACTTGTAATGACAAATTAGTTTTTGCATATCTTTTATAATTTTTATGAGTCAACAACTGAAAAAAGGTGGTCCTTTGCTTCCAAATCCTGCCTGCTTAGGCATTATCAAGTCTTAGTGAGGTTTCAGGTCAGTAGCTGATTTGTTTACATAGAGTATGTCTGAAAAATAAACATTTGTTTGGCTGGTGTAGCTCTCTGTTGGCATAACAGGGAAAGAATTGTCATCACATGCACAATGTGTGTGTGCTAGTACCTTATGGCCTTTTAGTGTCCTTAGAAAGTGAGGTCTTATGCTGGAGAGATGTCTGTAGTGTGACTTTTTGGGCTTGGCTGTACAACACATTGCTAAGTTTTATTGCTGGGAACAATGTTCTCTATTATTAGCACATTTCACTCTTCTCACACTTTTTTCACTGTTTTTTTTCAAGTGTTT
This sequence comes from Anthoscopus minutus, assembly GCA_013399455.1. Taxonomy (NCBI): domain Eukaryota; kingdom Metazoa; phylum Chordata; class Aves; order Passeriformes; family Paridae; genus Anthoscopus; species Anthoscopus minutus. The sequence goes on along the minus strand of VWYI01025728.1, from coordinate 89,281 downwards.
ACAGAGACATATTTGCATCTGTATTTCATTCATACTAATGTTAGTATTTCTGCTACAAGTCTCTACATGTTCAGTTACATGAGAGGAAAACCAACTTATTACGAAAATCTCCAAAAGAAGAAAGCTCAAGATATACAATCCAGCAGAGTGGATGTGCCAGTTTGCCACATTTACAAGGCACAAGAGAAATAAATGAATTCACTTTTCAAATAGAAAATGCATTTACTGGGCTTAGCTTGTGTGATCCAATAGACTTTCCTAGCCTCAAGCAGAATTTCTCCAATGTATACCAATAAAAAAGGTGCTGTGCTGTGGTTACTTTAGACAGCTTGGAAGTGGACTTTGTATCCTTCAATCCTATGAGTTGCAAGTTCTTGATGTGCTTCAACTGCAACATTCCTTGACATAGGGATCCTACCCCCAAGTGGAGAATGCACTTGTCCTGACTATAAATTTAACTTGCTCTTTATTGCACCCCGGGAACCAGGATTTGAGCATCTGTGTTTTCCATGTGGCACTTCCACCTCCAAGCTGCCTTTCAAACAATGCTGCTAGCTTCCTGCAAAAGGCACAGCTCACAAAGACAGCCCCTTCCAGAACCTTCCCCACAGACATGTTGCACTCTTAGGACACATCTCTTCTCCTTCTTTCTGTGCTCTAGCCTTTTCTCAGGCAGCCCCATGGCAGCAACCACTGCATGCAGCAAACACAGGTTCACACATCACAGAACAAAAGCATCTTTCAGGACTGAATCTTATTCTTCAAGCTGAAAAAAACCCCATGGAATTTATTTATTTCAATTCCAGTAACAACAAAGCCATTTGGGAACAAGGAAGGCTCCTGCCAAGTGATGTGCAACATGGACACATCAGTCACCTCCAGAGAGTGTCTGAGTGGTCACACAGTGGTTCATGGCAATTCCTTACACAGCTGGGGCTCTGTTCCTCCCACATCACCAAAAAATGAGTGAGCAGGCAATGAATGTTAGCAGCCATCAATAACTATCAGTTTAGGATGGATTCAAAGATTGAAAGCTTCCCCTACACAAATGCAAAATGCCCAAAGCCTCTCAGGCCATCGTTCTGCCTTTCTGCAGTCACATCTATTCATAATGTGTCCTCCTCACTACAGCAGGAGGCAGAGAGCTCAGGAGAGAACTACAGCCATTTGTCACCATTCTGCTGATTAGCCCACTTTGTCTCAATGTTTTTGGTGATGGCAGTGTTAATATGCAACGTTTCACTAGCATACAACTCTTTAAAAACTTAAGGGGTTAGGCTAAAACCAACCAAACAACATATCTGAATGTGAAAATTATATACTAGGGTACTCTCTAGAAACCAGAAATTCAAACATGACAGAACTGTATAAATGGTGAGAATAGGGGAAACTTTAGAGGAAACCAAGGCAGCCTCTCTCTGAAAATACTGAAAAGCTAAATTTTGTGCCACTGAATTCAGGTAAAATTATTATACTCCTCCGCATCTATTTAATATCTCCTTGAAAGTGTGTGCTTTTTCTCCTCATTTTAATCCATCAAAAGACCAGAATAGATAATGTGATGCTCAGTGCTACATTTTTACACTTTGGCAAGTTGCTTCTAGACATTCTGTGAGGTCAGAATGCCCCCACATTTGGTAAATAATAACTCCCTTATTTCTACAATAACCCCTTATTTTTCCATAGATGGGTTTCTCTACCTCCATCTCATCTTGCTTGCTTTATTGAATAGATGAATAGATCACCTTTGACTTCACATAATTTTGCCCTTCCTTGAGAGACTCTTGAGCATCAAGATTTCTTTTTTTCTCCTGTACTGAATTAGAATTTTTTTTATTTCATTTTTTTTACTGTAGACACAGGCACGATGGATTCTAATATCACAAAGAAACCTGTAAGGACTTTATATTTTATGAAAAATACCTGCAATTTATATGTACAGCCAGCTTCAAATCTTAAACACTCCACATCACAGCCAGGTGAGGTTTAAGGACAAACACATGCATAATTCATGAAAGCATAACCATTATTGGTCGCTCTGTAGAATAAATAGTCCTCGGTAGACACTGTGCATCTGAAGGATGCACCATATTCATGCTAGCAATATAGAGCTAAATTTTTATTTATGGTGCACTTGCAATCCATTCAATTCTGTTTCCATTTGAACACACTGGTGAAATAGAGTGCAATATTCTGTTTCAGTTACCAGCACAAGATGCACAACTCGAAGCAGGGCTCCCGATAGCCAGAGAACACAGAAGAGCTGATGACTGCACAGAGTCCACCAGGGATCTCGTTATGCCAATCTAATTAACCTGGAAAATGCACAGCTAGCACCGTTCTCTGGGCTCGCACTCAGATGGAAAATGGGCTGCTCAAATATTGTGTGTGCAAGGCAGGCTTCTCATAACTCCCAAGTCAGCAGAAACATTTAAGCATATGCTTACCATTAATGTTAAACAGGTGCTTAAGTACGCTGCTGAACAGGGAACACGACAAGGAGCACACCTCTGGAGGACGTGATTTTTGCTTTAATTGCTGTTGCATAGGATTTATTTGCTACCCTTAGATATTACCAACAGCCTCTTTTCCCTACCAAGACTACAATTCTGTTAAAATTTGATTAGGAAAAGAGTGAGAAATGCTCTCTTTATTAAAAAATCATGAAAAAAAAACCCAAAACAAGATGTATCTGTAAAATCCAAGATACTGGAACAGAGAGGAGTAAATTTTAAACTTTCTAGAATCTTTTATACATTTTGATTCCCACAAAAATATCTAAATCCAACCAAAATGGACCATCCTTAACAATGTTTTTAACACATTACAAATGTAGATGCACATGGTTAATGCAAATGAAATAAAATGCACAGAGAATAACATAAAATCAACAGAGAATATAACATGAACTTCTCTTCCCTGAGAAAAATTCTAAATAGCGAGATCAGTAAAGGCTCAGTCATACTGATAGGAACTACAATTAATTTCTGAATTACTGCTCTACCCACAGCATTTTATACATCCTTCATGCAGACCACAGAACCAGTTTTTAACAGAGTCAATAAACTCAGAGCTCATGAATAGTCATACTCCTGCATCACAATCACTTGCTTTACAAACTAGATCTTCATAAGTGGTACTTTCAGCCCACTCACAGCCGGATGAGAAGGCATTATTATGAGCATATTTTTTTACATCCTTATAATTAGGCACTAGAAAAAAAAAAACAATACAAGCTTATTTCTAGGTTACTTTGGTTATATCGTAGGCTACAGAAGAAGTACTCAGTATTTACAGAAAACATGCCAAGCTATAATTTCAATTTTTGTTCTGCATTTTTAATGTCAGTTCCAAATGATAAGCAAATAAAAATGTTTCATTTTCAGCATGTTTTCCAGTTTAACATCATCAGTGCAAACAAACATAAGCAGAAGTCCAGGCATGCAGCATGCTCTGGGGAACAGCTGATGGAGGAGCTCATGGGGCTCTCCATGGGGGACAACTTATAAAATGGGATGAAGTAAAATATACAGAGTGCCTTTCTTAACTATCCCACTCTTCTTTTTTTCTGCTTGCTTTCTTACCATGCAGTTCACCTTTTCATTATTTTTTTCTTGTCAACTGCATATATTTCAGTGTTGTTACTTTTTAGAAATTACTGAAAATCCCTGGTGACGCAGAACATTGTGGGGTTCTGTGCTGAGACTCAGATCTGAAAACACCTGAGCCTCAGACAAAAGTATTACTCATTTCAGCAGGAGTAGTAAACCCATTAAGTTTGGCAAAAGTTTTGCTTGAGTAAGTGCTGAATAATGACTACAGAATGAGGCTATGCAATATGTGACTGGAATTCATGCCAAGTCTGTCTACACATGCCTGAGTTGACAAAATCTCCTGGCCAGTATTCCCTGTAACTTGAGAGGGATTTTCCACAGCACTGACCAGTCTGTGGAAAAACCTGGGCATGCAATATTCACCACTGCAGCTCATCCCACAGTATTGAATTGTTTGGTTTCTCATACTTGCTTTGATTGGACATTTGTGTGCATCTCAGGATAATCCCTTAAATCATCATTCCATAGTAATTAGGGATAAGATGGTGGGAATACTTCATGGAAACAGACACACTATGAAAAAGACCTTGTCATCAAAAAAAATCCTGAATTAACTGCTGGAGGTGCCCAGAGTTTGGAGCAACTTGGGAACCACCTATTAACGACTGAGGTTTGGACTCAGATCCAGTTACACATAATAATTCTCACGCTGATCAAGATATGACAGGAAATTTCACTGCTTCTGCTCCCACTCTGCACTTCCATAGCAATGAAGAGGATATTTCTGGGCATTCAGAACCCACAGGGAAAATTTTTTGCTCAGAACCATCAGCAAGGCACACACTTCTTCCCAGAGCACAACATAAACATTACAACACAGATGCTCCACGAATTCCCAAGACCTCACCAATATTTCCCCAGATGCACAAAGACAGTTTTTGCAAAAGCAGAATTTAGACATAATCTTGATAATCCTCTCCAAGGGCAACAGGACACTACAAATGCAAACTTTGTGTCTACAATGAAAGCTCTGTTCGTACAGCATCCTTAAGAGGATAGAAAACCCATGCAATCTACAGGTGAATGCAGGCTACAGCTGGGTCCCAGTTCTCTGTGTACTGTGAGCATTCAGGCTCTAATGGTTTAGATTTATTTGTAAAATTGCATTCTTAACTGCAGCCTTTTCAAAAGGACTGAGCACTATGGGAACTTGCTAAATACAATGCTCCATTGGGAAGGAATGCCAAGCTTACTAAGTGACAGCATTATGCATTAGTGGATTACATGAGATTTAGAGTACATAAAACAATTTAATAAATGGGCTTTGCTTGTTAATCTCACGTGAGTCACTGTGTAGTACAATACTTTACAGACAGCACACATGCAAACACAGACCTAGAAGAATAAATCCTCATATTACACTTGTGATGACATTAAACCATTTGGATTAAATAATTTTAAAGCCAAGGGTGCATTATAGTATTCTAGGACAGCTCAGTTTATACAAACTATGGACCAAAAGATTTCTGCTACAGGATGGCACCTTGCTGAGATGGAGCTCCTCTCCTGCTACAGCTGGGCTGTGCTGCTGGGAGACTCATCTGCTTCTTTACAAGCCTACAGGGATCTGGGAAGAACAAAGCTCCAAACGTGGAGCTCATCTATCCTCACATGCTACTGCAGATGTAGTTGACAAACCCTGGGCAGATGTGCAGAGTAGCTTTTGTCTGATGTAACAGAGGAGGCTGGAAAAGGCTCTTAGTCTCACTTAAGGTGCTCTGGAATATCTATGACTATGTTTAAGCAAGAGAGAGACTCATCACTTAGATATCTGCAGGGTAGATGTTTATGGTTCAGCTTGTACCTTATAATTCTTGAATCAATGGAGAGAAGTTGGCATTTAAGAGTGCAGGTATGCTGGCCCATTTTACACATCTACATGGAGATGAGATGAATCATGCCCCAGACTCCACTGACTAATTTGTACAGAGAGCCCAGGCTGACTAACTTAGATATAAATGTCTATACTGAAGAAGACAGTGTTTAGTCAAAGGAATCCTATGCCCATCTTGTTCTAATGAAGAATTACCACACTCCCACAGAATCTGTTCTAGCAGTTCATCACCTTCACTGTATAAGTCAGGCACTTTATCTTCTAGTTTGGAATACTCTAACTCAAACTTCCAGGTTTGAATCTTGTTCTGTCTCTGTCAGCTGCATTAAAGACCCTGCTGGTAGTAAGGGCTGTGTACACAGTAGAGGTGTTCTTGGGGCATGATTCTCTATTGGCTTCCCCTTTACATCACAGTTAGGCCAATACTGAGAGAGTGCAAAGCTCTGCAAAGAAACGAGACCTCTGAGATACACGAGAGTGACACATGAAACGTGCTGTGTAGTATCTGCTGGCAGTTGAAAGACTCATTCCACAGCATAAAAAGCACAGCACTCTCCTCATCAAATAAAGCCTCAGGCCATCAACATCTACAAAACTTACATTTTAGGTATTTATCTTAATAAGCAAATCCAGACTTCATTAATGAATAAATGTAACCTCTCAAATACAAATGCCGTCTTCCCAGCTGCACAGACAGCTCTGTGGCTCTGTTGCTGCTCAGGACTCTACAGCCACCCACTCAGCTGTCATTCACTTAAATCATAACAGTTCCTTCAACTTCTCCTCCTTTACTATTTGGGAAAGCAGTGAAAAGATTCGGAAAGAGAGGGAAGGGATAGACTGTCCTGTGAAACATCAGACAACTCAGAGGAGGAAGGAAGAAATTAACACAAAGTGCACCTTTCTCCTTGCAAGTAAGAGGAACCAGAGAAGCTGCTGTGGAATACTGAAGAAAAAAGATGCAGGTGTGAGGAGCACCATCATATTCAAGATTTTGAACCCTTCTGACAGTGAAAATTAAAGTTAGATCACATGTCTTCCTTCAATATCACAGTGCTAAACAGCAAGCCAGCAATGTGGAGTGCTTCCCACAGCTCCCAAAGTCATTCTGAGGCAGCCTGGCACCATGTATCAGAGGTCCTCACAGGTCCTGCAACTTTAGTGGATCCTTTATAATTCCAGGCTTTGAACTTCTCTATCCTCTAAATAAGGATGTATCTAAAAGGACACTAGGTTACATGGACAATATTAGGATCCTACAAAGTTTGTGGATCTCTCTGCCATCCCACCTTAAACATAAAAAACACTCCTGATTTCCACCATCTAGCAACATGACAAGAGAACAATCTCAGCATATCTTACAGCTTTCCCACAATGCAGCAATTCCAGCACCTCCTATGGACTCTATGCCTGCTGCACATATTATCCTAACAAAGGGAAACCCTCGTCCCCCTTTATGCCTGACCCAGAAATGATAAGAGAATGTTACAGTCCTCAAAACAATTTGCCTTTCACTAAGCAGCCACAGTCCCAAAGGTTTTTTTGTTGCAATTCTTGCTGTAGTATCAGCAATTTAATTCCTGACTGGCTTTAAACTTCAGCTGAACTCATGATAGCTCACCTGGGAACTGCTACCACAGTTTCCTTGCTTTTGGTTCCGGAGCTCCCTGTGTTTTAACTGAGGGAGTAGACAACTAAGGAATAGTACACAAAATGTGGATTGCATCTGGCTTCTAAGTCAAGCTAAATATAAGAGAGAGGGAAGGCTAAAGTAGCAAAGAGCTGCATTGGATCAGAAACGACACCAGTTCAGTGCAAGGGTTTAAAAAAAATTCAATCTTTACACAGCTTTTTTAGCCCTTGTTAGAACAACTGCATTTTTGGCTGAGAAGAATTTCACCCTGTTTCAGTGCCATGTGATTGAACAGGGCAAGAAACACATCTGTAGGTAAATTATAGCAAATAAGGGAAATCACAATAGAACAATAAGGTCTTATTTATTTTAGTAAGAATTTATTACTCCTGAGAGGCACCAGAGTCGTGCTTCTCAAGGAAGAGCAGGAGCACTCCTGGGATGACAGAGTAGCTTAGTCCTCATGCCAATTGTACCCCTGAGGTCTCTGAGGCCTCAGAGGTGCTAGCAGACTTCTGAGGAGATAACAATTGCCACTAGGCTTATTTTATCTGTGTTTTTTATGTGTACATCAAACTGCAGCTATCAGAGCTTAAATTTAAGTGGTCAAACCAAAAAACTAAATCTCCAGACTCTCCTTCAACCAAACTGCCTCTTTTGTCCTATTTATACATTTTTCATCAGAGTAAAGCAGAAACATGGCACATCCACCACAGTTTCTCTTGGCAGTTTCCAAACAACTGAGCAACTGCAGGTTAGACTGACATTCAGAACATGAGTTTCACAGCAACATCCTTCTAACACATATAGATAGAGCAGGGTATTCACTGCTTCCACTGACCACTAAGTGCACCAAAGCAACAGCCTGCTCACACACAGCACCTTAATTTGCCTTCAACACTCCTCTGTACTCCCCCAAGCCCATTGTTCCCACTCACCTAATTGTTTACAAAATTATACCTCTGACAAATTGGGATTTTTATGAGTGCTTGAAAGAGAAGAATCTGGCACTACAGTAAAGGCCCTCTTCCAAACAGCTCTTTCAGATACATTTGTTTGCAAATCCATCAAAAACAAACAAACAAAAAGCCTATGTACATGAATGATCAGTCCCTGGGGAGACACAGGGAAGTGTAGAATTAAACGTGTAGCTGGCACTATCATCCTTGGCCTAACAACTGGATATATAAGGAAAAAGTCCGGCATATTTTAAAGAAATAAATTATTTATCCATATCTAAAATCAGGATAAAATGCAAGTGCATTAAATTTACCTCCAAAAGTGATGAACATTTATGTCCATATCGTATTGTCGCATATTAACTTCAAATACACTGTGGAAAACTCAAGGGTACATCAGTTCTTACTAGGAGGAACCACTGTGTATTAATCATTCCCTACAGCTTTCATATAGAATTAAGTGAAATCCCATTGTAAGAGCCTGAGCTGTTTCTGTAAGTTGCATTCCCCTGGCTCAAATGATGAATGGGAAATACAGCAGTAAAATAAAAATAGGCACCTTTCCAGGTAAGTGCTGTTGTTCAAAAAAAACCCAAACAAAGCCCTGGTAAAATACTGCCACAGGGATAAAAACATTTATCTCAGTGTCACAAGAATGGCTTCCTTTTTTGCTGGTCTAATTAGGTAATAAAGAAATCACAGGTGTAGTGACTCCATGAGCTATTACCACATTTAAAAAGGGTCCACTGCATGGCCAGGGACCAGTGTGTCAGTATTATCACTTGCTGTCACATCATTTTAGGAATGAAATAGCTCAATTTAACAAAGATTTTTAAAGAGAAGAAAAATCAATACATAGTTAGAAGCTTGTCAAGATTCTAAGCAACAGCAAAACTGCCAGAAAACAAACAAACAAAAGTTATGGTGGACTTTGAATTTTCAATGACTCTTTGAATTCTGCTGAGCAGATTTCACACACCCTAACCCTGTATTCTCAATCACTGCCAGATATGTGAGGGAGAACATCCACAGCATAGGATTTGACATGAGTAGTTCAGGATTCTAAGTTTAATTGCAACAAAAGTGATATAAAAGCAAAAGTACTATTTTTTAAACAACAGCTTAAGGAAAAGGATGAAGTACCATGTTTAACTTCTTGGAACTTCCATCCAAAGTGTACCTCAGTTTTTAGGATTAGGTCTGCTAAATACTATTGTGAAGAAATAATCTATTTCTATAGAGTGCCTTAGAGCTCAAATATCCACCTAAACTTAATTCTTGCTTAAATAAACTGCAGATCCAACTGCAGCCACAGACCAGACTAACACAGAAACCAGGTGTGTTTGGTTTAGGTGGCCCACAAAACCAGACATTATTTAAATTAACCACCTGTCTCCCCCACCAAAATCAAATGTAACAGTTTGCCTGTCTCCAAATTTGATTCCCAGTGTCTCAAAAATGAGGTCTCCAAGGAAAAGCCTTGCATTCGAGCACAGGGAGACTGCCCCAAGTGACAGAAGTAACTGTGACTTAGCAGTCTGAGGGGCCAGATCCTACTCCTGTGAGTCAGAGGCAAAAACTATTGTCTCTGGCTGAAGGCAGGAGTTGTGGGCAGCCCCTGCTCCCTGTGTGCAGATCCATCACCCAGCCTTTGCTCATCCTGCAGGGCTGTGGATATGCGGATCCATTTTGCCACACTCAGAAACACCAGCCAGAAATCCCAGCAGAAGCTCCAGCCCTGTGCTGAGTGGCAGTGAGGGAATCCCTGTCTGCTCCTCATTCCCTGACTTCAGAGACTAGCAAGGAAAATGTGCAAGAGGTTTTTATTAATTCTGTGATTATACACATTCTGTGTGTGTGAATTAGCCTCACCCTGTACTTGAATCAAACAATGTCATCTCAGCTGGTTGATTATTTTTTCTTGCTGATAGAGAACACTCTAACAAAAGGTTATAATAACTACTAGGATGAGTAGCTTAAGCAGATAATAGTCTAAATTTTTCCACCTTAAGAAAGTTCCAGCACTAGATATTTCCCAGGCATTTAAAAAGCACAATAAAAGGAGCACATTGCAATCACATAGCCTGCGCAATTCTCCTGGGAAAAAAAAATGTTTGTAGAAGTTCCTGCTCAGTTCCCTTACTTGAAATCACAGGTCACATAGCATTGCACCTTCCTCTTAAACGCTACTGCTGGAAAAAGCAATATTATTGGAATTGGAAAAGGAGGCACTTCCTTAAAAAGCCAGCAAAGCATTTTACTACAGAACTTGATTAAAGGACGGCAAATACTTTGGCTGCTTCTTGAACACGTCAACAGAAGGCATGAGAGAAACAGATACTACCTTTGCATTAAATATTAGAATTTCCTCTCACAGGGGAGGCAAAACACAGACAGGAGTGCTCTGCCTGAGCAGAGAGGGGACAGGAGACCAACAGGTACCCTTTAGAGCTTCAGGTTATTTGAAATGAGTTGGTTTTAAGGCGAAGCGCCCTGAAGCCTCTCCCAGCCTGCGGTGCACCCCCGCCCCACCGCAGCGAGCTCCTCCCGGCTGCGGAGCCGCCGCATGCGGGGCCCCGCGCACCCCCAGCCCCGCCGCCCCCAGCGGGTCAAGCCAGCAGGCAAAACACACCAATATATTTCCATCAGCACAAGATGGCAACCAGCACTTCTTCCGGCAGAGCAGCTGGATGCTTTTATTTTTTCCTCAAGGGAGGAGGGGGATTATTCAAAAGGCATCCCGAGTAGGGGCTTTTTGGTTTGATTTTTTTTTTTTTTTAATGGCATGAAGACAAATGTTTCCAGTAGTAATGCCGGAGGAAAAGCGAGGCAGCCCGCACAGCTCCCAGCTCACGCACACACATCGTGGTCATCAACTTGGCGAAGTTGGCCGTGCTGGGGCGCGGTGCCCCAGCGAGCCCCGCGCTGCGCCCCAATCCCCCGGCAAAGAGGGACGCCCCAGCACCCCAAAATCCCCCGAGACCCCCTTCAGCAGGGGGACAGACACCAAGCGGGGCAAGGACAGTAAGCAAAGCCCTGTCTCCCCGGCCAGCCCAGCCCCAGCCGCGGGGGCTCCGCACCGACCGGGTCTGGCAGCGCCGAGCCGAGCAGGGAGCCCCGACACTTACTTACAGTCACTGGAGGCGCCAGCTGCAGCCACTTACCAGCATGTTTCCTTGCATTTTAGCCGTTTGAAACATTGCCTTTTCCTTCATTTTTGCCGTGTGTGTGTGCGCGTGTGCTGTTCCCCGAGTTACTTAATCCAGCGGCTGGATCACTTTAGTGAAGAACTGGCGTGCACTTGCGATGGCTCTTTTTGGTGTGGAGTGGAGGGGACTACGAGCAGCGGAGGGGGAGGGTGCCTGCTCTCTATCTTTTCCTTCCCCACCCTTTTTAATATATATTTTTCCTTTTGACCAAAAATAAAAAAAAATAAAAGAAAGAAAAAAAGCCAATAAAATAATGCAGCCCCTGTCAGAGGAAAGGGGAGGCGGGAGCAGCGGGGGCACCCAGCTCTGTCACTACCCGGATCCAGGTTTTGCCCTGCGGGAGCCGGCAGGGCGGGGTGGGCAGGAGGGAGCCGCACACACGCCCCCCGCC
>VWYI01025728.1:0-77184 GCA_013399455.1 Anthoscopus minutus | reverse complement strand
GACCCTCCCGATCCCAGCCCACGGGATGCGCGGGGCGCTCTCGGGGGATGGGGCGCTTCCAGGCACTTGTCCCAATGCCAGGGTTTGGGTCCGAGGCGAGCCCGTCCGCACGCCGCAGCAACGGGCAGGGGGATGTCGGAGCTCGGTTCCTACACGGGAAAATGCAAAGCTGGAAGCTGAGCCCGGCTGTGGCCTCTGTGCCTTTCCAGCGGTGCCCACACTTGTGAGAGGTTTCCCGTGGCTGTCACTGCAGTCCCTCAGCTGCGCTGCCCCACAGGTGGCTGGAGCAGCTGCTGGAAGACGGCGTTACCCTGCCGCCCTTGTGAGAACGTGGTCCCTCCTCGCTTTGGTGCAGCTTTCCAGGGACAGAGACTTGCCACACATCCAGAGGTTTACACTTCAGCTTGCATACTGAAAAAAATCCTTGTGGAGTGTGGTCTCTTTTGTCTCTCCCTGATGCACCAGAAGTAATTACATTTCAGGAGAATTAGGTGCCCGTCGATTTCACAGGAACAGGGCTGCTTTGCATGTTGCTCACTCAAAGGGGTAGAAGAAACTGAGAAGTGATTTGCTTAATATCTGAGAAGGGAAACCAAGAAGAAAAAAGCAGGGACTCTTTATCATCCAAGGTTTGACCAAGCCAATGGCTAAACCAAAAGCTCTCTTTCTTCCTTTCTTTCTTTTTTTTTTTTTTTTCCAGTGGGGGGAACTGCAGACATATCTATCCACGCATCCTTATTTTATGCCCATCTGTAGCACTTTGAACTCTGCTGCTATTCACAGTCTGCAGCATCTTCACTTCACAGGCAATGGGTGTTCACTAGAAATAGGACACAACCTGTACAACCCTATAGCGTTGTTCACACTCTAGTTTTCTTTAAGCCACCCAGCTGTTGAAAGATATTAAAATACAAAACCTCACCCAAGACATTAAGCAAATGTCTCAGTAATGGTGGTAATGGGAGAAGTGAGACTCCAAGACACCTGGGGGAAGTGCCAGTGGCAGGGGATACTGGTACCTTTGAGGATTACCTCTGGGAGCTTTCGTTTTACAAAAATGTCACCCCTCACTTGAAGATCTTGAATACTCTTGTCTTTATTTGGGAATAGCTTGTACATCACACAAGCATTTCTGGCAGGAAGTTCTTCATTACGTTCCTCAACCTCTGGTCTCAATTTCTTTACTTTGATTTTGGTGTTTCATCAGGCAGTTCCTGTTCCATCTCGGGTTTTATGCTTAGGTGTTTTAATTATGTACAAATGAAAAATATACCTGTACTTCAGTGTTAGTAGCTCCATTTGCCTCCTGCATTACTTCAAACACCAATAGAAATACCATACAATGAACTCTGGCAGTAGAGGGGTTTTGGGTATTTTTCCCTCAGCTTTGTCATAATGCAGTTGCAGTGTTTATCTCTTATTTTCATTTAATATTTAATTTATGCACTATTGGCATAAAAGTAGCAATTATCTTGATTAAAACAGCTTTGTTTAAAGTTGAGATTACTGGCAAAATGCTTGGTTTACCACTGACAATATCCAGGGCTTTTTCTTTTATTAAACATCAACCAGGATCCATTTGGCTGGAATTTATACATTATTATGTTTCCACTTCTGCAATGGAAGTCTGACCCTACAATCCAGAAATTAAAGAAACAGGAAACACAAGTGTTTTGCAGTGTTGTGCAAAATGACACTGATGATGTTATGGCAAAAATGCCAAACATATTATGAGACATAATTCTTGTTTACAGTTTTAAATCCTTATTTTATGACTCCTTAGACACTTTGAGAAAAGACATAGTGAATGGTTTATCTCTGAAAAGTTTTATGACCAGAGTCTACCCTTGGAATTTTCTGAAGCTGAGTGGATAAAGCTCTGGTAATCCTGGTTTGACATGAGAGGTCACCTTGTTCTGAGCAGGTTGGGCTAGAGACCTCCTGAGGCCTCTTCCAGCCCGAAGGATCACAGCATCCCAGACACAGTGACCCTTTAATTACAGACCAAAATGTCCCTGTAACAAATGACTCATCTGTTGCTTTCTAAGATGATTCCAAAACTGCATCCCTCGTGTTCCCAGAGGTTATGCTGATGATGACCTTGGCTGGTAATTTTCAGTTCTGGACTGCTTTTGCTTGGCTGATGGAACAGCTAAGACTTGTTCTTGGGTCTGCAAGTGCAGATTTGTACCTCAGGCTGTGGCAAGGTGATTCTGTTGCAAACAGTCAATGACATTGTTCTTCATATTTGGGACTTTCCAGGGCAGCTGCTAGTGGTACCACCACATTACTCCCTCAGGTGCATTAATCTGACTGGACTCCCTGTCATCCACCATTCAGACATCTTTTGAGCTTTTCTTCTTGATGGATGTTCCCCACGTCATTTTAATGGAAAATCGCTAGAGCTGCAACAAATACTCTCACTGAACAAAGAATCGAGTTTTTTTATGATTAGGAAGTGACATGGTGAATGCAGAAAGATGATCTGAAATTTCTTCCGCATTTTTGTAGGTAACATATTTTTTTGCCTCCTTTGAGTGATGAGAAAGGACAGACAATCGTCCTGGGACCCAATGAAGTAGTATGATTTAAGTAGCTAAAAAGCCTCCATATTTAAGACCAGAGATCTAGCCCAGGAAACCTCAATAAAACATGAAAATATTCCTTCATCATATCAGATCATTTTCCTCAGAGGGAAAATGTGAAAACTCATTACTTTTGCATTCCTTGGCTTAGTCTCAGTGCACCTCCTTTGCCAGTAGATTTGCTTTTGATATGAATGTGGGAAGGTTTGGCCCAGACTCAGCTGCATCTTAACAGAAAGGTCTGAAGAGAAACCCCTGTGTAAAAAGGGTTTTTCTGCAATCCATCCTTTTGTATCTAAGGTGCATAACAGGAGGAAAATCCTGGAAAATCAGAAAGTTTTCATTTTAATTCTGATCTAGAGATAGCCTCCATGCCTCAGGTACCATGACAAAACCAACATGGCATCTTCATCCACCAATACTTTTATAGGGCATTTTGAGAAAATGGGCTTTTCTCACATCTCTAACAGAATGAGATCTAGGAAAAAGAAATAAAGCCTCATAGATATTTTATTCTTTGTGGGTTTCAGTACTCTAAGGCTGACTTCTTTATCTGAGAAGGAACACAGGCTACAATGCTTACATCCTATTCACAATACTTTATTTAAAGCCATGTTGATAAGAGACTGGGAGAATTTATTTTATCAAATAAAACCCATTCAATGCATTTGATGCTGGCTCTCCTCACTCTCCAAACAAGCCTAGGAATAGTCCTTCTGAATAGAGAGAAAGAATTAATTTCACAAAGTATTAGCTGGCTGCAGAGCAAAGACATTCATTTTTTCAATATTTTGAAAGAAAAATCTTTTAAAGATGTAAGACCACAGACAAATACAACAGCTGTTGTACTAAGAGTCAGTTCTAAGAGCATCAGGATTTCACTTCCTCTCCTTAATTTAAGCTTACTTTTCACTTTCTCCAATAAAAGTATTTGTGTTTTCAAAATACAACAAATGGATTTTTCTTCTCAGTCAGACCCTTTTGTGAGGATCCTGTCCTCTACCTGTCAGCTTGATACCACAAGCCTATGCCCAGGCTTCTGTCCAACCAAATTTCAAGACTATGTTCTCTAAGATTGGGCTAAGCCATATTACTCTTTTGCTCTGAGTTCTCCCCATCCTCTGCATCCCATCAGACCCAGGTCCCCATCATATTGTTTTGCCATGTGGCTCAAGTCTTCTTCCCTTCCCTGGGCCCACAGACTGGGCTGAGCAGGAGGGGTGGCTGGTTTGCAGTTTCTGTCAAGCATCCATGAAAGCTGGTGACTTCCAGAAGAAATGCTGAGGGGGAACCCATCCCAAATACTTGTCATCAGAAAATCACTCAGAATGGAAGGACTTCAGGAAGTCTCCACCCCAAGCTCCTACTATAGCAGCATCACCTCTAGGGTCAGACCAGATTGTTCAGAGCTTTGCCATGTGTTGAAATCCTGCAGGAATTGCACAGCCTCCCTAGACAACCTGTTCTAATGGCTGACTGCTCTCACAGGGATAAAGATTTTCCCTATATTCAGTCTGAACTTGTTTCAACTTGTGCCTGTTGCTTCTCATCCTCCTGACACAGTGACACACCTCACTGTGAAGAGCTGGGTTCCATCTTCTCAAAAACCTCCCCAAAGAGTTGGAAAGCTGCTGCCTGGTCCCCTTAAATACATCTCCTCTCCAGGCTGAACCAGTCCACCACCTTCAGCCTCTCTGCAAGGGTTAAATGTTTCAGTCCCTGACCATCTTGGGGCTTTCTGCTAAACTTGCTCCAATTTACATCAGTCATGTAGTGAGGCCCAACACTAAACTACCGATGTGGTGAAATGAGTGCCAAGAAAAGGAGACAACAGCTGAGGCAAAGATCATCTCTAGTACTTGCTTTGTTATTAAATTATAATATTCAAGAGGAATAGGATTGGTGGGATCCCAAATGAAATGTTTGAGTGTTAAGACTGTCCTAAATAAGTCAGAAACAGATTTAGTAATAATAAATACATTCCATAAGACTATTTAGTAATGCAACACTGAAAAAAACCCTCAGAGAATTGCAGCAAGGAACAATTTTTTCTTTGTAAGTGTATCAATTTTTGAGAATTTCATTGCTCAAGCCAAGCTACTCCTTAATACCCTAAAACTTTGCCCAAGTATTTACAGCTTTTAGTATTTTCTTCTCAAGAAGTCTTGGCTTGTCTTCCAGAGAAAAAAATTGGGGAGAAGGATAAAGTAAATACACTATTAAGTAAATTTATAATTTACTTCTGAAGATCACTAATTCTACAAGAGATTAGAATAATGACAGAGCAGCTGCTGTTAAAAAGTTAATATTTGCTAGCTCTTACTGCATGAGAGTGCTTAAACCACCGTTAACATAAATGGGTGAGTCTGAAAAAAAGGAGATAATATTATCTCAGACAGCATCCTTTGTTTCCTGAAAAAGTGAATATGATAGAAACCTCTGAATTTTAGAATTATATGTATTTTAATCAATTATTTTTTAAATTATTAGATTTTCTTGGGTTACTACCAACATATTCTCTACCCTATTTTTCTGACAGCACGTTCATTCACTTGTCATCCCTTCCAGTTCAATGTAGGACTTTAAAACTTCACATGTTCAGGGAATTTGCAGTGGAACAGCTGAACACAGTTGTCTTTGAGAAAAGACTTACTGATAGGTTCCTGTTACACCAACAGGAATATATTTTCTCAGGGGTATAATTGGAGTTTATTCCTCATGTAACAATTTCCCAGAAGTGAGGAGCTCAACACATCTGACATCTCCTGACACGACTGAGACACTAAATACCCATATATGTGCTTTGACATTTAATTCTTAGAAAACGTGGTAATTTGTTAGATTCATCAGTGTTTTGGCTTGAGACACATCACCTCTGAACAGCTATCCCTGAGTGAATTTTTCATCTGCACACAGACCATGGGGTCAGTACAGAGATTCCCAGCTTGCTTTCGTGTAGCCCATGACAAACCCAAGAGCTTGCAGGCTCACATGGGGCAGTGCCTTTTATTTTGTTATGCTGTTGCCTCACCTGGCCCAGGCAGAACCTTCTGTGCTCTCACAAAAGCAGATTGGATGGGGGGCCTCAGATTCATACCTGCAGCACTAAGGAATGTGCTGTATTTTTACTTCCTTAGGTAGAAGTACCTAATGTATCTCATACATGAGTCCCTGTCCATCCTGAGCACAAGGTTTCCTCCTAAGACAAGCAGCAGATAAACTCTGTTGTGCAGCCCATGCATGAAGTGATGTTGATAGCTGTAGGAGGGCACAATCTGGAGGAATTCTACTAGAAGTATAGATTCTGCCTTAAGGCTTCTTGTTTTTTCACATTTCCAACTTTTATACTCCATTAATAAAAGCTAAAAATACACAGAGTTCAAATAATTACTTTTCCATGAATGAAATTGAAGTTGCTAAGGGATTCAGAGTAGGAGGAAAAGCATTCAGGATATGATTTCTGCATCATGTCTGGGCATATGAAATTTAAATGCATGGGGATGCTAGGAAATCATTAGAATCACTAGTAGAAAAAGGAAAATGCTAAGAAGCATTATGGGACTTTGTTTTTCAAGCAAGTACCACTTCTGATTAATCAGACCTAAAGATTTTTATACTTCAAAACCTACAAGTCCTGCTGTAGAATGATATACTCCTCATCAATCTTTTCTAGAAAATATTCTCACTCATAAATGTGCTTTAGATTTCCATCTGGACTTCACCAATACCAGTGCCTGGCAAATGGATCCCATTGTGTTTGCTAAATTAAGAGTATCCTATGCCAGCAAGCTTCTCCCAGTACAAGTGGACACTGCAGAGCTTTAAAACAAATGCATAAATCCACACAAAAGCCTGACTAGAATATAGCATGCCGAAAACAACATATGTGCTAAAGTTTTCTCATTACTACAGAAATGAAAATATAGACAGACTTGTGGTAAACATTTGAAAGTTTGTTATGCAACAGATTTTATCCTCTGAAACAAGTTTAATTTTATTTCAATGCCATTCTGACAGTCTACATTTTTTAAGCACAATGTTGCTTAAAATGTTGAGAATGCAAAAAGCATCAAAATCTCCTTCACTCAAGTGTTCACTCCTGACAGTGATTCCAGCCAATTTGGAAAGATACCAATACAAGTCCCAGAACCAACAAGGATCTCAATTCTTGCGAAGAAAATGCCAAGCACTAAGAGCCAAGGAGGCTCATCCCACTGAAATCAACACAAGTCCTGCCACTGAAGCCACAGCTGCAGCCAGGGTCTAGCCATAAATTTTCCTTCAACACCACTATGAGTCAAGCTCTACTGGTACAGAATATCACAGTTCCCACTTAAGCCAAGCAGAAAACCTGGACCCACAAATGAACCTTCTGTCTAGCACAAGCCCTAGTGATGGCACTTTGCTCAGAAGGCATTCTGTCTTTGGTATATGTTATTTCACTATTCCAATGCATTAGTCCTGCAGGTAACTTATTTTGTGAATATCAATGGATTTCTATTTAATTTGTGAAGCTGTATAGGATCTTTTAAGTAGATAATTTAATGCCTGCCAACTTCCATTAATTTTTAACTAGGCTTTCTAGCCTGGAAGACATACTGAAACATTCTTGTTTCAGATCAGGTGGGTCTATCTTTTGATTAAAGAGCCAATTTTTTATCTTTCATTGTGCTATGGATGATTAAATTTCTCTGCTAATTATCTGTATCACCTCAGAACACCCTGTGTCTGACATAAAATATTTCAACAAAATAAGACTACATTTAATTGCATTGCTCCTTTTCTTAATGATGAGAGGTTGACATAAGCCTGTCAATTCACTTTCAGTTCTCCACCTTAAGGGCAAAGATAATGTTTCTTGCTGTTGGATGATGTTTCTACAACACTGGTAGATTTTTTTTCTCTACTTTGGACTTTGATTTCAGTGGAATTTTAGGACATTCGGTGACCAAATATTGTTGTATAGGCATTTTAACCTATAGGTTATTCTTCTTAGGTGTATTTAGTAAGCTAATTTCTTAATTTTTTGAGGCCAGGTAACTAAGTTTCCTTCCTTTTGAAAAAATTGATATCATGCCTACAAGTAATCTTGTTCTCTGTTGGTGTGAACCAATTACTAGGATGGTGCTTTGGAGTTCTCCAAAGTCAAGGATTTAGTTAATCTGTTGTGACAATCACTCAATTTTAATTATTTGAGTTTATGAAAGTGTGAACTCTCTAGATTAGGGCCTTCACTTTATCACATTTATAAAATATTGGAGCAAACAGGGCCCTGACATCAATCTAATAATATAAAATATTACCATAGAATTGTTGATTTTCCAGTGTTAGTAAGATGGGTAGAGACCAAGAGTTTATCTCTGAATGTCTAAAATATTTAGGAAGAATAGTCAAGTATCTAATTACTTTTGTCAGTTTTCAGCTCCAAATCCAGGTATATAGAATGCAAATGATAATTTACATCAACATTTTGTCTTCAGTTAAAGGCAGTGCTGCATAATATGGAGGTAGAACTTTTCCAAGTGGAATCAAAAGGAACTTTGGAAAAGTTGCTATTGTTCAGGTTGCCAGCCTTGGGGTAGAACAACCAGAGTTTAAAACTGCCTTGGACTTCATTTTGGGGAAGTCCTCTTTTACCTAGAATCATAAATTAATATATCGTTTCAAAATCTTTCGAATGCACTCTATTGTGTCTAGTTTAGATACAGTCATTTAAAGGGAGGGAAACAGCTAGGTAAGGAAAATGGTGTTCATTGCAACAAATACATGGAAAACAACAAACAAGAAGCTCTAGAAATCCTATAAAAATATAAGGCTTATGTCATTCTTCACTTATGAAGACATATAAATGGGGTTCCAGGAAATTCAGCTATTGATGGGGAGGTGAGAGGAACCTCTGGAGATTCTCAGTTAACTCAGGCAGGCCCAACATGTCCAAGTAGATGAATAAAAACATTGTTTTGGTTCAATACAGGGATGCAGAGAGCATCCCTGGGATACTCTACAGAAAGGTATGAGGAAAAAAAGCCCTGGCTCAAAACTTTGGGGTCCCTCCCTCTCTCTCCACGGAGTGACTGTCCAGGCAGCTCACCTGGATCCTGAGTGACCACCCTTCTTGGAAGGGGAAACAAAACTTGAGCCATCCCTTCGAAGGAAAACCCTTTGTGCCTGGAGTCTGGGGAAAAGATGGCCTCTCTGTGCGCTGATCACTGCCTTTCATGTGGTACAGGGGAGAATAAATTCAGTCTTTTGGGTGCCACCACCTCCAGCAAGAACATTCCCTGGCTGCTCTGAAAACCAAGGGATGTGAAAGATGTGTTTCCCAGAGCAGCACTGAGTGAGGGATGCTGGCCAAGGCTGCTGGCAGGAGGAGGCTTTGAGCTGCAGGCTTGGCGGACAGGCGAAGGCCATGGCCATGATGAAATGCAGGATGCTTGTCTGGAATTCAGTGTGGAGCCTCTCTGTGATTTCAGTGGGCTTTCATTATTTATTTTGTTTTCTATTTCAGTCTTCATTGTTCTCTTTCTTCTTTCCTCTGAGAGAGAAGTAGAGTCCAGTGGTTGGTTTGGCAAGAGGTTACGCACATATAATCTTTTGCATAACAAAATATAATTAGAAAATATAAATATAACTTAACTCTATTCCTGCACTGAACAATAAAATGACCACAACACAGACTACTGTGGTGCTCTGATAATTCATCATCCAAATTGCACACCACATCTCCATTAGACTGCCCTTTTCCACAAAATTCGTCTTGCCTTGTTGCGGCAGGAAAACAAAACCAATTTATTAAACAACAATACAATTGAAGCAATGAAGTTCAGTGTTTGGAATGCAACAAGAGGAAACATTTTGAGGATTACAATCTTCTCTTACAGATAACAGTATATATTTTATGCTGATACATTTAAAGGAAAGCCTATTCTTCACAAGTGACTTTGTTTTGAAACACAGCTGTTTTACATCATGGGAGTTCATAAGACATTCACACTTTCTATAGGATAGATCCTTGGTTAGCTGATCTTGGCTTTCAACTACTGGACTTTTTTACCAGATATCTTACATACATCATGGATATGGACAATGTGTCTTGCACAAGGAATGTTAACTAGGAATAGCAAGGGCATGGAAAGGCAAAGTCAGGTTACAAGACAGCAAAACCTTCCCCCTACACAAGCAAGGAGAAAAATGTGGAAGTTTCTGTAGGAATTCTGGCCATGAAAACTTTTGTTTATCAAAACCTGCAAATTGTATCTAAAAACTGTTTAGTTTTAAAATAAATAATCAAGAATTTACTAAGTCACTCATTTCCATTGAAGCTGAGTCCTGTAAACCCACAGTAACTGATGCACCAAGTGAAGATTTACAAACTGCTGAAAAAAAGTCAGGCTACCACTTCCCACAAACTAAGTTAAAATATATTTTAAAAAATATATGTTTTGTAACCAAAACTTGCATATTTGTAAGAAAAGTTATTGACTTTCGTAATACATATTGCAAGGTGTTTTACAAACTGAACCCATATCAATTGTAATTTATAAAGTTTAAAAAAATAAAAAGCAAATGGAATCACTGATTCGAAGGATGAATTAGTGGTAAATTCAAAATGTAAACAACACATTTTGACAGATCCATGCTGTGAAAGGACAGAGAGATCAAGCACAGAGTAAAATGGGAAGTGTCAGAATAACATTGTCACAGTGTCTCTGAAATGGAAATACCAGGAGCAAAAGGAATTGAGGCCAGTGGAAGACTTGGAGCACTAAAGCAAGATGTGAGAAGAATTCAGACATTTGGGTCTACAGATGGAATCGTTAGAATTTCAGCTCAGCCCACACCTCACTCTGGTACATTTTCAGCAACTTTTAAATTGGGGGTTGTGACCTGCACAGTTGTCCTGGGCTCCCACAGACCTGGACTACCCCAAGCAGGTGCCCTGAGCTGGAGCAGCCACGGTGCTCCACAGCTCCTTTGTGTGCTTGGGCTGCCTGCAAACCAACATCCAGCAGCCACTCCACAGCTTTGGGGCAAGGTGTTCTCTCCTCAGCCCTTTCCATAAGGAAAGAGGTGGGTCCCCAAGACCTGTAGGGTCAAGAGCTATAACATACATGCAAATAGCCTTAAAAGTTGAGGAGGAGAACTTGGAAGTAGTTTTTATGGAGAAAAATTACATTATTTTCTCAAATTTTACTGAGACAAAATTTATATTCCCTGTGTCTGCTGCTGTAGTTAGAAGTGGATTGACATCCTAACCCCAGGCAGCCACTCACTGTCTTCTGTCTCCCAATCAGTTCCACACAAATTCTTGCCACCATCTTGAAATTCAAGTGTTATGTGTTTTTATAGAATACAAAGAAAATAACTTCTGAACTCAAAACAGGTCTTACAAATCTGAGTCATTGTCAGAGTGGAGCAATCTGATGTAACTCCACATGCTGCATGAGATTGGCCATTACAGTTTTTATGCCTTACTTCCTCTTGAAATAATTGCCTCTTTTTTATTATTATTTTTTTAATTAAATAAAAAGTAGGCAGTTTTTGGTACAAGAGATACAACTTTTCCCTAACCAGCTGTAACTTGTAGTCTGTTAAAGCAGTTGTTCTGGGGCTATTTTCCCCTTTGTAAGTGAATTTGAAATCAAAGGTGCTTATGAGACAGGGGCTTGGAATATGTCTTGTGGTGCTCTCTTTTTTTTCTGATGTTCCTCAGGCTGCTTTTGCCTATGCAATAAACACTCCATCTATTCTGGTTTCAGCTGAGTCTGAAATTCTGTGTGAATTTATGCGTCTATGAAGTGAATAAATTAGATATGAGCTGAGATGAAGGAATGTAAAAGAAATTATTTTCTTTTCCTTATAACTCCCACAGATTTGTTCTAGTGCCATAGCTATTGTTTTTAAAATTAAAAATGGCAGACTACCAGTTGAGTTAACACAATATCTCTGTAACACTTAGAGAATGGAATTCAGTCTGGCTCCTGCACAGCTAAAATGGACGTGGGTGTTTCTTCTTCTTTCATATGCATTACAGAGGAATGGCTTGGTCTGAGTTCTCTGTGAGAGATACTGAACAACCTCCTGGACATTTCTCTTGCAGTGTGCTCATGATCCAGGCCCCAGTCTCTTCATTCTCTCCCCATCTACTCCCAAACTCTTTTAAATGACTTTGATGACAATCAACCTTCCTTTCACATTTGCTTTCATTCTCCCAAACTATTTTCCATGGCTTATCTCCATGTTCTCTATCAAAAGTATGTTTTCATTAGAGTAGCCTGTGGTCTACAGTGGTCTAGAGCTCTCTTCTCAGGCCTGAGCTAACAACAAAGCCCTTTGTTTACCATTTGTGTCATAATGAATTGGAAATCTGAGTGTTGCCCCACAGATTGCACAGCTCCAGCCCATAAATGTAAAAGGAACTAAAATTCTGTGACATTTTTATGACTACAAAAGCAATTAAGTAATGGATGTAAGTTTGTAAATCGTAATAATTACAGAGGATTGATGTGGCACAAAAGAAAGATGGTTCAATGAAGATTTGTCACGTCTGCTGATATTGCTCTGTGGCCTCAGGCAAGACATGGGCTAGTTCTTGAAATGTCTATAAAGGACTCACTGTCTTCCAGAGGGCTGAGTGCCAGGGAGCAGCAAAAGCAGAGCTGCTCTTCAAGGGAGAAGGAGCTGGGAGACACGGGGCAGCACCCCAGAGGCCTGAGCAGGTCCGAGTTCCATGCAGGAGAAATGGGGTGCCAGATGCAGGTCTGCTCAGCAAGCTCCAGCAGGAGAGCAGCCTGAGACAAGTGACCCCTGGGGAAGGTTTGGGGGTGCAGGGAGGGCAGGGCCTGTCCCTCCAGTGCCAGGACAGCAGGAGGCTGGGCTGGGCTCAGGGACACTTGCAACATAATTCAGACTTGGACAGCTGAGCAGTTTTAAACAGAGCTCCTGGACATGGCCAGAGAATGTGGACACAGGTGCAAGATGAGGCTGGTCAGGGCAGTCCATGCCTGCTGGTGCACTCACAACTGTGGAGTTAAGCACCAATGATCTGTGAGGACACAGATCTTAGCTTCTCTGTGTTTCTCTGTCCATGGAAAAATTAGGACACCACTAGCTCTATTCCAGGCTTATCATTAGGAAACAGGTTGTGATGTTCAGGATATGTCCTAAGAATATTATTTAGAAGTCAAAAGTCGTTACAGTCAAGGAAAGAGCTTTGCCAGCAATATTACAACTGCTCAGGTCTTAACCTGCACAGTCTGTTCTTGAACATTCACTAATGAAATGGGAAAAAAATTACAACAATCAAATAACAGAATTTTCAGGTCTGCTCCCAGAAACCCCTATCCAGCTCCTCCAGGCTCTGGGCAGGGTCCAGTAAGCTGCCTCCCACACCCAACCTTGTTCACCCTTTCAAAGCACAGCTGTAGCATCTTTGTGGAGGAGTTCTGTGCCACCCAAAAAATCCTGAAATTTCAAATTTCAGGATACATAAGATTCAGGATGGGACCTCCATGTAGTTTTACTTCAGCATAGAGAAGCTTGTTGGGATGATTAAAAACCCCTCAACTCCACAATCACAAGAACTCCTTACTGAGTAGAGCTGTTCTCTATGCAGTTATACCTCCTTTCCTGAGGAGTTTGCACAATTTTCTGCCTTCAAACACTTCCCAGTGCAGCCAGATTTTGTCCAGCCTAAGATACCACAGCACAAAGTTCCCACAGAGATTGAGAGAGTGGCTGGCACCCTACAAGACATCAACTACTGGGGCAAATGCCAGGATTTGTCTTTTCCTAAGGACATTCTGAAAGCAAAGGCTGATGAGGTAAACTTCCCTAGACTTCAAGAGCAACCTCCATGATCAGAGCAATCAGTGCACTCACCACTGGTACAGTAGTCCTCCCTTTCTGCCTACACACCATTCAAATATCCAATTTTTAAAAATAATTTCTTCCCAATCTCAAGCAACTGACTCTCCTCTGGCTCTTTGGAGGCACTGCCCCTGAAATGAACTGTAGAGCCTTGGGCACAGTAATTTATCATACACTTTTCACCACTGATCATTTGCTGCCTACCTCATTTTTCCCAGGGACTTACTTTAACTCCAAAATTGATGGTGAAATAAATAGACAAATAAATCAGCCAACTAGATATATCTCCCCTTCTATTACCTGATGCTCTAAGATATGCTGACTTTCTCCTTGCCTCCAAATTTAGTTTTGCCTGTGGAGCAGCTCAGATAATATTCAATCTCCATGCCTCTTTCAGGTTATCCTTGTATAAAACCAGCATGAAAACAGCAAGCTGCTGGCTCTGGAAAGCTAAAGTGCTATTGGAAAGACCTTTTTGAGTTTCAGGGGTTTTCACCACAACCTTCTAGCATACCAGGGTGAGGATACACAACTTCACAGCAAGAAAAACTTGAACTTTGTCAGCACAACAGCTCTCAGCAGCTTTCTGGTTCACATTACTGCCAGGGGATCCAGGGAAGACTAAAGGAGAGCTTTAACAAATGACAAAGGAGAGCCTCACAAATGCCAGCAGCTGATCCTTTTGGCACTGCCAGAAGCACAGACAATAGTGACCCACTGTGCTGTCTGGTCTTTTTTCAGTACAGATAAAATCTGAACACAGAGACAGAACAAAGATCTGCTGAGTGGTGTCCAGTCAGACATTGATTTACTTTTTCTAACTAACATATTTTCGACACAGAATTTCTGTTTATAAACAGAGCCTGGCAGACCTAAAAGTTATAAGCAATGACAGAAATTTGAAGTGCATTTGTCAGGCCAAGAAACCTGCTTTACAAGCGCACCCATCAGAGGAAAATAACAAATGACAAATTACATTAAAACAAAAAAATTACATTGACTTGTGTTCGAGCCAGCACAAGTCAACACAATTCTCTTCAGGTCAGAGAACTTATCCTGATTTACATTAGATGAGCACCTGGCCTCGTATACCTTATGGTTCATCACACAGATTTTACTTTCATGGGTATGACCTCCTAACTCTGGGATCACTCTTGTACAGCTGATGTCAAATGCAGTCTGTCACAGATGTAAATGTTTGTAACTATCATCTCAAGCACACACCAAATGAGCCTTGAAATCCCAGTACATAGAATTAAGATGCAGCATTGCTTCATGCCTTGACTGAAAGTAGCTGCTTCCACACTAAAAGTGCTCAGTAAATATGTGGCAAGGAGCCTGACTGGCAGAAAAAGAGCAGGAGCTGCAGCCCCTCAGGGGCTGTTCCCTGGCTGTGAATGCAGCTGGCTGGAGACCCCAGGCCTTGCTAGAAACAAGCTGTCAGAGGGAAAAGAGCAGATCTGTCTGTGCAGATGGCTCCTGTCAATCAGGTTTTCATTTATTCCTGATGTTCAGATTTACTCCCACTGCAGAAACTTTTCATCCAAAGAAAAACACCAAAGCAACCCTGTTTGAAATTAGCCCTGAGCAGAGACATTTGTAAAAATAACAGCTCTTAAAATAATTATGGGAGAGTTCACACAGCAAAGATGACTGATTGGAAAGATGACACAAGTCCTGAGGGTGAGGTGTGTATGTGCTATATCAGGTAATGGGAAACTTCCTTGGGACTAACCAGAACATAACCTCTCTGGCCAGTAAAAAAAACAGTGATGTAATTTTTGCAATCCAGTAGAGGGCAAACTTAGCCTATATATTCTCAAAGTGCTCCTAAGACAGTGCATGGCTGATGTTCAGACATGTTTATCTTTCATTTGATAACCTACAAAGATACATTGCAACCTACAGCACCAGAATTTATAAGATGAAACTGCTTCAATCATACCTACAATTCAGTGGCTCTTCAGACAAGTCAATGCTTATTACAAAATCAACAGACTGGTAAGGAGCAACATACACTTTGAATATTTTCCATTAAGGTGTTGTTTTATCCCATTAATTTCAATATTTGATTAATCAATACTTGCATATCTATTACTTGGACTTTGCCCACATACATAACAGATAAATGAAGAGTTCACCTCCCTGCTCTTAATAATGCATATTGGAACACCTGCTTCAAGCAGATTTGGTTTGAGTTATTTGCTGTCTAAAAGGGTAACATCTGCTTTAAATGTGGGATTGCGGGCTATGTGAAGGAACACAAGAATTTTTGGAGAATATTTTCTTGAATAACCTCTTGCCCCTAGTAGAAAATCATGCTGCTGTTATTGGCCATGCATGGTCTTCAGCAATCCTAGCAATACCTTACCTGGTCCTGGCCAGAAGAGTTGAACAGACCATTTTTGTTCTGTTTCACATGTGTGCCTTCCCCTGTTGCTCTCACAGAACCCTCGGCTTCCAGCCAGCAGCTGGAGGTGTAAGGAGTTAAAACCCAGATCCAACAACTCTCTACAGGATGAACAGCAAAACTAGTGCCCAGTAGTGGTGCCTGTTCCTGTTGGAAATCCTCAGAGACTGAGCCACACCTCTTCCTCATACTGCCACAACCAGCTTAACCTCAGAGGAAAAGGTGTGGAGACATCATCACTCACAGTGGCTGAGGGAGGGAGGGGTCCTGCTCACACAAGTGAGATTTGGGGGCCATGTGACTTTTTTGTGTTTAGGATGGCTTTTTTTGGTGGTAGAGCCATAGAAACCAGAACAGCACTTCTGTGGGTACCATCCATAGTGAGAGGGACTCTTCAGGGAGGCTCAGGTGAACTTACTCCCAAACAGTCTCATAACTCAAGACACTTGAGTTTTACTTGCAAAGCTGCCACTGGCCTGATGGGTAAATCTTGAGTAAAAGGTCTTCTCTGTTACTGCAATAAGGCAAACAGGCAGCCTATAGAAAGTGCTGAGATGAAAAGCACTGAATTCATGCCTTAATTTTGGGAAACACCACTGCTACTGTGAGCAGTCTCACTCATTATAGTCTCCCTCTTGCTGAAAGCTGGGCAACCTGGCTCAGACCAGCCAACCATTTATGCTTTTACCTGATTTATGCTCTGACCTGTGGTGACTATCCCCACACTAAAATTTCAGCACATTATTAAACATTCCCCTGGACTGGTGCCAGTGTGCTCAGCAGGACCCAGATTTCTGATGACTCCTCAGGAACCAGCAATGATGTCCTCTCTTGGGAGTTTCTCATCTTCTCTGGGACCTTTAGGGAGCCAATGAGGGAATGCACACATGTATGCAAAGCACATGTACAAACATCCACAAACACACCATTTACACTCAAGCAAATCCAGGAACCTGAAATCAGCTCACTTCTGCAAGAACAAACCAAACACAACCCAGTTCAGCTGTGATGCTTTCAGCAAATCCATCTCATGGTCTGCCCAGTTGCTGCCCTTCCTAATGTAAATGAGCCATGTGTCATTAATTAACCTTTCACGTCATTGATCTTGTTGGGGACAGCAACCTGCCTGTCTGAATGTGCCATTCAATCCATCAGCACCTTAAACAGACATCACTAAGACTTATGTCCTCTCCCTTCCCCAGGGTTATCAGCAGCTGCCTTGCCTCATGCCTCCCATAAAACAGATGGTTTCCTCTGGAGATGGCTGACAGAGACATCAAGAATCAGAAAGGGAACACAAAGGAAAAAGAAAAGACAAAGAAATGTAATCAGCACAAATATCTAGTCTTTATCCATAGGAGAAAAAGGCTGCTACAGGGCTCAGAATCAGCCCAGTTCTCTTTTCTGCTCTTTTAGTGTGAACTCTAACTGAGAAGAAATTACTAATGAGAAGGTTAACCTCCTAGACACAGAAATGGACCAATATCTATCCATCTGCTCTCCAGGAAAATGTATATAATGAAATCAAAACTATTCATCTATGGAAAATGATGCACCAGAGCAGGAGCTACACAATCCCTTCCTCATGGGTGAGTTTTCTGCAGAACGAAGGACCTCAAAACCTCATATTTTTACATTTTACATCTAAAAATAAAAATAAGTCTTGACTCTTACTTGGCTGTGTGTAGGTAGATCACAAAAGATGTGGCTCTAGGAAAGAGCAATAAGACACAGGTAAATGCAGGTCACAGGTGGTATCAAAAAAGGAAAGTACCAAGGACAGGTCCTGGGCAAGCAGAGCAGCAGAGACCTTCAGGTAAACATCCTCATGGCTCTGCTGAGAGCTGTGCCATTCCTGCAGCATGGGGCTGAACTGCATCTGTTAATAACAAAGGCAACACTGGTCACAAGCAAATGCCCTCATAGCCAGAAACAGGACCACATCCAGTACAGATAACAGTACATTCCTCACAAAAAAAATTGAATTCCTTTCGTAACATGAAGTCCTAGAAAGGTTAACAATTAATACCAGCAGTGGCTGGGATTTATGCCACATCAAAAAGAATATTATTTGTGGTTTCATGTATTCACTAAAGAGAAAAAAAACAACTTAGATAAGGTTTGCACAACTTAACACATAAAGCAGAAGTTCACTATTATTTTTCTTAATTTGAGTGTACTTAATCTTTTCTGTGTATCTGACAACCATCTCAACTCTTTTCTATTTTGCTGTATTAATTTTACATGCATTAGTAATTTTCTGTTGTTGTAAACACCATGGTCAAGGAAGCTGATACCGAGAAATTAGAGTCTCATTTTAATATTAGACTGAGTTAGCAAAGATGCCAATTTGGAGCACTTCTCAGTGGATCACATGGAAGCTCTCCACAAGGATCACCAGACATTAAATCCCTGCAGAGTTCTCTGCCAATCTCTACCCACAGATATAAACTTGGCCCACCACTGATGAAGAGGCTCCTCATCAGGCACCACACATAAAAGAACATCCATCTGCCCCTTCTCAACTCCTCTGGTCACCTTGTTCATTGCTGAATCCCAAACCAGTTTCTTCAAGGGATGTTTGTTTTAATTCTGACACTGGGTGAGGTGAACTGGTCATCACAGCACGACTTCTCAAGGAGGAAGCGCTACACTAGAAACTAAATACAACTTGAGAATGGAAGAGGGAATGATGGGAGTTTCTCCTGCAGGAGCTGAGACACACAGCCCAAACACACCATTTTTGCAGTGACTTTTCTAAACTGACTTTTCCAGCATTAAGGGTCTGAGTATATTTCACTGTCAAAGATCTTAACATTTTAATAGATTTATTTCATTTATGTTCTTCAGAGATACACATGACAGGATGATGCTTTCCAAGAGAGCAAGCACTAGGTGAATAAGACAGCTATTATAGTGAGCTCTGGCTGTGAATTTAATCCTCCTGTTTGACACAGGCACACTTGCTGAACAGTCTGTGCCAGAGATGCATGTTTAAGCAGGGCACTAAATCAATATTTACCATAATTTTGAAAGACGTCTGAGCGTAGCCTGGGAACGAAGACAACACTTGATGAATAACTATCAGGGAAACACGGGGCTCTAAAACTTTCCAGATAATAAACTGCTCACAGGGCACTGGATGTCAAAGACAGTTAAATCCATATTATAAGCAGCCAGACCTGGGTAATGCTGTTTCACCCTTCTGTGCTGTGTTCTCAACTACAAAACTTGTGTACCACAATAATTCACTTTTTATCATTAAATGAACTGATAGCCTGTGACTCATCTGGGCTCTGTCAGCCTGTGTTCCCCCAGTCTTTGTACACTCACTCCTTAGAGACAGCTTTTAAACCTCCCTTTCTAAAAGCCTCTGCAGTTCTCCACATGGGGAATCATCTCAAGAAAGGCACATCTGTAACTGCCAGTTTTTGGTACTCACTCACATCTGGATGGACCCTCTGGTGCCAAAAGCTGTCTGAGCAGAACTGATGTGGATCATTTGGTAAAAAAAATCAAAATCTGGAGAAGCTTATTGCCCCCACAGCATAAGAAATATGGAGAAAAGGTTCACTCTAATTTTACTGATAGAAGTAGGGAATTATGAATTTGACAAAAGAATTACTATTTAATTTCTCACTAACATAAAACTCTGAAGGGAAATAAACACTCCGTCAAGTTACAGGAAAGTTTTGAGTCTAAAGCATTTTAATTAAATATGAATTATAAATAGATACATGATGAACAGAAATATAAAATGTTTTGAATATGACAACTGAAACAAAATTAATCAAATTGTAAAATAAAACAAAAATATTTTCTTTATTTGAATGAAAGAAATCTGACACAATTAATTTACATTCATTTTCCATTTAAACTTGTATCAAAACTGAAATCAATTTGTTCCTGCAAAATGTGCCTACTTTGATTAAGCTGTATTTCCTGATGGTTGTTAAATTTGAAATGTTTTTGATCATCTCTAATTGAGAGAGCTCTAAAAGCCTAGAAAATGCTCAAAACAGAAAGTATTTTAGATGAGAAACAAATTATTAGATGTCCATAGGTATGTCAAATGGCCATTTGATGACAACCTGTGTCAGGAATATGAAGAAAGAAAGGAATAACACATTTTTTCAGAAATGTTTATGAAATATTTTACATTCCTTCTCATTAACTGCTACACACTGAATGATTTTCCATACCTGAAGCAGTTTTAGGCCTCTGTTTGAGTTTTACTTTACCAGAGAGGCCTATAAATGTCACATTTCTTAGTACAAAGAGATGAACATGCAGAGAGTTCATGTAACCGAATTAATAAATCTGTGTAAAACACCTTTTCTGCCCCTCCAAAAAATCCTCAGCTATGTGCTTCTTTTAGGCTCTGGCTTTTCAAAGGCTTTCGCAGTTGCTTAACCTGAAGCAGATGAATGTATATTTCTAAATGTTACATTCATTTCTAAAAGATGTATACTTTTTGAAGTGAAATAGATAACCAAATCTCTGCAGCCCTGAGGCATCAGCATATAAACTCCCTGAAACTATCTTCATATGTATCTCACACACTGCTGTCAGCATCTTTGGCTCTTGCTCTAAATCAAACACAACATGAGACACGCAATAATAAATAATGAAGTTCTCAGGAGCGTGTGAA
This sequence comes from Anthoscopus minutus, assembly GCA_013399455.1. Taxonomy (NCBI): domain Eukaryota; kingdom Metazoa; phylum Chordata; class Aves; order Passeriformes; family Paridae; genus Anthoscopus; species Anthoscopus minutus. The sequence goes on along the minus strand of VWYI01025728.1, from coordinate 56,669 downwards.
GACATGAAAGAGAACTGTATCCTTTGTTTGACAAAGGATGAAGCCAGCCCCCAGGCTTGGATTTAGTCGAGGGTCAGAAGTGAGCTCCTGGCACACTGCATGTGCCAAAGCACATCCTTTCCACAGCTCCCTGTCCTCTCTGAGCAAGGGCAGTGCTCTGGCCACCAGCCTCTGCACTGGGACAGGGGCAACCTCAGCTGTGGTGACCCAGTGCAGTGCACAACTATGAAACAGCTCCTGCCCTGGAGCACAGTTGCATGTGGAGTAGGGGCAGGCAGGGGAAACATCCTTTCAAAATCTACTCAAGCCATGTGGCCCCATGGATGCAAAAGTTCCCCTACTTCTCCTTCTGAATTTACCTCAGACCCTAAAAACAGAACAGTAGCCTAAAAAGCTGCTTGGGAGGAGAAAATATCAAGCACAAGTGTCAAATAACCCTGTACTTATAGATATGGATAGAGGAGGAAAGCAACATGCACACTTTCTAAAGCATGAAATGGGTTTTCTTTTGCATTTGAAATAAGCTCAGAATTATATAAATGCAACCAAAAATAGGGAATACTGCTACCTCTTCTACTGGAGGTATAATTTTCCATTTTTAATGCAGAGTATTTCTTCTCTATTGGATCTTGAATAAAGATGACTGCTGTTATTTTCAATTATTTGTATTTTTCACCATACACACAGAGGTGAAACAAATCCAAGATCAGGTTCTGAGGAGAATGATGATCACACCAACACTGAGCCTGTGGTAGGAGAAAAGAGAAGCTTGTCTTGTTCAGCCTACTGAAACAAAAGCCCAGAGGGGATGTGAATGTTGTCTATAAATACATCAAGGAATACAATAGGAGAGGAAACAGAGCTATTTAAGCTAAAGGACAGCATTGGCACAAGAACAAATGGATATAAACCGGCCATGAATAAATCAAGCCTGAAAATTAGAAGAAAGTTTCAAAGCAACAGATAAGTGAGGCACTTGAACAATTTCCCATGGGAGTAACGGTAGTAAATGACCTAATTTGTTCTAAGATGGATCAGCTAATTAGTTTATGAAAGGGTTCATCTGACAGAGACCGACTATGGCAAGGGGCTAGTCTCAGCCCCAGAATGCTCTTTACAGCCCCACATTTCTAATTAATTTAAGGTATTAATCTAGTTCCTAATTGAATGGCATCTTACAACAGTTTCTAAATCCAAATTTATTTTCTTTCCTGAGTGATTCCATGATGCAATGCCACTGACATGCACATTACCTCCCAAACACCAAAAAATGTCCCTGCTTTCAGGAGCTTTGGTTTATTTGGTTTTTTCAGGCGTGCATCACATTAAGCACAAGCAAAGTGGTGTTCAGACGCTTAGGGCACAAGGGGTGGAGGTGGTAGACAAAGGTAAGCCAAGGCAAGAGCAGCATCATCGTAAAAATGCTTTTGAGGGAAGCAAAGCATGACCTGCAACTCTTAACATTTCCATCTTGCTTCATCTTTTATACACCAAGCATTGAGTATTTCCATCAGATTTAAGCAAAGTTGTGAACTAAGGTGGTTCATAAATTTCTGAGTGAAGGACATGGAGAATTGTGGCCCTCTGGAGGACAGGGGCTGTTCTTGATTACTCATTTCCAGCTGGGAATGACAGGACAGGGGCTGTTCATCATTTCCAGCTCCCGGAGAAGTGAGGTCTCCTCCTGCCTCTCATTTGGTGACATTTTTTCCTTGGTACCCAGTCAAACCCCCTGGTTGTATCAGTCCTTGCCTTGATAAGTGTTAATGTCTTAATGTCTTTGTGAAGATGTACAGAATACAGCTACACCTATTCCATGAGCTTCTCTTCCTACGCGCTAATAATTTATTAAATAATTCATTATTTGGGAGTTTTAGTTCATTTTTTGGTGTTCAGTGTTTGGCGACTTTTTTTTTTTAAGGAATGGAAGCACACTTTGGTCACTTGAATGACTGCTTTACCAAAACATGATTCTGGTTCCCAAACCCATCATTTCCCAAACCACTTGCCAAAGCGAAGAATATTATGATGTAGGCAGGTTTGGTGAAAAATCTTGAAGTGGTGCTCTTTTGTGTGCTCTTAAATACTCAGCACATTCCTTCCCTCAGGGTGCAGCCTCTCACTGTTTTCAGGGTTTGAGGGGAGGAGGAGGTTGGGGTTGTGTTTTGGGGGGGGAAAAGTTTTTTGTTTTGGGGGGTTTGTTTTGGTTTTCTTTAGTTGGCTTTTGTTTTCTTTGGTATTTCTTAGTTTGGGGTAAATCCCTTTCAGAGAGAATTGAAAATTCATCTGTTGTGAGTTAAGATACTATCAGAAAAATCAACAGATACAGTCTTTAAGGGCAGAAGAAAATTGCACTTCAGGGTTATTCTGGGGCAAGGATAGGCTACTGTTTAAATGTCACCTTGGTACTTTGGTTTTTGCAAAGTGAAATCGTACAATTGAAAACTGTCTGCAATATTGTGTTTTCAGTTTGAAGTTTTTAAATAGTGGGGGTTTTGGGGTTGTGGGGTTTTTATTAATGTGAACCAGGCGAGAGTGAACTTCAATATTTCCAGCTAAATTGCAAAAGTGGAATAAGTATATCCTTAAAGGATGCATGTAAAGGATATAATCTTTCTTGCACCCAATTGCCTACACATAATGTCCAGCTAACTAAGCAGGTTACCACAAGTTTTAAAAACACCACTGAACCTCCTGCATAGATCATTTGGAGTACAACCCCATCATGATCTCAGCCCAGGACATTTTGTGCCTACTGAGCTATAAGTAGGAGAGCAGCCTAGGGACAAAGGCTGAAAGACAGGACATCAAAATTCTTTCCCATTTCCTTCTGCACCGTTGGATCTTTATTTATCAACAACAGGACAGGGCTGCTGGTAGGCACTCCTCGAGCTTTTATTCAGCATCAGCCTCAGAAAAGGTGAGATATGAAAGAGGTGAAAGCTCACACCATTACAACAGCAGCTGAAATTCTTTTGGTCACAAAGCCTTGCTAAAAACTTTCTAGCCAATAGGGTAAGGTTAAAACCTTATAAGTATTTGCTTAAGCCAATCATTTAAACTACATGTACACTTTGCTTCTAACAATGTTTGCTTGTTGTAGCTTAAAAACAATGGATAAAGCTTCATTATTAAACTTATATGTTTCTCTTATCTGCTTACCATGTCTTCTAAGGCCTATCTCTACACAGCTCAAAACCACAACCTTATTGTTTCATGTCCTTGCATATTTGTATTCTTGCATTTTTCTAGTCTGAGCTCTGCTTTCACACAGCTTCTGAGAGTTTTCTACTTTTTCTATTTCCCACACTGCACTCTTTCAGACCTTACAATAAGTGGCAATCCTTCCAGCCTTCCCTGGGGCACTCGATTTCCCAGCGTTTAGTTTGTGCATCAACCACAGCATTGTCTTCTGCACCAACCCAGTGTGACACACAAAAAACCATGGCTCTGAAGAGCTTGTTCTGCTACCACTTTGCACAGTTTTGTCTATGCAAAAAGATAAAACAGCCCACTGAACATCTTCTGCCCACAGGCTAAGCAGTAGAGCTCCAGCCATCCAGCTGCAGGCCCTTGCTCCTCTGAAACAGGGAGCATATGTTGGCAGCCCACTAGGAATGTTCTTTAGCCTCTGCTGTGGCTGGAGCTGTGCCCAAACTCTTCTGAGGGCACCAACAGAGGAAAACTGTGCCAGCAACTCTGTAAACAGACTGGCACCATGGACAACCACAGGCAGCTGGCAGGCCCTGCCCTGGCCCTGGGCAGCGCACTGCATGGAAATGCTCAGTACATCAGGCATTTCAGAGGGAAGTGAGACCTCTGTAGCCTGAAGTCTGTACCAGAAAAAAGGAGACTAACAATGAGATCATAGAAATTTTTTATTTTTATTTTTTTAAGAAAATCCCTCAGCAGGCACTATGGGGAAAATTCTGGGTTTAATCCAAAGACCTCTAACGGCAGCAGAAAGACATTTACAAGAGGTTCAGTGGCTTGTGTTAAGCTGGGAGAGAAAGTAATACCATGGATTAGAAACTAGGTAAAAAGAAAACATTAAGAATACATGGCACTTTTCAATGTATTGAGGATAGGAAGAGGTTTTTACCAAGATTTTGGTTTATATATTTTGGAGATAACGTTCTCAGAAGTGGCAACACTTTCCAGCTAGAGAAATAGCTGTTGTCAGGCTAGGAAGCACTGAAAAAAAAAATATATATGTTAACAAGGCAAATGACAGGCTGATTAGATCAGATCTAGTCATTTGTTAAATGACCAATATGTAGGGAGGCCAAGGTTGACATAATTATGCAACTTTGCCTATTTTGATTTGGGTGCCAAGCTACTGCAGCAAGTAAAGATAAGCACATATAAATAGCATTAACCATAAAGGACAGATCATCAATTACTGTAAATTGGTCCTGAAACCAGTAGACCTAAATTAATTTAGGTTACTTTGGCTACAGCATTGTGACAGCAGCACTGCCAAAAAATCTGAAAGCAATCATGGATGATTTTGAATTCCTGTAGCAGGAAAGGGCACTCATAAAACAGGATTGGTCCACAGGGACAAAAATTACTGATAGACTATTTATGAAAACCCGGCCAATAATGTTATATTTAACCTTCTGAAAAAATTAGTGAAGTAGCACTGTTTGTAAAAGGTTCTGCAAATAAATGAAGTTCCTGAATCTTCATGGATATGGACTATATGCTGCTGAGATATAAAAATATCAATACAGTTCTCCTCAGTGCAAGGTACAGATGAGTTAAACTGAGGACACAACTTTTGAGGTGGATGAGTGAACTAAAGAGACCAAGTTTTCTGAACAAAGCAGCCAGATACCTCAAGTGTATGCACATAAATTGATCAGATGGCAAAAAAAAGTATAAGGAAGAAATTCTTCATGCTGTAGGTGTATGCATTTTGAAACAGCTGTGTTCAGATAATGCAAAACCATAAGCTGTTTTTCCAGCTATTTTCCAGTAACACAGTGACTGGTGCATGAAATGAATGAAGCTGAGCTGTTACAGGAGCCAACACCTGATTTACAAGTTCAACAACACTAGGAGATGAAGACAACATTACTGGAGATGGAAATTTAGATAAGAGCAGGCAAAAACATCAGAAACCAATTATAGAAGTTTTAAGGTCAAACCCAAAGTTCTTTTTGATCCAAATGCTGATTCAGTCTTTGATGTTTTAGTGGATGACAGTCAGATATTTCCCTGATATTATTCTGCTTATTCACTGAAAAAAAACTTCACACAATCCTTTTTAAATTTTTTTTTATTTTTTCTGGAACACCGTCTGAAGGTAATGTCCTGAAATAGAATTCAAAGGAAGAGTTTTTCACTAACAATACTGGATCTCCCTTTTTTGGCATAATCTTTTGTTTTCTTTAGGACCATGCTGTAGTCTTTTCCTTTATTCTGTGCCTGCTTCTGGACACAGGGAAGGTACTGAAACAGCAACTAGGCCCAGATTCCTGCATCTGCATTGTCTTTTTGCCTGACTGCTTCCACCTTTTCATCTCTTGCTAAATCAGGATCCCAGTTTGGCCAGCTTGGCTGTAAGTCAGGAAGCACACACATCACCTGCAATGTGTTGTGCCACTGCCACAGTGCAAAATCTTCTTCCAAGGGAGGTCTTTCAGCAGCTGCACAGCAGTATAGAGGCATCCAAAGCAAAGACAAAGGAATCAGAGAGGTATGAGAAAAGTTTTAGGGTTGAACGCCAAGGTTCACTAAGTTAGAATTATAAAATTGTTTAGGTTGGAAGAGACCTTTATGATCATCGAGTCAAACTGTTAACCCAGCACTGCCAAGCTCACACCAAACCAGGTGCCTTAGTGCCACATCTATACAGCTTTTATACCAACCTCCATGGCTGGTGCCTCCCCCACTCAGTCACCACAGATTCAGCATCCCTAGCTCCTTCAGCCTTCTTCCAAGGCCATGGACTCCTTTCTTTTCCTGAGTGCTTGCCAAAGCCTCATGTTTAGCCAGGCTGTCTTCTCTGCTGGCTTGTCCTACAGAACATGGGAATTTCCTTCTTGAAGAATGTCCAGCCTTCCTGGACCTCTTTGCCCTTCAGGACTGTCTCCCAAGGGCCCCTCTCAGTTAGGCTTGGACTGTTTCCTCTCTGCTCTACTGGATTTCCAGCAGACTTCTGGTTAGTTGAAGTCCCCAAAAGAAAAAGAGCCAGCAATAGCAAGACTTATAAGACCTATTAGACTTATAAGATGTTGGCAGAATATTTCATCTACCTCCTCACCCTGGTTTGTAACAGACTCCCACCATAATTCTGCTCTGTTGGTCTTTTCCCTGGCTGTTACCAATAAACACTGAACCTGATTGTCACTACCATTATGTTCTAGACAAGTTACTCAAGTTTAGCCAGCATCCTTGCAAAAATGGACCTCGCTGGAATAAAATCCACAGAAAACAGCACATACTACAGCCTGCAATCAATTCCACAGGTGTAACATTGTGATGATTAAGATTAAATATGAACACCAATGTTAACATTTCTCTTGTTTCTTCTGACACCCCAGCCTCATTCAGGCATCAATAGTCGATATTGTCAGTGGAGAGAAAGAGGCATTGCCAGCAGTGGTCACTTAAATGTCTCAGCTAGTGAAAAGCAGATGTGTCTCACTCTTCCTGAATATTGCCCCTTCAGTGAGTAGTTCATCCACAGAAATTAACTCTCACAGCCCTCAGTTAGGAGAAATTAATTACACTGCAAGCAAGCAAAGAAACTGAAAAAAGAAGGAACTCACTGTTTCTTATATTAACAGTGGGCACTTCCACTAGCCTCATGGAAAACTAATCTTTGTTTTGATCTCTTCTAGTTCCACTTAGGTGTTTTAGCATTTCTTAGTTTCACATAGTGTTGGAGCATGACTTAAAGTATTGGCATTAACATCAAAATTCTTAATGGACTCTGTGGCCTTTTACCCACATTTTTGCTGCTGACAAAATGTCTTTTTGATGCAGGAATTCTATCTCTTTTTTAATGACATCAGTTTCCTTCTCCGTTTGCAGCTGTGGGGTAGATTGCTGGAGGAGCTGTTTGCAAAAACTGCCAAGATTTCAGAATGTAGGAGATGGCCTTGTTATATCTTGAGATAATCAGGGTCCCACAGACTGTATGTACAATACTGTGAAAGTAATACCAAATAATAATTTCTCCTATAATGTCAAAGTTTTCAATGACCAAGGGCTACCAAAAGAGCATGATTAATTATCTTAATTACCTTTACACATATCCTCTGCGTTCTTCTTTTCCTCCTGTGTATACTGATGCATTGCTGCCATCATAAACAGACTTAAAAGACAAGGGTTGCTATACTTTGTGTGGAAATTACTTTTTTTCCCCCCACAGTATTTTCTTGCAGCTGTTGTCACATCAATCTTTCTTCAAAATTTCGCTATTGCCTTCTGTGCATTTTTTTTCAGGCTGATGCAGTTTTGTGACACCCACTATTTACTCTGTCTCTAGCAATTCTATGCATCTCATTCAGGTGTCTTCACATTCAGTTCTTTCACTCTTAATAGGAATGAATTTTCTTTCAGCTTTCTTTTTAATACATACACTGTCACGTCACAAAGCTTACTCATACTTATAATGCCAGTGATTTCTGCCTTCCCCTATATTTTTACCTTTTTTTTTCCTTCCTCCACAAAGTACCCTGTTTCAAAGGAATTAATAGAAAGTGCAAAACTGCTGGGCTTCTTTGGAGACAGGGGCAAAAGATGCCCAGTTCCACAGGAAAACATGCTGATTCCCACTGATTTTAACCATGTTCAGTGCATTAAATATAACCCCATGCCAGTATTTTACAGATCTGCTGTGCACAATAGACAGTAATGGCTCTATAGAAGCTCTTAGGGCCTTTTATGAGAAGTCTCAATATGAGAGAGAGTCTTTTATTCTTTTTGACAAGTGGATCCTTTAAACTGCTCTAGTAAAGGAAAGAATGGAATAAGGCAAAGCTAAAATTTTTGCTTTCGCTCAGCATGTCCAGATCAATGCTAATTAAGACAAACTATAAAAGAGATTTCTAGGGATTTACAGTCTAAATGTAATTATGTGTAATAAAACTATTAAAAACAGGTCATAATGCTTGATGTTGAGTTTTAATGAATATCTATTTTTCTCAGACTGAGACACCTGGAGTCATACACAGAGCTATCTGAAAAGCATTCAAAACAACCCAAATTTAGACCAAACTCACCTGATTTTGGGTCTTGTTATGACAGCCAATCTATTAGAGAGTTGCATAATCCTTTTGCTGCTCTATATAGGCAGCCAGTGCAATGAACAGAGCACAAAGGTGATGTGATTTCAGTAATCCACGTAGCTGAGGAAGCTTACAGCTCCATTCTGTACTAGATTATTTTTTTTGGTCTGGGCATAAAAGCATAATTCTTTTCAAGGTCAAATAAAATATTTTGCAATAGTATAAGTGGAAAGTACTGAAAGGATTTAGTGTACAACCAAACCATCAAGCCTGAACTGTTTCTGGAAAAGATGGCATGTAGCTCCCCAGAGATGGGAAAGTGTATATTTTTTTTACTTTTTTTTGGTGTGTGTGTCAGAGATTGTTATGTGTCATTCAGAGCTGGTGAAATGTTTATGAAGGGAAATTCAAAACTGCAGGCTGTTGAAGTATGCCATGAGCAGAACACTACATTCTAAGAGCCTTTTGCAGATTTTACCTGTCCACCTTTCTGTTTGTGGAGAGAAGATATATTTCAGTAGAAGACTTGATAAAGTTGGAAAAACTGTCACATTTTTGGATACACAATTAACTTCTCCAGGTCTGGCACAGAAACACCCATCTTAAAGTACAGGTGCAAGCTAAGAACAGGTATTCAGAATTTACTAATTATCTAAATCAGACTGTCTTAGAGAAAAGGCAGCATGCACCTATGAAGCAGAAGGGGATGTCTTGCAGAGATCAGAGGACAAAGGTGGTTTCTCCTATGGCAGATGGAAAGGAAGACAGTTAATTCATCAGTGCTGAAACATAAAAGAGCCCTCAAGGAAAACAGAAAGTTTCCTATAGATATAACTTTTACCGAGCTGGTACTTGGGTTCAGTTCACAGCCCAGCTGCAAGGACAGAGATTAGAGGTGACATCAGGACTGTCACTGGAGCAGGGCAGCCTCCTCATGGGACAACCGAGCTGAGTTTTGAGGGGGAGGGTGAGACTACGGCACTGTGGAAATCCAGAGAGGGCCAGGGACTCGGAGAAAAGTATTGATCATCACAAAACTCTTTCCTGGAGTGCTGCCACCATCCCTTGGCAGGATGGCAGAACAGCAGCCGCAGCTCTGCTGAGCATGGCAGGAGGTCCAGGCCCGGGGATAAGGAGTCTGTCCCTTCCAAGAGAAGTAACAGGGCAGCATCCAACACTGCTCCTTCCAGTGTCCCTCCCGGCCTGAGGTCAGGCTGGAAAATTTATGAAGTCACTGTGGCCAAATTCAAGTTTTCTTCAGTCTATGCTTGAACTGCCGCAGTTTCAGTCACAACTCTCACAAACACTTCAACTGTAATGAAACCATCTAAATTATAAGGATGAAAATGAAAACTTATGCTACCATAGTGGTTTAAAATTTTCAGGAATTTTATCTGTCTATGACAGTTACACCTGAAGGCTATGGCTGGTACAGACAGAGGATGGGATTTTCAAATGTACCATTGATGTGATTTGGCTCTTGCCAAAAGCAAACTCATTTCAGTTAAGTAATTATCACTGCCCTGCAAATATGTCATCTTGAGTTATCATCCTTCCACTGTACCAAGAAACAGCATGAGTTAAAAAGTCCTGAGGGCTCCTGGGCCTTCAGACACATTAAGTTTCCCTGGAGATGAATATAACCACTAAATGCTTTACAAATCTATACTTTTTCTCCTGCTGATAGAAGAAAAGGGCAGCAGCAAAAATGGCTGAGTGGGTGAAAGATGGAAAAGAATCTTTTCACCTGAGCACCTGATGTTCCTCTTCATCCCTTTTTAATCTCTCTAATCTGAGCTATGAATTTCAGGGTCAGTAGTTAGTAGGAAACAACAGAGATAGTGGGATAAATATTCCTTCAGGAGTCCACTGAAGCAATACTAGGTTCTACTCTGCACTGGTGCTGAAACTGTGGGGGCTTAATGAACCCAGCCATCAGCCAGCTAGAAGAAGTCAAGCATGAGCTCCTACAATACACAGAAATACCCACTGGAAAGGGTATCTCTCCAAGGAAATGATCTACAAATTAAAGCTGTGAGTTCTGCAGCACTCTGTCAGCTTCTTGCTCTATATCTTAAACACTGTGTTACTGCTGTTTACTTCAAATTCACAGCATCTGATTTTCCTCTAATATGGTTTCAAAGCTTAGAAACACTAGAAACATTTCTAAATCAATTTCTAATGCATCTGAGATTCCTTCTCTAAGTTTTGAGCTGGGATGCAGAGCATCGAGGCTGGAGTGGAATTGGTAGAATCTTTCACAAATATCTTCTCTGTTAGTACATTTTATATTAGCACTAACAAGCATTAAGCCAGAAAAAGCCCAAGCCTTTTATACAGGTTTCTTATTCCTTTCTTTTTAAATAAATCAAAGAATTATCCCCATAATCATCTTGCTTGAACCAAGATGATCAGAGAAAATGTCCTGGGGTGCTATCTAAGGTGTCAAGGTCACAGGAGAAAATATATTCCTATGAACAATAAAGGTAATGATTGTTCTTTTGAATTGAATGTAACATACATTCCATTTTAATTGAAATTTAGTAAAATTACTGCAATCTTTTCTTCCTGATAGTGTAAATGCCAAAAATTATAAGCTCAGATGAGCAATAGGAAAAGGAAATTGTTCATTTCCAAAGACATGGGATCAGTCTGCATAGACCTTTTATAGCCTTCAAGTCACATGCACATTTGGTGCTGCAGTTTAAGAAAACTGTTTATTTTCTCATACAGCATAGACATTTTTCACTGTCTTCCTACTAGAGTTTTAGCATTACATTTTACCTGCTGACTTTCTTATTTTCTTGCATCATGGATTTGAATCCATCCAAAACATTTGCAAAATGAAACATGCAGAACAAAAAAGCATATTCCAAAGTCCCATGCTAAATTTACCAAGGAATTTTTTACTGTTCTTCAAAACCAAAAGGCAAGGGACATACCCTACAAATGGCATTGTAAAGGGATAAATCCTACTCCATGAGACACCTTTAGAAGAAAAAAAATTTCAAAGCCTTCCACGGGAGGGATGCAGGTTCCTGGATTGTAAACTGTGCTAAAACACAAAGTTGTACCCATATTCTTAATTCTCCACTGCTTTTCAAATTAAATATGCATTTTCAAGAGGACTTCATCTTCTATTTGCTTAAGACTTTTCAAATTTTTTTTACTTGTTTTAAGAACTATAGAAACCTTTAGGTTTGAAAAGACCTTGAAGATCACCAAGTTCAACTGTTTATTGAACACTGCCAGTTCCATCACTAAACTACATCCCTCAGTGCCACATCTACACATCTTTCAAACACCACCAGGGATGGTGACCCTACCTGCTCCCTGGGATTTTTTCCAGCTATACAATTTAAACCTATCCTGGTACAACTTGAGGTCATTTCCCCTTGCCCTGTTCCCTGTTGCCTGAGAGAAGAGACTGACCCATTCCTGGCTACACTCTCAGGGAGTTGCAAAGAGTGATAAAGTTACCCTGAGCCTCCTTTTCTCCAGATAAAACACCCACAGCCCCAGCCACTCCCCATCAGACTTGTGCTCCAGACCCTTCACCAGCTTCTTTGCCCTTCTCTGGACACACTTTGTCAGGATGGAGCCTAAAAGTTTGAGCCTATGGGAATTAACTACAGCACAGAAAGGTCAGGACTGGGAGAAATCCCTTTGAAGCAATCCATGTGAGGAAATTGCTCCCACATCAGCCCCAGTCAAGCTGCATCTCAACAGCAGATCCTCCCTGTGGCTGTCGCCACCCACCTCCAGGCTGGCTATGGAGGACTGAGTGAAAGCTGTGCTCTAGAAATACAAACTGGAATAAAGAAATGAAACTAGAATCAGTCCCCACAGATGGCTCTGTCACTATAAAAGCCACCTGCTCTCAAATTAACACTTATTTCTATATAAATTTAGAACACCATAATAAATTAGCACCTACTCAACAGAAAGGAGCTCTTCTGAATGGTGCTTCCATCCCAGTATAATGGGATGCTTTTTCTCTTGAAGGTATTCAGAGCAGAAATGCAATAGCAGCACAAAGAGTGGAAGTGTTGTACATGGAGTAAACACTTTCCATGTGCCAGCATTTACTCTGCACACACTTGGATAGGGGTTGGTAACTTCACAAATATCACAAATATATTTTTAGAGTAGGCACAAAGTACCTATATCTGTGCCTCAAATCTAAAAAATATACAGTTAGGTGTTAAATCAATAAAGTGGTCAAACTTAAAGTTCACACAAAAATGAAGAAAATACTAGATCTAGAAAAAAGAGGGTAAAAAACTAATAATAATAATAAAAGAGAAAAATATGTTAAAAATGAGAATTTTTAAGGCAGAGACCAGGAAAGTGTTTTGGAGCTGATTAAGAGATTAAGGACTTTCAGTGTGAGGAAAAAAAATCCCAAATCAGTTAGTTCAATGTGCAGCTGAAATGAAGGTGGCAAACAAAATGTGCGGTTGCTAGGAGGATATAACATAAATCAACAGCACCACTGAAATTGCTATACACTGTAAGAAAGTGATAAGACCTCTCTGGGTATATTATACTTAGTCTTTGTTATCATATTGAGGAAAGCTCCCATGCATTTTCAAAGAATGCAGTGCAGAGCAAAACAAAGTGAATAGCCAGCCTACAAAACTTAAATTATTAACTACAGATAGAGTTTGGAAGAGAAACTGAGAAGCAGCAAAAGACAGAGGCTGACAGATGTGAGTCTGAAAACTGAGTATCATTGACCAAAAAATATTCTGCTTGGGTCTGTCAGCCCCAACTTTGGTTATTAAATTCTTGCCCCTTCCTGAAATCATTGAACTACACAAACACCTCCTAACCATCCCTGTGTCTCCCTGAGGGTAAAACAAAAGCTGTTTCAAAGTTCTGAATGTGCCCAGGTCAAAAGTAACCCACCTTTGTAGCTAGTCCCAACCCATCAGTAAAGATCCCAAGTGAGCTCTCATACAGTTTCAGAAGTGAGTGTTGGACCTTGATCCTTCCAGCAGAGGCCTCCTGAAAGACCTTGGAAAAAGAATTTCATGCCAGGGTTTCCAATTGCAGAAGGGTGAAAAGACCTTCCTGCCTTCCAGGAGTAAGATGACAAAGAATGCATAAAACAGCAATGGAATAACTTCAATAAAACATTATTTCTCTACACATATTGACATATTCTCTCTCCCCTGCACCCCAGACATACTCTGACAGTTTTTAGAAATACTGTATTGCAAAATATGGAATGGATGCTTCATACAAAAGTAATGGGAAACAGCATTTAATTTTCTCATGTGTACTAAAAGGTAAAGAATTATCCAGAGTCATCCCACTTGAACTTTGGCCTTTGACTCAGGGCACGAAGTTGAGAATGCAGATACCTCTAACTACAGTCTATGTCCCAGAATGGTCTGCCTTAAGGAGTTCAGCTATGGTCTTTCCAAAAGAGATCAAACTAGAGCCCTCCTGCCAAGGCAGAGTTTCTGTCCAACACTTTTAACCACTCCACTCCATCATCAGTGCCTTGTTCCAGCTGGCCAGACTCTGCCCTGGGCTGTCAGTTCTCACCAACTTCCTTTTTCACCACACTTCAGGTGACCAAAGACCACGGGTTGTGTGTCTTCATTTGTATCTCTTGTCTCTTCTATCCCCATTGCCTATCTATTTATTGATCTATTGACCTCGTGTCAAAGTTTGTTTAATATACAGTTATCTACACAAACTGCAGCAATGCAGTCATAAGCCACAAGCTATAAATCAAAAAAACACTTACCTTGTTCCTTAATGTATTAGGAATAGAAACTGCAGTGAAGTCACTAGTCTATCTTCCATTAGGAGTGACATGAGTGTTCTGCAACATTTTTCAGCACAAGAAGCACAATGGCCAAACACTGACACTGTTCAGGCCAAGACTGGAAGCTCTGAGACAGAGACTTGTGAAGAGTTTCATGTTTTGAGTGGGGAGAATTGCTTTTGGGCATGTCCATCAAACTCCACCAGCTATAAAGAGAGCCTGGAGGGGACTAGGTTTCTCACTAAAATTTGTCAGAAAGGATGAACATAACTCCCTGTAGCAAGGAGAACCAGAGTCTTGCATCAAGAGTAAAATGCTGCTGCTGTTAACCAAGCTACCTGTTGGAAGTGGGAGAGGATTCTGTCATATGGATATGGTTGAGAAACTTACTGCCAAAAATCGTGCAAATGCTAGAAGAGATCCAATAAATAAGGCAGGAACAGGACTTAGGATCTGATAAAGTGCTAGCCAAACTCCAGCCAGACTCTAGGGAAATGAAAAAGACTGTAAAATTCTGGATAAAGTCCCTTGTAGTTGGGGAAAAAATGACCACAAAATAAAACGAAAACCCACAAGCAACTCTACCTAGGACATTCTTTATCAAAATGTCAGAGAGTTCACATTTCTCTTTGAATTTAAAAATAAACAAGGAGTAAATATCTGTGTGTGTGTGTGCGTGTGTGTGTGTGTGTGTGTGTAAAGTATTATTAATACAGAAGTAATACAATATTTTCATCAAGAATGGGCTCTCAGCCATTGTGCAATGTACTGTGTAAAAAACAGAAAATGCCTGCGCACCAAAATGTAAAATTTCAGAGAGAAGATAGCATACAGACAGACAGTCAGGAGAGGAACAGGGAAAGGAATGAAGGATTTTGAAGGATGATAAAGGATGATAGTGAAATAGTTTCATGAATGCTTACATGCTCCTCTCATGCAAAGGAGGAAAGTAAGTCCTTGTTTGAAGATGTATGTGGGTAAATGCCTCCCACATGTACAATCATGTCTTGTGATGATGTCTCAAACTGCTCATTAGCTGTTTTCATTGCTGACTCTCTTTTAATTCTTGCACACACAACAATAATATTGAAAGGCACTGAAGGATGCTATGTCTGGACCCAGATATAAATTTTTTTCCTACCCAACTTCTTCTACTGAAACTGCTTCCATTCCACTGCCGCTTGTGTTGTCACTGGAGTCATTAGTGGGTGTTACCTCAGCTTCCTTTGGGTCACCCCAATCCTCACACACCTGGGGCTGTGTACAGGGGTCATTTCCCCAAGGAAGCCCACTCTTCTTAGCAACTCATGAAACATTACAAATTACCTACTCACCCCAAAATGAGCAAAACCAGCTAAAAACTACACACTTCCCTTTCATTTTCTGGTCTTGAGGGCATGAGTTTAGGCTGTGTTGCAAAAGGTCCACAGCCCTGCCATGGCACAGCCAAGCCTCACAGTAATAGCTGCTCCTCACCCCCGAAAGGAACCTAACTTTCCTGGCAGCAAGAATGCCCACAAGTTCGAAGAAAGAAGGGGACCCCTGATGCTTCATCACGACATTGTTACCTCAGGGAGGCAGCATGGTCTAGATGGCAGTTTTCTTTGCTAGAAATTTCTCTGCTGGGCTGTTTTCCAGAAGCCTTAAGCAGGATGTCATAACTATTTGTTAGTTACCCATAGTCCTTAAAAATAACATTATAACGCTGTCTGGAAGAGCAGAGAGAAATGAAAAGGGAAAATATTGGTTCCTTAGGCAATGGAACTACTGAAGTCTTGTCTTCTGTGGCTCCTGGTGAGATTCTCTGATGTCTAACAAGATATCAGCTCCTGCTGATGCTTCTTCCTTGACTAGAGCATTCCTATGTCTCCTTTGCACAGTGCCTCCAGTATCTCAGTGAGTAAATCCATACTGCAGACTTTAATATGGTGGAGGCACAGAGAGAATCTCTCTTCTTTATGAAGCCATTGATTTTCATGAAGCTTGTCAGACCTTTCATCACATCTAGCTGATACTGGTCAGTTGAATCAAAAAAGCTACTAGAGAGAAGCAGAAGCAATTGTGCACTCACACACACATTGTGGTCAAATAACACCTCATTTTGACAGAAAACCAGACTAAAGATCTTCCTCTCTGTGCAGGCCATTGAGAAACCACTTCCAACAGAAAGAAATTATTCACACTGAATCACAGAGGCAAGTTCTCAGCACGTACTGTCTGCTAACTCTGTTCAGTCAATGAAGAATCCACCAGCTCCAGGCTCTGAATTAACATGCAGACCAGCAATACAAAAAAACCAGTCTTTTCTACAGTTTCTATTCATCAGTTCAAGCAGGGATGAATGTACTTTATTTTTCTCCCTAGATGGTTGGAAGCTGCAAAGTAATTTAGCAGCCTATGTTCTTCTGAAAAATTATCATGCTTTTTCTTTCCTGGGTGACTCCTGCATCCCCTGCTGAGTAGCTTAATGGTACTGAGAGTTATGGAATGATATTGTTTTTATTATGTGCCTTTTTAAATTGTATTTTGACACACAGTCTATCCATTCATGGGTCTTTAAAAAAGAAGCTTTGCCCAAGTGCCTCCAACATCTAAGTAACAGAATGGTTACCTTGAAAAGACACTGAAAATGAGCCAGGATGCCTTTGGGACAAGAGTGCTCATTTTCAGTCCTTTCATTTTGCCATTCTCTAAAGAGGCCATGAAACTACTTACTGACTTGTGAGAGTCAGTGAAACACTTCAGAAGTTTTCTTCTTGATTTTACTCCTAGCTTGGAGCCATATAGAGAAATCAGGCGAAGGCATGACTTAAAGGATAACTCTTCACTAAGGCCTCACAAATGATGGCATCTTCCTGCCCTTGTGCACCCAGGAGCACTGGGCATGGCTGTGATACTGATCCCTTGAGAGATAAAAGGGAAAGAGCCACATGTTTCTGTTAATAAACTAACCAGAGTCAAGGGCACCGGAGCTGAGGCCTTTACAAAGTTAAATTGTTAACACAGTCACAGGCATGGTTTTGGCCCCTGACAACCATTGCTCCTCCAAACAACTGATGGGTGCACTGGGAATTAACACAGGTGCTGACCCATTGCCAAAAAGCAATTGTTATCCTTTCTGGGGAGGCTCCAAGGTTCAGCAATGGAGATGCAGGCAGCATGTGCCAGATGGTTTCAGTGCCTCAGAACTGTCCCAGGCACACTTAATCTGCTGGAGTCAGGGCAGCCCATCAGTGAACAGCAGTGTGCAGGCTGTTCTGCATGGGGACACCACGTACCCTTCTCCTGCTGCCTCCCCATGAGCAGCAGGCATTGCAGGAGAGACCTGAGCTTGGGGATACCAGGGACAATTAATTCAGTCCCACCAACACTCAATCCAAAGGCTGTTTCTGGCAGCTCATAGGGTAGCAATTGCAAGAGTTCTCTCACATGAGGAGTGCAGCCAGGAAAGGAATAGGTCATGCTGCAGTGGCACAGGACTTCCAGCCAGCTGCTGGCACCCAGATCTCAGACCACAACCAATAATTCAGTCTCCTGTTGTCACAGAGCTAACAGACTTGGACCAGAAGGGGTCAGAACTCATTTAAGGTGATGGCCATCATCTTGCCCAGCACAATGGAGACTTGAGGCAAGGCCATTCCACCCTGGTTCATGCCAGAACCCTGTTAGACCAGGTAGCAGCATCCATGTTTCTCCAGAGCACAGATGATATCTGTCCTGCACACTCAGATGGACTTTGCATCTCTGATTCCTCATTTCACACATTATCTGTTGGTCATTTTGGGACACGATGAAGAGTAGGGATGTCTAGCAAATGTCTTAAATACAAGGCTATTGTGATTCAAACACAAAGCAATTCTCTTTGCATCAGGCAAAATTTCTCAGGTATCTTCTCAAAAGATACTGAATTTTTGCCTCTTTCTCTACAGTACCTTTTTTTCCTTTGGTTCATCTCTATTCCTGTTCATTTACCTTAACCACAGAGGCCAGAATGAGATGAAGTTTGGGAAATGTTCTGGCATTTTTAAAAGATTTAGCCCTGCTGCAACAAATCCTTTCATGCTTCTGGTTGCTAATTACAAGCAAATACTTTGATAGCAGAGGAAATTACTTAACTATCCTTCCACCTTTCAAACACTGTGTCAAACTATGTATAAATGCACATCTTAATCCAGTTTGATCACAACCTGAAATGAATAAGCTAAGAATAGGCTCTTGCAGCTTAACACATGAAAGTTGAAAACATTTGCTTACTATTTCAAACCCATTTCTATTTGAATTAATGAGCACAGTGCTATAAATATCTAATTTCCATGAATTTCAAATAATGTGGGAGCACATCTGGGATGTCAGTATTGGGGAAAAGGCATCTTTGCTTCTTTACTGCAGCAAATGTCAGTGACATTTCAATTTCAACCCGAGGCCCAGTGACTTCTTTCTGCCAACTCTTGACACCCACTGAAGAATTTTTAGCCAGTGACCACTTCTGCTGAGAGAAACAATACAGAGCTGGGAAAACCACACAAACCCTAATCTGCTTAATTAACTGTGATAGAAATAGCAGCATTCACACAAACAAGTGAAAAGAGTGGAATTGAGCCTATATAAAAAAATTCAGCATTGCTGTTAGAAAAGACATATTCATTCTACGGAAGTATAATTCTCTCTGTATTAGGCCGCTTGTCTTTTATCTGTAGTGTTTTATCTTTCTGAATGTTACTATGGATGTGCTGCCTTCTACAGTGTTTTTTCTTTATCTGACAGCACATTCAGCTCCATGATAGCAGGCTTTGCATTTGGAGTTTGAATATGCCTCTGCCACACACCTACAGCTTTCCTTCACAGGCAATAAATGCATTTATTTATTTCCTCAATTTTGTTTTGTATAATGCTCTGTTTGCTCCAGATAGATGTGTCTACATATGTACTAAAACTCTGTTGCCAGAAATGAAGATCAGGAATGTTGAGGAATTCTGCTCAGACCAAGAGCTGAGGCTGAGGTTGGATGGATGGATGGATGGATGGATGAATGGATGGCTGGCTGGCTGGCTGGATGGATGGATGGATGGATGGATGGATGGATGGATGGATGATGGATGGATGGATGGATGATGGCTGGCTGGATGGATGAATGATGGATGGATGGATGGATGGATGGATGGATGGATGGATGGATGGATGGATGGATGGATGGATGGATGAAGAAATGTTAAGTCTCAAAACAGCAGTTCCTGTTGTTGTTGTGGATTTTTCTTTTTCCTTTCAGTGCACAAGCATACAAGCCTCATTCCTCAGTCAAAGTAGTTTCAGTATCCTTATGTTCTTTAAAAAGATCTGGCAGAGGTTCTCCTCTGGAATAGATTTCTACCAGGAAAATCCTGATTGAGAAAACCACCTCTGTTTATGCAGTCATACCAGTTTTGACAAAATTTTGGCAGAAAGACCAATTCTGACTTTTTATCACCTTCAGTCTCAGCAGTTGACTCAGGCACAAAAACGGTACAGAACTGAAACCTTATCCGTTACAGATTTTCACTTATCCTGGCTCCTCATGTAAAAATTTTGAATGAGTAAAAAAATAGCTGTATCCAAAGACATCATTAATCATTTCTGCATTCTGTGGTATGAGACTTGAAATGTTTCTCTCTCAATGTTGTGAGAATAAAAAAACTCTTTGTGTTACCACTGCATTAAATTTCTGAGCATGGCAGGGCATGGGCAGCTTCCAAACATGCCAGTGTGCTTAGAGCAGGGGAAATGTTGAAAGAAAAACTTTGAGAATGGTCAGTGCTCTGCCTGCAAATACTTGAAGCAAAACTGTGCCAGCTTAGCCAACCCTGAGTCACAGGCTGAGGCACTGCATTATTATGGAGCTGTGGAGCCCCTGTTCTTTCATTGGACATATTAATGCATGGGCAGCCTTTGGTACAAGCAGCTCCTGACTTCTTCCTGCAGCTTTCAAACTGGTACTGAGATTTTTCTATTATGAATCACATTTACCTAAATCCAAGAATAAAACATGCTTGAAACTAGCAAAAGGTGACTGGACCCCCCGCCTTTGGTCCACAAATTCCAACTACAGAAACAAAGAGAATAGGTTTGGTTCAGAGAAGCAGCTCTTGAGATCACCAGTAAATAATCAAGTGTACCTTGCCACTGAATTTTGTACAACTAAACTTCATGAAATTGTTGGTTTATGTCAATAAACATATTGCTGCTTCTCACTTATGAGTGAAGCACATTATTCCCTAACAGAGATCTGAAAAAAAAATTATTAAGAATAATCATAGATAACCTTTATGTAAGAGACTTCTAGGCTGCTTTCATCCAGCATGGAGCAAAACTATCTCATCCCTGCCAATCTGAGAATAGAAGGAACCAAGTTCCTCATCTTGGGTTGCAGTAAGGAAGCTGCTTAGGACCCAGAATCAAACCTCAGTGCCCTCAGTCCAGTCTGCTGCAGTGGGAGACTTTCAAGCTCTGCCTGTTAACCACATTTTCAAAGACTGATCTTCAGTTCACATCTCTTGATTTTCCTGTGTGGGCTGTACAGCATCAGTTAATTGCCTCTGTCTGAAGTATCCTCCTAAGCATATAAAGTCTCTCCACATCTTTTTTTTTTTTTCTTTCTGCAGTGCACTCTGAAAGGAACTTTTAAAGAGAATTACAGAAGTAACTGAAATCCAAGGAGGCTGGAACTTGAGCATTTTCAGATGGAAAAGGCAGATGAAATGGATGCCATGGTAATTTTTTTAAAAAATATCTAATTAGATAATTCCCCTCTTAAAAACAAATCAGTATATATCTTTTGGTTAGATTTTTTAAAAAGTGATATGTAGGTATCTAATTTTCCTAAATAAATGGCCTCATTCCTCTTCTGTTGGGGGCTAAAGCCTTTCTAGAAACAGTTTTCTCACACAGAGAATCTCAGGTTGGAAAGAAAAACTCCTTAGATGCTAAAACAGCAGTGAATGACTGAATGGTGCAAATATTGGCTATTTAACCTGCCAGAGAGAGGCCAAGATCTGAGCTGAAAACTGAGGAGAATAAAAAAAAGGATAGCTTAACATTGGTTCTCATCTTGAAAACATGGAAACCCACAACAAGTGCTAAACAGATCAGTACAAACTGAAATCAAACTACAGCACAGCCTAAGAATCAAGGGACAGGTAAAAATGGAATAGTTAGGACCAACAATGTTTATTTTCCCTAGAGAAAAAAGAAGTCATGTAACTTCTCCATAACACAACAAAAATTATAGATGTTAAAGAAGAGAACGGCACAGATTTTGGTATGCAGCTTACTATTACATCTGTGGTTCATTACAAAATAATTAATGTGCTGCTGCCAAAAGATAAAACCAAATTGCACAGAACAGTCCTGATTTTCAGCCAGGCTTAAGCCCTGTTCAGAGCAGGTAGAGAGAAGGAGCCTCTAAAGTAGCACAGAAGGTGGACAGAGGGATAAATAATGCATGTCAGGAAGCAGCCTGTACTTGCAACTGGCACATGAGGATGTCTTGACTTGATCCCCTGGAAAATGGGATCTCCATCGCTGGGGTTCTGTGAAAAGCAAAGAGCTGAGGGATCTTATTCAGCTGGAAATGTGTTGACATGCCCTGGCTGGCACCCTGTGCCATGAGGGCTTTGTAATCTCAGCAGTCACCCAGAGAGGAAAGGAGCCCTGCTGAAAGCAGCTGTACTGGCTGCAAAAATACAGCACTGCAACTCTTCTTTGGTCTCGAGGTTTGATTCAAATGGGGAGGAAAAAGGAGTTGCTTTCTGCTGGGAATGGCATGTCAGAGCTCAGTACCCTGTGTTCCAACACAGCTCAGACATTTCAGCATCATAACAGTGTTGGCCAGCTGGCCCATCACTGCTCTCTGCCTGTTGCAGCATTTTCTTGGGATGCTGGAAGATAATGCCTGCTGGAACAGCTTTACAGCTACCTCTGTTCCCTATGCTTTCCTCAATTTCCCTTCTGATATTTGGTTATACCCAAAGATCAATGTCAAAATATGCTTTAACTGCTAATATAACTTTCACATTTTCTTCTGAAACTTTGCTGTCAAGCACAGGCCTTCACTCTGACCTTAAACTGGCAGCCAGCTTTTGCTGGCTATCAATCCATGAGTGAAACCCATGCTCAAGTGGAGATAACACACACCAAATGTACATCACTGCAGCCTCCTTGCTCTGGATCAATAAAACATGCTCTTCATTCCTAAAGAGTGTGATTTTTTCACTCTGATATCTTTCTCATCTTTATTTGATGGAAGAGGCAGCTTTGTAGAAGGGCTGTGCCTGGTTAGACAGCAAAACTTTTTAATGGTTTATATCACTGCTCTAAAAATCTCAAATTCACCTCAAGCCACAGCAAGGAAGGAGGATACAAGTCAGCTTACAGAAAATTAAGCATGCATGTATTCCAAAAACTTCCACTGCCCTTTTTCGTTCATGTCATGAAGGAATTGGGAAAGCAGGGGTGTTACAGAGAGAAAAAAATGCCAAAACCTCATGATCAAAGCATTTTAAGGAGCAGCAGAGCAATTGAGTGATTAGAACAGTATGTATGAGTCCAAAAAAACAAAATCCATGGTTTGAGTGAGGAGACCTCAGAGCTCCATTCGAGACAGGCATTTCTGCTTCCCCACCCAAAAAGAGTGCTGGGGAATGGAGATCCTCTGTGCAAAGGTACCAAGTAGAATTCAGGGAAAAATCATGGCTTAAAACACTCAGGTCACTGCACAGCCCCCTAATCCTGCTCTCTGAATGCAGCAAACATGGGCATAAAGCAAAGAAGGGAGATTCTCATGGAATTCTCTTCAAGAATTTGCAAATTGAGGCTAATTAAATGTCAGAGAGGAGTTTTGCTCCCAGCCAAGTGAAGGATTCGTGTGTTTATACACAGCACGGGCATGTTGTAAAAAATGCCATCAGAACTGACCAGATGAAAGAGGAGATCCCAGAAAATCTGCTGTGCAGGCTTGTGACCCTACAAATAATAAACAATTAGGAGTATTCTACATTTATCCTTCGGGAGTTCTGGGCACTTCTCAGTGCCTGAAGGGAGCCAACAGCAAAGTGAGAGGAACTTTTTTACAACAACATGTAGTGATAGGATAAGTGGCAATGTCTTTAAACTGAAATAGGGCAGATTCAGGTTGAAGGAAATTCTTTGCTCTGAGCATGGTAAGGCACTGGCACAGATTACCCAGAGAGGTGGTAGGTGGAAAAAAAGAGACCCTACAAAGAGCTCCCACCTCCCAGGTAGTGGAAGACAATTGTGCAGGGACTACCAAATGTCATGTTTAAATACAAAAGTGAGAAATATATTTCAAAATCCTGTCTCTGCTGCCCTTGTTTCTCAGTTCCACTGTCTGTACAACTGGAATAATTCTAATCTAATGTAATTCAACCCAATCTACAGCAATCAGTAGTTATCTGTAGCAAATCTCGACAGGGGCTTTGAGGATCCTCATACAGCAATGGAGCCCACAAACTTATCCTAGCTCATGACTGTCTCTTTTTAACTCATTATCTCCTCCCTTCTGAGGATAATGCATCTAAAACACGATTCTCTAAGTTCTGGAATAGTTTTGAAAATTACTTTCTAATGTGTGTGTGTTTTCCCTCTGGAGCTGATGTTTTCCCCACAGATTTTTAGAATTTTTTCTGCCACTTGGCCACAAAGTTATTTTGTAATGGAAAATATACCTTCTGTAAAAAGCACAACTAAATTAAAAAAAAATCTCTAAATTCAACAAGCCAGAGCTACCCACCAGAAAAAAAATAGACTAAACCAATTATATTTGCCCTGAAAAAATCTTCACAAATTTGCCTCTTTCAGAGGTCTAAATATTTTATATCTTCTTTCCTAAATATTAAAAAGCCAGGGTAGAACTAAATGCTGAGATTTAACAGCGCTAAGATTGGGTATAAAGAGAGCTGTTGGCAGTACTGACCCAGCCTGATTTTTCTTTACCATGTGCTGAATTAAGCCCACTGAGGTTATGACAAGAGGACTGAGGGAAATGTCAGCATGCTGGCATTTAACCCACCTTAAGGGAGTGGAGAATGAGCCTTGGCTTCGGACACTGAAGTAAATACCCCATATTTAGCTCTTGGAGCAGTAAGGGGAGGGCAATCTGCTTTGCAAAAAAGAAATATGTGGTACCAACAAGCAGTGTCTTTTCCAACACAAGACCTCATTATTGATTACATTTATTTAGAGAAAAACCTACAAAATAAGGCAGGGCCTGAGTAACAGGTGACAAGCTAATGTTTGTCAGAGTTCCTAAAGGAACCTGCAGTCAGAGACACCAACCTTGATATCATGCTCACAATTTCTGGCAAAGCATGATTTAACCTTGCCTGCTTTATCTAAAACTGCCTTCTGCTCCATGCAGAAATTCATAAATCTTCTGTGCATTGATATCAGCCTTATTTGCCTATTTCAAGATAATTGGTACCTTCAAATTCACGAGAGCATCCTTTTTCTGTTGGTCCAGACAACAAGCTGCCTCTCCAAGGATTCATCAAGATTGAAATGCAGACATCAGTCTAAGTCTGCTGCCACAATTTCCCTGATCAGAAGAAACAAAGCTTCTAAAACCTGAACTTTAGGAAAATAGACCCAGTCTTTTTCCCCCAAGCTCACTGCTGTGCCTTATATTTTTATAGATAAATCACTCTCAGCTTTGCTGATTACACTCCGGTGTTCAGCCATCCATCTGGACACACAAGAATGTCCTGGCTCTTGGGAAATGGCAGGCAAAGATTTAATACCATAATTCTTCCTAGCTTTACTTCCTCACACTGACAACCAGCAACACCGTCGATGAGGCTGATGCTACAAGAGGGATGCAATTTGAGATTAGGATGTCTACATTCAGGTGTTTATATCAGTACCAGGTGTCTAAACTCCTGTTAGAGCCAACAGGGATCTAGTTGAAGGAAATCAATGGAGCATAAGCAGCAAGGCAGGGAGCAGCCAGCCCACAGCAAACTTGCAGTGTTTCATCACTCCCCGGACACCACTATGTCCAACTGACTATAATGGGAGCTTAGGTACTGCCTGTCCAATTCCACTGACTAAAGGAAGATATCTAGCATCATTTGAGACACCCCAGCATCTCCAAGACACACTGTTGGTGCTGGCAGACACAACACAAGACCTGTGCTACGCTCATGTCCCCGTGGAACAGCAGCTGGAAGAACACGTGGCACGTCTGACACATCACTCGTGTAGAAAAATCCTGCTCCTAAGTGAGCAGAAATAAATGCCTAAATATTGGTGATGTAATCTTAAACTGAGTCCCTTTCTTCAAGGATCACCTTACACTGGTTTTCCAATTAGTGCAAAGAGGGAATTTCACTCTTTCTGAGGAATCATTTGAGTCAACACCCTTGCAGCACTTCGGCATTTTTCATCTCTACAGCATCATTGGCTATAAACATCACTTTTCTTTGTTGTTGTTTTTTGGTTGGTTGGTTTGGTTTTGTTGTTGTTGGTTTGGGGGTTTTGGGGTTTTTTTGTCGTTCTTTTTTTTTTGTTTTGTTTTTTGTTTTATTCAATGAAATTGTAAATCTTGAAAACCCCATGAAATCTCACGCTTAGTAATGCTGTTGTAGCAGAGCTTAGGAGTGCACACAGAGACACGGAGCCGAAATGTGAAGATTTGTTCATATTTACACATCAGAAAGGCAGTGTCTCTCCAGTGATGGTCCAGTATACCCTTCTCACCCATCAAAAAATATCTCTTTTTTGGCAAACACTATCACTTGGACTCCATGGTGCTGTTTACAGGATCAGACATGCTGGCTTTCAAATGATACACAATGTAAACATATACCTTTGCTCTGGCAACAACTATATTTTTTACTTTATTTGGGTCCATCTGTGCATTTCAGCCTCTGCAAAGTACAGCTGCTTCTCAGGTAAATACAGTCAGTGTTCATATGAATGTTGTTACAGTCTTAGTTAAATTGCTAAGTCTGGAAATGAAAATGGTAGAAGCACAGTGAAATTTGTTCCCTTTTCATTTTTTAAAGGAAATTTTAATTTCCTTAAATTAAATAAATCTTTAATTTTAAAAGACTATTTAAAATTATCTTTTTAATTTCTATTTCCAAAAATGAGCTTATAAAATGACAACTTCCATTGAATAAAATATTGATTTTTTTTTCCCCTGAATGATGTCCCTATCAAAATCCAAATCTAACAAATGCTAACAAGGAAATAAGAAAGGATCTTTCAAGAAAGAATAAGTAATTTGTGACAATGTCTCTACAAACTAGATTTTAAAGTCCTATACATTTCATAGCCTCATTTTTGTACAATCAGTAAAACTTTAGGCACCTGGAACTATCATTCTTCATTACTGATTCTTCAATAAACTTTTTGTTTCAGTCCAAATCAGCCCTTTAGTGCCTCCGAGCTGAACAAACCAGCAAAGCAGTTTACTTTTTGTGCTACGAATGCCCTTTACAGGCAAAAACATACACAAATTAACAATAAAAAAATACAGGCAAATTTCGCATATCAATTAATGTAAAGGAAAACCAGCTTGCTTAATTCTCCAAAAGTAAATTAATTTCTTTGTAAAATGCAGTATATGCAGTGCCCTCCTTTGCCATAAAAAAAAAACCCACCCAAAACAGCAGGAGCAGAGCAGGCATAGGAAGGAAGCAGCAATGAACCCTAAATGAGAGAGTGAAAGATGCAGACAGGGCACAGATATGTTCTGTAATTCTGCTTCAGCCTTAGGGAATTCTCACAATATCGAGATAACACAAGTGATTAAATTTGGAGCACTTCAGAAAATCTGAAGGTACAGAGCATGCAGAGATCAGGACCTGGGAAACTGAGAGATAATCCTGACCTGCTGGAGGAGAGATCTCTAACAGCATGGAGTAGTTAAAACTGGAATAAATGACTGAAAAGCTTCAGTGGCCTCTGCTGGCAGATTAATTGTGCAACGGGTGGTCAGACAAGAGGACAGGCAGAGAGGGAACACAGCATGTCGAGGGAAATGTGTCTCCCTGCCTGCTCCCAGGGGCTCCAGCTGTAGCCCTGGGGGTGTTAACCAGTGTAAGGGAAGTGCCATGACCAGCAGCGAGCTCACACAGATACCACAGCCAAGCACAGAGAATATAAAGGGAGGAATAAAGTCCTAAGCTTGAGGGATGACCCAAAAGCAGTGAACAAATTTAAAATCTAAGTTCTTTGATGTAGGGAGCAGTGTTCTGCTGTCTGGCTGGAGAGCCTGTTGTCCAATTGAATCCCAATATGCAACTAGCATTCCTATAGAGTGCTGCAACAGAAACAACACTGATGTTAGTCTCTGCTGCTGGCCCTTTCCTGGACTTGTAACCTATGAAAACCTCTGTGATCCTCCACTTCAGAGGAGTAGTTAAAGCAGTGGCAAAGGTTCTGTGTGAGGTCATTATCCAGCAAAATCAGACTTGAATATAGAACTGCACTAAAAATCTGCAAATACTAGGATGGCTCGGATGCTAAGGGAAAATCCAAGAAAAGTCAAAAGCCTAGAAGCATAAACTAATACATAGAAAAAAAGAAATTGTATGGTGTATCTGCTGTCCTGAGTAGCAGTAAATTACCAGCAGCACACATCTGTCTGCCATAATTTCAGCCTCTTCCTAGCATTCTAATTTTGGATGCCATCTGCAAATAAGAAAATCAGCTGATTTCAAAATATTCATGTCCTGCCCTTTTTGAATTTGCCAGCAGACCTGAGAGGGGCCCAGTGCCCACCATCTTTGTCAGACTCCAAGCTTCTCCCTGGGGCTCTCACAAAGGATAAGCCCTGACTTTGCTGCAGTGCATTTTATTCTGCCTAGTTGAAGACATGACACCTAGGAGAGCTGTACAAGCTCTCCTTTTGAATTACCCAAGGTTTTATAATTGTAACAGCTTTCCTTTCAAGTGAGCTGAAAAATTGATGTAGTTCCTGCTTATCCTCCATGTGCTCCACATCTGCAACACAACTCTGTCTTTTGGGTATACTTCCTTCCAAGGTTGTCTTTTGGAGCAAGGTTTGGATGACTTGAAACAGGGCTTGTGCAAGCAGCTATATCTCTGTCCCTCCTCTACCTTTTTTCCTTCATTCCAAGGAATGAATGGCACCAACATTTGTTAAAGTCTCAGATTTTAAGTAGAGTAACAAGGCCTTTCTTAGTGGATTACAAAGTTATTCTATTCCACCAAAGAGCTCACAGACCATGCAAGGGAAGTGCTCCTCCTCACTTTCACTAAAAACTAAAGCATGGGCAGAACTTTTATCCCAGTCTCAGTGAGGTGGAACTACTGCTGACTTCTGTGAGTTCACATCAGATCCCCAAGACCATGCTTACACTGGCAGGTTAAAAGCAGGTTAGAGAAGTTTCTCTTGATGGCAGCAGTGTTTGGCCATGAAAATCAGCTACCACTTATGATAACATAGCAATGTGAAAATATAAAGCCTAAACCACTCAGGCACTACCACAAAAAGGGCTTAATGTGGGAATCAGGACATTCCCCTCAAGTGTTTTAGCCAAACTTTATTTATGTAAATGCCGTGAAATGCAAATCATCCTTGACTATACCTGAATAAATACATGGTAAATCTGTGTTACTTGATAATCAAACTACTTCCCTGATAAAACAATAAAATAAAAAAAAAATACCAGCAGGTATATCTGCTTATTTTAAAACCAGCATAAAATTCCCCAATATAATCCAAAGATCATAAACATCAAACTCGCTAGACTAGGCACAGCTAAACCACATGAAAATAAGGAAAAGCACTAAATAAATAAATGAATGAAAGCAAATAATGTTCCTAGGTTTACTTAAAAGTGCTGATATAGGAATAAGCTAAATACATTCTACTGAACAAGAAATTGAGTTTGAATATAATCCCTTTTCTTTTTTTTTTTTGTAGTCTAGAAGTCCTTTGTACTCCCATTGAAATCGTGGCCTCAAGTAATCCATATAGCATCCACAGCATGATATTATATCTATTTTACTGAGAAACACAATAATCAAAATGCTAAAATAAATCTTCTATTATTTGATTTGAGAATTGAAATATTGAAGTGGCTAAGCTAATTTATTTTGATTATCAGCCCATTAGTCTTGGTGTAATAAATTTACCCCACAATTTTGCCAGAGCTTCCAGCTACCTAATGTCTGAAAATCTGATTTTGTTTAAACACATATCGTGCTAAGATTTATTTTGGAAATTTCAATTAATCAGTTCTGGTCAATAAAAAGTTGATATAAAGTGGTTTGCTGTTAAATGACATTGGCATTTACATTTGCTCTGCCCTACACGAGTTAAAATGCCATTGCAGATTCCCAGCTATAGTGCTCAGAGCTCTGGCTGCATTTTTAAAGCACCAACTGTTAGTTAATTTTGTTAGCATAAATACCCAATAAAATTTTATGGTGTGTTCAACTCTCATTAAAGATGAAAAACAGTGGCAGGGCAGCACCCACAAATAAATGGTTCTGTTGCTGCTGATGCCCAGAACTCATTCAGATTCAGGGCCCAGGGCTCCCTGTGCCTGAGGACACTGCAGGGATAGAGAGCACGAAATCCCACACACTGCTGGAAACCCCTGGAGCTCCACACAGCTCTTCAACAATGCTCCAGGCAAATATTTAATGGGGGAGGAACAGTCCTTCTACAGCCCTGAAATAACAGCTGTTGTAGGCAAAGTACACCCTTGCCAGTGTATATTTGCTCAAGGCTACAGAAACCACAGCTCCTTTTGCTCCCTATCACCCAAAATATCCTAGACAGGATGCTCCATCAACACCAGGGCTAGAGGAGCTTGCTGTTCCTCAGGTTGCCTCCTGTGGTTGGATTCACTCCAGTCAGGGAAAGCACAAGCCCTGCCAGGGGTTTTTTTTGATCACTCAGGACATTCACAGCATCAGCCTGGCCATTTCTCTTTGTCTTCCCATCCTTCAAAGGGGTGTTTGAGCCTTCCACTGAAATTTCTGGTCCTGACCCACCATCATTCTTCTTGCCAAATTTCCTGTTAAGGGGACCATTATGAGACAGCTGACACTCAGTTACAGGAAGTGCTCCAGGGAACATGGCTGGGATTAACTGCCAAAAGCCATCAGGTTTATAGGTAGAATTATAGAGAAAGCAGATTTCACTGTCTGAAATAATGGGAAGATCAAATCAAGAAGTTCCCACAGCTGTTACTCCTAAATTCCTTAGGGCTGCATTGCTTAAGGCCATAGAAATTTCTAAAATCATCTTTCCATTTACATCAACAGAAAGAAGAACTTCTCCCAGTAAATTCAGCACCTGTACCAGATACTGTCCACTCAAACTCCCAGTTTACAAGTCTGAGAATGTAATAAAAACCGGTTTCAAACATTTTCCCTTATGTTCCTTGGCATGTCTTCTTGATTTAGAGTTCACCACTTGAAGTTTTGATGGGTTTTGCCTCTGCAGCTTCGTGAAAGTTCTTCCCAAAGGATGTAGAACATAGAGGATCTTCACAAATTGGTACAGGGAAAAGAGCTAAATCATCACTACACAGTTCCACTGCTTGTGCAAAATGAAACCTTCTTCCTTAAGGAGGCAAACTAATATCTAGATCACTAATGGATAGAGGACCCATGTCTACAGTTTGCTCTCCCTTCTCTGCCCACAGGTTTTTCCTGCTGACACCTACCCTGGGCAGGGGTTAACATACTTCATAGAGAGGGATATGCTGGTGGGATATAGGGAGCACATGCTGATGAACCTGCTGGCTCTTAATTTGGCAGTGGAACAGCATTTCCTTATTTTCTGCAGTAGAAAAGCTCAGCTTTAGTCTATCATCTCTACCTAGTCTGAAATTTTTGGTGGTTTACTCCTGGCACTTCACTGCCTGCAAAACCAGAGTAATTCTCCCATTCTCCCAGATTTTTACTTCTTATTGTCCACTCAAACCATAAACACACTGAAGGCCAAGCCATTTCTGTCTGTGTGGGGTCACAGCATCCAGCAAGATGGGGCATTGATCTTGTCTCATGCAGTGCTATATTAGACTACTCTGAAAGGCTGGTGTTTTGAGATGGAGATATAATTTCTAAGGGACTACCCTCTGAGTAAGGCTGGATTTTGGATATAGCTGATGATGTTTTAAAGCCCTGGCCACTACATCAAGTGCTACTTTAATAATTATTAGGTGTGGAAGTCAACCTTGCATTCCCTCTAGAGCATTTAAATTAGGAAACTCAAAAATACACTGCTTAGCTGTGCCCACACAGGGTAAGTTACCACTTAGAGTAAAATACAATGTGCAAGTAAAGCTGAACTTGTTTCCACTTAGCAATAATGCAGAGGAGCCAGCACAGCTTCCTTATCTTAATTTTCTGCATCCAAGAGTTCTAGAAATACTGTGCCTCTATTGCTTCCATAACTTTGGAGGTATTGAATCTCTCTGCAATTAAACCAACATAAATATGCAGTAATTCAATTGAAATCAGTGGATTTCTTGTGAGGGGAATAGTTCATGTAAAAGAGACAATAATTAGATTTACCCATTGTAGATGCAATAATCTCTTATCAATCACTTAAGGAATAAACTATAAAAACAAATTCCTTCATAATCTGCTAAAAGGACATTATGGACCTCTTGCCCACAGCTGTACAAACGTTGCACTGTCCCTTTAGATCAGGGCAGCCAGAACACCCTACATCAGCAGTTTGTTTTTCTCACAGGTTAAATTTGTTCTTTTCAAAATAATGAGAGAGCAGCCAGGGGTACAATCCTAACTGCATTTCCAGATCAGCTTAATTGACTGCACTTTACTTTAACAAACACTTTACATAACTGCATTGAGTTGTTTTCATACCCACATTCTTACATACCAATACTGCTAATTAGGACAATTGTTTCTCCTTTAAAAGGAAAGAAAAAAATAATTTGTCCAAATGATTTGCTTGCTATTATTCTTGAGCATTCATTGTTGCTGATTAAAATGGGGTTGCGGTTATTCAGGTGGATGTCCTAACTGTTTCACCAAGCTTTTTTTTAATGCTTACATAATTAATGCTGAAAGAGGAAAGGTGGTTTTTAGGATTTGCTGCAGTCCAAAATCTGACATGTGTGTACAACAACAAAATCTGTGATGGAAACAAGGCCCATTTGCTCAGGTTTAATGCAGTTTTGTTTTGTTTTAACACACAGGGACTCTCATCACTGCTGTTGAGGCAAGAAACACTTGTCTCCCATCCACAAATCAGATCTGAATAAGAAAGATGTTAAAGCCTAGCAGCACAAAATAAAAATATAAATGCCCAATAAACACATAATCAACCCTCCAAACACATAATCAATTTGAGTATTCATCAGTGACCATTTTCAGCTGCATATGAGGATGGCAAAGGAACTGGACTGATATCTCACTGGACAACGGGAAGCAGATTCAGGTGACTTGATCCAGAGGAAATGCACTGACCATATTCAAGACTGAGCTCCACACAAACCAGCTAAAAGAGATGTAATTGTTCAAAAATACAGTCAGGGAGAAGTCGGAGGAGATTGAGTAGCAGCAGGGTTGTGCCAAACAATGTCCTAATGTAGTGCTGCGGTTGCTGTAAAGAGCTGGGGGTTTAAACCGTGCCCTCCAAACTGTGCATCCCAGCCAGTGGTTTGGCTAAAGGCATTTTCATCCCAAATAAAGACACAGTGCATCCCCCCTCACCATCCCCCAGGAGACACTGTGAGTTTCCATCTTATCCACTCCAAAGGAAAGCCCTGAATTCTGCTCTGAACCTTCTCCAAAAGGAGAGATGGGAGGGCTCCTGCTGTGGAGCAGCCTGTCTCCTGATGGGTACAACAGTCCCCAGAAGGATGGAAGCTGGTGAGTCTCTGAATCCTCTTCAACACTTTGAAGGACTCCAGATCCACAAATCCTGCTCAATGGGACACCTCCTTTCTCGCTGGGTGTAGACGGGAATGGTCCTTATGAAGGACCCCAAGTATTGTTGTTTCTAAAGAAATTATTTCTATAGATTTTCCTCCCAGAATACACATGAATTTGGGAATCCCAACATGAAACAAAGTGCCTTCTCACAGTGCCTTCCTTGATATTAATATAAGAAAGGAAACTAAATTCCAGACACAATTTCAGTGTCATGTATTGGAGGGTGTGGGACTTTGGACTGCTGAATAAAAGCCAAAAGCTGCAACATGCAATGTTGAAAAAGCCAGAATCCCCATATGGACTTAGCCCTCACTTATTGCTTCAAGAAATCTGTCGAAATGTGACAGCTTGGAACTGACCCCCAAATTCTTCTGGCAGGATCTGAGTGACTTTGCAGTGAAGTGCACTTCCTTAGCCAGAGTTAAAGCCTGCTCCCAGCCCACACAAGAGAGGTGGGTGGGTTTTGTACAGACTCAGGCTGCTCACCACCCCAACACATCAGAAATCTTCCTGTGACATAGCTTTTCATTACAGCATTGGGGTGAATCCTCTTGCTTTCCTCCCACAAATTATCTTAGGAAAGGCAAAGGGATTAGTCACAGGCAGGAAAAAAGAGCATTAGAAGCTGTATGTACACAAACTATTTTCAAAAATAGTTCTCTCTAGACAATAAATCAGTCTTTCAATAGCACTCACAAGTGGCTTAGAGCTTCTAGCTCTTGGTTAGATACAGCTAAAAAACATTACATAGAAATGTTAAAAATATATACACCTTTTAGTGGGCATGCATTACTAGAGTTTGGAACTACAGTCAAGCCTATCTACTTCAGGGCTTTAATTGTATCCCTCCTTTGAAATGCTACCTCCCTTGCTCACCACAACTGAGCAAAGATGTAAATCTTGCAACAGAAATGTGAAGTTTAAGTGCCCATTGCCCAGCAAGAGGGAAGCTCAGGAGAAGCCAGGAAGAAGAGTGATCTCACCTCATGGAGTTGGCATCTGAGTTTACACAACCTAATAAGTTTTCTGGGGGAGGAAAAAAACCCTAATACATTGTTTCATCAGCTGTGACAACAAAGTGATTTATGGAGAATTATTTGCTCAACACACTCCCCCTTGGGAAGACCCAAGCCCTCACCCATGGCTGCCTCTTTGCTTCCATAAAATTCCAGTTCTGGAAGTTCCTTCCGTGCTCCTCCTTTTCTCCCATTCCCTCCCAGTCTTTGCACAGCCTGTGATGGGCAGAGGACAGATTTGTAGCAACAGCCATGTGCTGACTGAGGTGCTGGGACAGAGTGGGACTGATTTCTCCCTGCTTCTTCCTTTACTCAGGTATTAATAATCCTTCTGTATTAAGCAATTTATTTCCATGATACTTGTAGCAAGCTGACACAACATTACTCTTATTCTGTCATCTTCGGTTAAAATTGCCTGTGAGTACAAAAGTTAGGAGATTACGAAAATCAGATAAATCCTGTTTGTGGTTCTGTTGTTTTAATTTTTATTGAGGTTTTGTTTGTTGTTCAGAAAAAAACCTACCCGAACAAATGAAGCAGGGATATTAAAAATCTCACCAGCTAATTTCTATGCTTTAGAAGTCAGAGTCACAAAAAACTTGGCTATTCTACCTCTTGTCTATTCCATCAGAGACCTCTTACCAATCAGCTATTTGGTTATTCAGCCCCATTTGATAAACTCTTATTTCTGAGCTCTGCAAGGTTTCCTTGAAACTAAATCAGTCATGCATGGAGCTTTCTGTGTTTTAATTAAATCCTGAAATCATCAATCATTTCAATCTTATGACTTGTAAAAAAAAGTATTTACCCAGATCCTACAGCATTTGAAAATGAGACAAAAATGCCTTCAAGGCAAATAAAAATGTATCAATTATCATGTGCTAAGAATATACATATTTGAGCCCCATCTCTTGCTTCTGCATTAAAGTATTAGGTCAGCAGCTTAATAAAATAAATTATTACTGATATGAAATAACCTTAACTGTTCGACCCAAAACTCAAAGAAAACCAGCAAGTGAAAAGGAAGGAGGCCCAACATTGAAATTACAGGCAAGATCCAGAGGACAATTCATTTAGGGACCCTGAATTATGCAAAGACCTTAGGTACAGGTTCAACTTCAAATATATGATTAGTCATAGAGCTAAGTAAATAATTTCAGCAGACTCATCTAATCTGTTTGTTTTCTTCCACAGCCCTCCTTATGCTGCATCTTTTAATACTCACATAGCCTTATGATTAGTGTGTTTAATCCTAAAAAGACTATATGAGAAAAGGGAGAACTGTACTCACATCACAGAAGGGGAGGTGTAAAGTAAATCTGTGTGCCTAAGAGTTTGTAGGGTCAGGTCTGCACTAACTAGACATGAAGTATACAACCAGGTGAGCAGCAGCACCAGCATCTCAAACAACACCGCAACACCAAGTCTGGAGGATGGAACAGGACACCAGTATTAAGAGGTAAAATGAAAAAAAACCAAAAACCAAAAAGTTAGCACAGCACTATATCTGGTGAAATGTAAATTTTGCACTTCTTTAAGGTGCATTCCATTAGTTATTATAGAATCATATCTCTCTACCAAATAGTAGCCCCAAAAAGCACATGAAGTCTTGGGGAGGGATGTGTGTCCACCATAACAGGGAAACATAAACACAGAGAAACACTTCAAAGAGTTGCAGAAGAACAACATCAACAGAATTGTCTGTAAGAGGGCACATGCATCGGACTTTACAGCACTGATACTCTGCAATATAAAGTACTTGTGTAGATGTAAGGGCTATGTTCATCACTACCTAAAAAAGATTAATGCAAATTTAACCTGGATCAGGCACAAGCACTCAGTTACATTTCTACTGAATTCAGCAGGGTGCACAACAATGTATTTTATCTCAGTAATTTATTTTTAATGCTGGCTATGCAAACCCACCGTAGCAAGAAGCAAAAGCAGCAGATGAAGCAGTACCTGATCCCACGTTCCACTCCACCACAAACCCTTACCTTCAAAGCGTTTTATCCCGTTTGAAGCAGGCGCACGAGTTCCGACCGTTCCAGCTCTTGATGCTGAGAGGCCGCAGAACCCCGAGCGCCCGCTCCAACACCCGCCCGGGTCGCAGCCCGAAGGGGTCACCCCAGCGCGGAGGCACCGGGAGCCATCCAGAGCCGTCCGTGCCCCAGCACCCTACGGGGAGGCGGCTCCGCACCCCGGGCAGAGATGCTGAACTTTGCCGAGTGATGGGTAGCGGGGAGCGCAGGGGCTTCTTCCCGGCGCCGGGGGGACACGCTCTCAGCTGTAGGACTGGGGACGGGGGACCGGGCATCCCCGCCGCCACGCACCCCAGCGAGCCCCGCTCCCCGCGGTGCGAGCCCCGGTAGCTCTTACCTTGGAGCCCTTGCCGGAGCAGCGGACGTGGTTGCTCACCCCGGCCGTCTGGTTCATGCTGGGGCCGGCGGGCGGGCTGGAAAGTTGGGCTTGGGGCACAACTCCCCGAGGATCGGCGGAGGGGGGATGGCAGCAGGCAGGATAGGACGGGCTGTGCCCTCACCGGGATTGTCACCCCGCACCGGGATTGTCACTCCGGGCAGGGATTGTCCCCCCGCGCCGGGATTGTCACCCCGGGCCGGGATTGTCACCCCGCACCGCGACTCTGCCCCCGTCCGCCGGGGTCTGCGCGTTGGCGGCACTCCCGGCTTCTCGGCTCCAAAACACGCCCCGCGGGACGCTCCCACCCCGGGGTCCCGGCCCGGCCTCGCCCCCGGCACCGCTCACTCCTTCGACATCATTTCATTTAATCCCCCAGCCCCGGCGTGGGCTGTTAAAGGAAAATCTTGGGAAATCGCGTTAAAGATGCCACGGGTTCCCGCAGAGCTAGGGTTTGACCCGCTGGTGCTCGGGGTAGCAAGTCCAGCTCTTCACAGCTAAAGAAATGCTGGGCAGATGTTTCCTTAAGGCTAAGCTGAAGGATTTGGGTCTTACTTTTTGAGCAATTCCTTTTCCAGGTGTGCCAGGGTTCAGGGCTTAAGTTTTGGCTTTTTTGTTGTTTTTCGTTTTGGTGAAATAAGAGCTGCACACACAACTCTGCTTTACTAGTAAAAATTTGGTGCTTTAAGTTTGTGAGGTTTTCAAAGCAAACAAACAAACAAACAAAATATCCATGTTTGGGATATCGTTATTATGATATTTTTCCTATCCCCAGTCCATCCCTCCACTTCAGCCCATGAGGTCAGACACCACCTCCTCTTTTATTGAAACAAAATTATGGCAAAATTCAGTTCTCAGAGTAGCAAAAGAAAAAAAAACAACCAAACAGAAAACTCAACAGACCATATGTTTGTGTAAAAAAATCTGGATAAAGAAGGCTAAAAGGATCCACACTTCATCTTATCAAATCAGGGTTTCTTTTGTGTTGGGATTAATCTATCCAAATAGATTGTTTCAAGTATTTTTAAGTTCCTACAGCATACTTTAAAACCTTTAAATAAATAAATAAAGACCTTTCTGGATGTTGCAGAAAGAACAGAAATATTTGCTTGTCCTGCCCCAGAGCCCATGCTGCTTTGGAGAAGTCCAGCTCCTTCTTTTCTGAAGGGCAAATAGCTCACGTTTAACTGTCTGCATCTTCTAGCCCCGTGGCTAAAAGAGATGTAAGGAGCCTGCCTTGGAGGCTGACAGCAGAATAAAGTGCAGTTAAAAGGTAAATTTAGTTAGAGGCACTTGCTTTCAGCTTGGAGACAGGAGAGAGGATCCACTGCCACCCTGTGTGGCCAAACATCCCTCCCTGCCAGCAGGGCACGCTGGTTTTGAGGTGAGAGTGGCCATCTAAGGACTGGTTTTATCAGAAAAACAAGTCCCTAGGGGCACAAACCACCTTGTCAGGGACAGTGTCCTCCTCAGGCAGCTGTCCTGCTGTAATGACCATGCTCTGCTCCTTAATCCTGCAGTGTCAGCTCCTCTTTAGCTCACAGTCCTGTCAATGAGTCCCCCTCAGGGACAAGTGTCCCACCAGTCTGTGGGCAGTCAGTGCTGGCACCCTGGCTGATCTAACAATCATGCTCAGCCTCAAACAACACATCACTATTTCCTGCTGCAACTCTATGATGGCTTTTACTTTTTTACACTAATTAAGATTTGAAATTTCCTACTCTGACCACTCAGTTCAAGTGGTTTGGTTTTCATACCTTCCCAGGCAAAATGTCTGCTAATAAATCCAATTATAGACTTTGAGTTGCATATTTGATGGGGCCTGGCATCATTATACTCTCACAGCATGATTTCTTGCATGGAGATATGCAGAAGTCCCTGGACTTATTTGCAATTGCACAAGTGAGCAGAAGAAATCTGGAGGGAAAAAAAAAGAGACAGGCAAGCAAAACTGCCCAAAGAGATTTCAAATCCATGGCAAACCATTCTGGCCACTATATGGAGCAGGTGAAAAATCTGTGCTCTTTTCTCTCTTTCTCGCACAGAAAAATATTTTGCATTACACAGCTGGATCATGGGCGTACTGTCCCACTGGTTCATCAGTTTTGTTCTGAAGCAAAGCAGAAGACACCACTCCACTGCCCTTCCTGAGCAGAAGGCCCCTCTCCATTCTGTAACCAGTCAGAGTAGGCAAGGAGTCTATTTTCACTATAGAGCACATTTTGTCATATTCCCTGGCAAGAGAGGCACAAGGAAAGTCTCCTGGTCTCTCTCATTTTTCCACTTAATGCCTCTCCTACTCGTGGGCATCTCCATTCTCACCTAAAACCAAAACTAACCTTGTGGCACTGAACCTCCCTTCTCTATAGGAAAGACCAGTTTCCAACTGAGATATCACAGAGAAAGGCTTTTGCTTTCAAAAATGTGAGCAAGCATGTTGATGTTTACTAGCTCTTGAAAGGAGACTACTGAATGCATGGTGGAAGTGCAGCCTTTGAAATTTGGGAGAAATTTATTCCATTTCAAACACTACAAAAGTCTCTCTACATGATCCTGAGAGAAAAAAAATCACCACCATCCTTCTTTGCCCCTCCTGCATTGAGGGAGGTCCCATCTCTGCCCATCTCCTTCTGACTTCCCTAAGGCAGGACACACCTCTGCAAGCCTGCAGTGACCACCATCATTTTGGCTCTTGCTTCAGTGCAGGCCCCTAACTTCTGCAGAAAACCAACGGTGAAACCATCACAGCCTGATGTTTTTAAAATTGGAGTGGCTTATATATCTGGAAAAGAACAGACAATGCTACAAACAGCACAGAGTTTTCCAGTGCCTGTGAGAAAAGTAAGTGATTTATAGATTAGTATTCTTAGACTGTTTAGTGAAGTGTGAAGGAACAACAATATACTGTCATATAAGCTGTAGCATATAAACATCCCTTGGCATTTTACACTTTGAAAAGGATTATACATAAGCTTGGCTGAGAAGAGTATTAAAAAGGAATCTCAGTCATACTTTTTGGGAACATTTAGTAATCTCTCTCTGGAGCTGAGCTAAAGCTATGCAAGATGAATGCAAGGAAATCCATGCAATCATGACATAAGACTTAAAAACAAAACAAAATTTAAAAGCCAAAATTATGTCACAAAATTTAATAATGTGTGGAGGAGTTTTTGAATTCTTCTAATGCATACTTTGCAGATGAACTCTGTAAAGCTGAGTGAAAATCAAAACTGAAATCCAGAATTTCACATATTAATCCTGACTCCAACAGGTGAGTCTTTTGAAGAAATAGCCAGTGTGACAAAACTCAAAGAAAACATACAGGACTGCCAAGACTGTTACATGCATCTAGTTTCAAGTTCCAGGTTAGATTTAGATGACGACCTTTGAAATATTTCTCAATGTTTTAAGTTCTTCCCAGGAGCCAGTTTTGATCTAAATTTGAGCTGTCTGGGGTATGGTAACTCTGCTCTCTGAACTCCAGGGGTTTTGAGGTTTTCTCAATAACATGGCAAAGACATGACCCTGCTGATTTCTTTCTCCAATATTTTCAGTAGGAAGCTGACTGAGATTAGTGCAACACCTCATCACTCAGTAATTTTTCACATCACTGGTGATGTAACCACAACAGCACATTCGTTTTGTACAGGTCAAAGCCACAGTACAGGGACACAGAAACTGAAATGTGAACTTGTACAGAGTTCAAAGTAATGCAGAAGCCACCAAGGTTCACCTTGCTGTCCACCTCAGAAGAGAAATGTGGTTAAAAGGCTGGTTTAAGGAAAACAGAAAGATGAGCAGTCAACATGCAGTGAGGGCAGAGAAATTGAGAGCATGGAAGACAAGGAGGATGTGAAAATTGAGACCACGGAGTGCTAAAGAACACAATTCAAAAAATCAATGCAATGATGGATCAGGAATGAATGCAAAAAGCACAGCATGGGAAGGCTATAATTAGATGGTTTAGTCATAGCCAGGAGCCTGACTGAGCTTTTTGAATCCACTGAAGTGGACAGAGTTGATGCAGAGTTTGGTTTGATTTTCGGAGTTCTCATGACAGCAACACAGAGGAGGCTCACAGGAGCTTTCAGTCTCCACAACAGCAATCTGGGTAAAAGCCCACCAGCACACACAGGGGTTTCTCAAATTGTCTTCTAACTATGGAAAAGTGATACCTGCAGACAAGAGCATCTCCTACTGCAGCTGTGCTTCTGGGACCAGTGTGGACTCAGCAAAGATCAGGAAAGCAGGAATGACCCCAGCAGCACTTGGACATGTTCTGCCCTGTGTACTGTGGCTCTGCTGTGGAGCTGCCAAGAGACAGTCTCCACCCTCACTTTCCTTTCATTGCTACCACAGTAGAGGTTAATCAAAGATAAGGTAATGATGGGGAAAATGACAGTAAAGTAGCACTGATGGGGATATTAAACCTCCCCAGAACAGACATATCTCTGTAGACTTCCAAATTTGTCAACTGGCAGGGAAAAAGAGGTGTTTTGAGTGCCCCAAGACCTTGATATGAAGAGAAATCTTTGCTCAGCAGACCCTATCATGACATATCTGTGCTGGCTGTAGGAAGGAGAATACCCAAACTGCTGCTGCCAGCACAGAGCCCAGCTTGGTCCAATATCTTCACCTCAAGAAGGATGAATTTCAGTTCTGTGCATTCAAAGCCTGTTCATGGCATCTCCACAGCCCCCCTGCAGCCTCCAGGCCTGACGGGTGGCAAAACTGTCCCTGAAGGAAGTTGACCCAGTGAGAATCTCAGAAGAGTGTGAGCGCCAAAAAACTCCACACTTCTCTGGTCTTGTTTCTCTCAGTGCACTCACATCAGCTCTCATCTCAACCAAGTCCATCCTGTCTCCTCAGTTACAGTTTCCAAATGTTTTTTATCTGTTCCCTCAAGAAGTGATGGCAAAAGAGAGCTTAAGAAACAGAAACCAATTAATTCTACAATGCTGGACTCCTCTGCTCTCCTGCAATATTCTTCCTGACTTTCCCTACCTGCCTAGCTCATCCCACTGTCATAAATCATGAGTGAGGGGTTTCTCAAACACTTCAGCACAAGCATGGAATGTGAAAGCCAAGCTT
This sequence comes from Anthoscopus minutus, assembly GCA_013399455.1. Classification (NCBI taxonomy): domain Eukaryota; kingdom Metazoa; phylum Chordata; class Aves; order Passeriformes; family Paridae; genus Anthoscopus; species Anthoscopus minutus. The sequence continues at coordinate 15,177 of VWYI01025728.1, read as the reverse complement.
TGTTTTTGGCTCAGCTGCTGATCCACCAAGTCCTTTCAGCTCCCTGGATCATCCATGTTTTCCTCCAGCTGCAGGTCAGCCAGCTGCTCTAACACCCTTGGGGCACAGACAACCTGTTAGATTTGGTAAAGGAGTTTAGTGGAAGCAAAATACTCAAGTTAGAAAACAGCTAACCTCACTTTTATATTTCCTAGGTCCCACAAACTTTAAATTCACTGAGTACCTGAAAGCCCAAGCTGATGTACTAAACCTGCATCCCTTGAAAGTTTTGAATTTGCCCAGCGGAGAAATTGGGGCTTACAAGGCCAGAGAACACAAGGCTAGGGTGAACATCTACAGTTTTGGTTCTAAGGGCTTTTTTCTTTTTAGTATTTCTGGGGTTTGTGCTTGCTTCTGGAACTACATTTTATTTTATGTTATGCAGCTGCTGGATAAGCAGTTCTTTGGCCAGATGCATGAACACTCCCAGGTGAATGCTGTAACTATTAGGAATGTTTTAAGCATGGCATTATTAAGTAATAATTTACTCATTCCATTTAGTCTACGAGGTCTCCTTATCGAGGAATGTTATTCATCAGCACCACTCTAGCTCTCACTCTAATTTATTTATACTTAATGGCCTTTCAAAGACATCTCTCCACATTACTTTCAGGCACCAGAATATATATGGGATATTAAATCACATCATGATACATGACATGTTACAAAAATATTGCATAATTTATATAGATTATAAACATAAGAAAAATCATCTAATAAACCCTGCCATCAAATGTTCTTCAGGCTAGATTATAGCTACACGAGTCCTTTTATTTTAATAAATCAATGAGAAATAATTTTATTCAGATCTCACCTTTGCAGAGGCAGCAAGCTGTGTGAAGCAGATTGGTATATGTGCACTGAAAATGAGGGGCATCTATCTAGCTAAACATCAGCTGCACATAAATGAGAGGGGTGTTGGCAGCACTGCCATAATCCTGCTGACCACGAGGCAGTGAAACATTTTGACCATGTCAGAGCTGGGTGACACCTTCCAAAAGCATCTCTGACCCTTCATAGTGACAATTATCATGTTTTGAATGTTAAGGTCACTTCTGACAGCTGCCAAACAATGCACAAAGTCCATACTACTTCAAATAACAAAAAAAAAGTTTTCTAGATACTACTTAATTTTCTCTTTAGAGTAAACCGAAGAGAGATTTTTTGCTTTGGAATATCTCTGATAAAGAAAAATAAAAAATTGAAAAGCATAGAATTAAAAAAAAAATTAAATTTAAGGTCTAAAATATCTCATAAAATAAATGAAGTGTGGGTGGAATGGCTGTCTCAGAGTTGCTCATAGGAGCTGTAATCCAAGTCTATTTCCCTGGACTTCTCAGTTGCTCTTCAGCTGTCAAGTTGCAGAACAGTTGTCTTTTGGAGGAGCCCTAAAAATCCAGTATGGAGTCTGCAGTTCCTCAGTGGATCATGGACATCAGAGAAGGATAAGGAGACTTGGATCCAATAAATATCACTTTTATAGAGGATAACAATATTTTGAAATCAAAACATTAAAATTGTTCAGCAAAAAATATTAAACTCTTCCCCCAGTGGTTAAGAAATTCATTGGGTTTTTTTCCTTTGAGGAGGTGATGAAATCCACACTGCCCTTCCTGGGATGAAAACACAGTATTTCTTGGTCATTTTTGATGGAAAATTCCCAAGCAGGCTTAGTTTTCATTTTTGTTCTGTGTGAACTACTTTTTAACATGAAGGATGCGCAGCACAGACACGCAGTATCCCCAAGGCAACTAAAGCATTTGCTTGGATGGAAGAGGAATAGTAAAAAGATGTTTTAAGCCCAGATTCTTGAAACCAGATCAGTTCTTCTGAATGCTTCAGTTACTGGACAACAAGCCCAAAAGACCTTCCTCATTTTCACAAAGTGCTGAGCCATAAGCTTTCACTCCCTAAAATCAAGTGCTTTTAAGATTTGTATTAGGCTCCTGAAGAGTTCATGTAGCAGCTTCTGAATTGCATTTTTAATTGTTTATTTGGTCAACTTGGAGCGGAAATCAAGGTAAAGGATGAGAAACCTCTCAGCTTGCAGCAGGTGCCTCCAGTGTGCAGGGCCCTCTGCCACAGCCCCCCAGCAGGGAATCAGCCCCCCACACCTCTGACTGGGTAGTGCCTTCTGGTTTGAAGGACTTTACCCTCCTTTTACCCTCCTGTTCTTGACAAGGAAGAGAAAGTTAAAAAAATAAGTGATTAAAAAACCTTTTCAATCCCAAACTCTAAGATGACACAATTTTCTGCAAAATATCCTCTTTTAATTACACCAAAACAATGTATTTAATGGATGACTGTCTGCTCATTGGTTAGGGACAATTTCAAACCCCCTGTTCACTCTCTGTAAAGACTCCCTGTTGTTTTCCAAGACCCACTGCTCGAACATCCATCTTTTACAAGCCAAAAAGGAAAGTAATTTGATACTGAAACAAACTCCAGTATTTGAAAACCACAGTCAGGTGTAGAGAAACACAAATAAGCTGATGAAGGTAACATTAAATATTAAGAGCTGCACAGAAGCAATCAATCTGTGTTCCATTTTTGTGGTGTCTCTCTAGTGATGCAGGGTTGATAGGGAGGTTTGATACTGATGTGGGTGGTAAAAGGCAAGCTGGGGTGGAATTTCCATTATCCCTCATTTCAATGCTTTGGAACAACCCAAGTCACTGGCTGAAGCCTTAGGCTGGGACCCCACATTGGAATTCTGTTCCTATCATGGCCACCACAAGCTCTGAAGAAGTCAAAGAGCCTAAAAATACATTTCTAGAGAACTCTGTAGCAGAAGCATGAAGCAACATGGCTCCGAAATTCTCAGACTGTCCCAAAAGGTTTGGAGTGATTGCTCAGGACTCCACCTCATCTTCCATCCTACCACTTCTCAAGCATTTTACCTGACTTGCAAAAAAAACCCAAACGCAGGAAGTACTGAAAGGTACATATAAAAAAAAACAAGGAGTAAATGAGATTAATACATTAATTTTGTACATGATAAAGATTTTTCAAGTTTTCTCTACCCCTTCAGCAGCAGAGCACCAGAGGGCAGGGTTTACCCTTGAATACTCAGTTTGGGGCAAGTTTTGTTTATCACTGGGACAAAGAAGCCAGCAGAGCAGGATTGGTGGCTTTGCAGCACAACATGGGATCAGGAATCCTCTAGGACAGGACTGCAGCTCCTGCTCTCTAATGTGAGGCCAAATTTGATCCCAAAGGTGGACTCTGAAAGGCAGCTGAAGACAGCAATTTCACATCAGCCACAAAATTTTTGCATTCTCTGGTTCATTTCTCACAAAACCTTCTGCAGCTCCAGAGTTTCAGGGCTGGCCTCAGAAGAGCTCAAGCACAGGTTTTGGCAGCAAGACTTAGCTTTTTATACACTGAACAAAACCCCCTTGTGTATCTTATAGACCACAGTTTCCTACCAAAGCTTGATTTTAGCAGCACATTAGTTCCAGACTGAATTGAGATTAAATGGGGCTCTGAACGTACCCTCTTTCATCTCATCCTCAGACCTCTTTGTTCAGACTCACCTAAGTCTGCTTTCCTGGATTCTCCCCTTCCTCTGCTCTTCAGCTGCAATCCCATCTCACCACCTGTGAGCAGAGAGTTACAACAGGTCAGAGAGTTACAACAGGTCAGAGAGTTACAACAGGTTATCCAACCCAACCAGCCTCAGGAAAGGACCTGATGGTTGGGTCTGTGAGCCCCCTAAAAACTGAGGTTGCAATCCAGATGGTGCCTTGGGTCATCCTTCCCATCAATACAATCAGGTGGCATTTTCAGGGCCCCCAAATTAAGTCTGGGTTAATAAATGCCAGTAAAGCCTCCAGCCGAAGGATATCAGACATGTACAAAATCTATAATATGTGAAAGTACCCTGGTAGTACAAATCCTGAAAATACACATTAGTACATAGTCAGTCTATTTAAAAGGGCATTCTAGCCTCTTAATCTGTTATGGTTTAGCTATGGCTTATTTTTTGCTTGTTTTAGGGTTTGGGTTTTTTTTTTTTGGTTTTTAAGGTAGGCAATATTATCTCTCTAGGGGTATTTATCATGGCGTTGCATGGGAACAAATTTTAGTTGCCAGGGAAGACAAAATGGCATATCCCACCACAAATACATTCAGGAGAATTAACAGACAGCAGGAGAAAACCTTTGAGATGACAGATTCTCCCTGCATCAAGGGCAGCAAATGAAGCAATCATTGCTATAGCAGTTACCAGAAAAAACTAATCATGTGTTGCTGTGCAGGTGTAAGTGCCTTCTCTTATTATTTTTTTTCCCTCCTGCCTGCTTTTTCTAGTGTCTTTATCAAGCCATTTACAGAAATAAGTTTTTCTCTATGGACTTCTAAATAAAAGTAAAAATCACATAGGAGCTTAGAGAAAACTTGACAAGAAGGTGCTTGTTAACTTAAATGAATCAATATTTAACAGCCAGTTGCTTTGAAACACAGTGTGTGTCTAGGCTCTCCCTCCACCTCCATATAAGAGATCAATGAGGAATAATTTGCACTATGGTGATGACACAGCCAAATCCCAGGCAGCAACTAAACACCACACAGCCACTTTCTCACTCCACAGCAGCGTGATAGGAGAGAGAATTGGAAGAGTAACAGTGAGAAAACTTGTGAGATGATAAAAATACAGTTAAATAGAACAGAAGAGAACAAGAAAGGATAATAAAAAAAATAATAATAGTGAAAAGGTTAGAATAGACAAAACAAGTGAGATCACCACTCAACAGTTGCATCATGGGCAGAACAGACTTGACTTGAGGAAATAACTGCTTACCAATCAAAGAGAACAGGATAATGAGAAATTAAAAATTAAATCCTAAAACACCTGCCCTCCACCCCCTCCCTTTTTCCTAGATTTGACTTTAGTCCTAAATTCTCTGCCTCCTCCCCCACAGTGTCACAAGGGCACAGGGAGTGAGGCTTTTGGTCAGTTCACCACATAATGTCTCTGGTTCCCTCTACCAAGCCCCTGCCATGCAAATTCAGTGCAGTTACCAGCATTATTCTCATTCTGAACCCAAAGCATAGCACTGTGCCAGCCATTAGGGGGAAATCTAACTCCCAGCCAAAACCAGAACAGTATCCACCCCTTATTCAATGCTGTGATGTCACACCCAGGTCCAACATTTTCCAGCTCATCCCAATTAATCAAAATCACCTTTCCTGTCTTTTGATATACACACACAGTGTTGGATTATTGCAGGCTGAAGCCAGTTGTGGTTCCATTACCACTGTGTTTGTCTGGTTCTACCACCAAAATTCATTCTTACTTGTTTTTGGGTGATTTCACAGCAATGATGTTGATATAGCAGATAGTCAACCCAAACCACAACACTATAACTGCTAGAAGAAAGAAAAACAACTTTCCTAGCTGAAATCAGGACAGATGCTTTATAGGAATACCATCCTAAAGAATTCATCAATAAGAAGAAAAGCTTGAAATACAAGCAGGAACTACCTAATCCCAACTAATACTGAAGGAATATTGTCCAGACTTTTAAACCAAAAAGCATTGTGGTTTTGTACTTAGAGCTGTAAAACCTCTTAGGGGTTGTGGTCTGTGTTAATTACAGTCTGTGGAGGGAGTGGAGGGTGAAGTTAAGTTGATCTTTTTAGTGATGAGTTATTCAAAATGGAAAAAAGAAACAAAACCAATTGACTAAAGCATTACAGTCAACCCCAACACATTAACCTGGCACTACACATGTCAGGTTCCAAAACAACACACATATATTCTTAATCTGACAAATAAATTTAGCCACTGGAGTGCTCCCACTGACCTGCTCCATTTACAATTAATCAGTGCAGGACTGATTGGGGGGTATGTTATTAAGATATTATAAATATAAACTCTTTACTTCATTAAAAGTTAGACGGAAGCAGCACCCAGCACTGGCAATCTCTGCAATTACAGGTTTGTTTGTTGTAATAGAACTTGATTCCTGTTGTTGTTTCTAAGTCATTGGGTCTAGGTTTAGGTTCTCAGGAAAACTTCTGGTAAGGCCATCTCAGGAGGTTTCTATGGGATGGTAAAAGCCAGAGAAGGGATCAGGATTTCTATGCCTTGTCCAGAGCAGATGGGATCTCACAATATCCTGCAAGTGCTCAGCTGAATCAGCAGAGTGCCCATCTTACCTGAGTTATATGGACAAAGATTATTAAGAGTGACTCAGAACATAAATTCCTTCAGTGTTACAATCAGCTCTTACTTTTTGTTCTAAGGTGTTGACTGCAATAAATGAAAACACTACCCATTTGACACTAAAGTGCCACACCAAGGTCTTGGAAACAGAGATCCTAAACTAAGCATTAGAAATTGTCAAAAAAAAATGCCACTATGAAAAATAAACATGCTAAAACACAAAAAGAAGTGATGGTCACTGCAAAAAAAAAAAAACAAACCCCAAAAAACAACCAAACCCAAACAAACCCCACCCTCTCCCAAAAACCCCCAAACATGATTCTACATGCAGATTGTGTTTTTTCCTTTTTCTTTCCCTTGTTTGTAATTAAGTTTTTATTTTTTTGTATTTCTCTCATACCATGCAGTACAACCAAGATAGAAAACTCATTAGTGGAAAAAGAATATGAAGGAATTCAGGTGAGAGACACCACAAATATTAAGGAAATGGGAACTGGGCTCTTAGGAAGGGAGTGGGGAGTTTTCTGGTCTCTGGAATAGGACAAGGTTCAGCTGAAATATTTTCTGCTGCTGGTTTGTTTGTAACACTTGTCCTTGACTGAGGTTCTCCAGTACAATTTGGCTTCATGCTGCATCATTGTCCTCAACAAGGAATTGCTACAGTTTTGATCCTTCTTCTCCCAGGCCAGCTATTTACAAGAAACTGATAATAACACTGAGACTTAATTCTCCATCCAATCTGCTTAAAAATGCCCCATTCCTGCAGAAAGTTTTTGAGACAAACAGATCAATGTATACTCATTAACAGAGACATTCACAGCACAATCATGTCTATCTATATCTATATTTATATTTTTATCCACATATTTAGCAAACTGATTTGAAGGATCAACCACATGTCTGCCAGTATCTATTTAATTTCTTCTGAAGATGCTAATTCCAGATGGATGATGATGATATAGATTTATTGTGAGTCTACAAGTGGGTGATCCTAATTTCAGCCTATTAAGTTGTTACTGAGGTACTTGTTCTCTGCATGACAAAGTCCAATCCACTTTGATCTCCAGAGACTAATCAAAGCTTTTATTCTTACTGAGTTATAGCTTTGTAGTTGTGGAATGGGTTAGAAAATGTGAACTGCAGTTTGCCTTTGGTTAGTTTTCAAGTTTTATACTGAAACTATTTTTAATTTAGATTTTAGACCTAAGCAGTTTTTAGCTGTCATCTGTGATAGCTTGAGTGCAATGTCCAGCATTTCTGTGAACTCAGTCAGCTTGATTGGATAGGGAAGAATCTGTTGACTAAACAGGAAGTTCTTTGCGCTCTAAAGGTTATTAGGATGCAGAAAAACAAAGCTAAACATATGTAGCAACCTGATTTAGATCAACTCAGGTAGTCAGAAATTATGACTTAGAAGTGTCTCTGAATAGAAAAATAAATAGTAAAACGTAGAGGTTACAAGTATTCAGTCTTTTATTTCAGTTGGCAAAAAATTGAAATTCAAGAGATTTTTCTTAAACAAAATTAACAAAATAAACCCCAAAAAAAGCCACAAACAACAGAACCAAACCAAACAAAACACAAAAAAAGACCCCACAAACCTAAAAACCCAAACAGGTATAAATGTAGATTGTATACAAATGTAGTATAAATAAAAGCACTGACTTTTCATTCTCTTTCAGCTTGATGAAAAGGTAATACCATTTCAGTGGAGTGTCAATCAGGTTTGTTATTTTTATAGGTTCTGGGAAGTGGAGGACTAGAAATTTCTCCACTGTAATTCTGTTTTCTTCATGATTTTGATTTTATTTTTGCTTCAGATTGATTTTCTCTGGGAAGATTTCCCTGGAATCTGATTCTGCCCAACTGAGTCATTGCTCCAATTACCATGACATCTATCTATGCTTCTTGCAATTTTCATTGTGTCTACACTCAAAAAGGCTTTCTTCCCCAGTTACAGAGGAAGTCTCACAAGACTAGATCCAAAGAAAGCCTCAGCTCTCACTGATGTCTTCTCACTTCATCAGGAAGTTAAAGAATGAACACATTTAATTTAAATGCTAAAAGTCCCCAAATATCCTACTTCTCAGAGGAGGGAGTTAGAAGCATCTGGAGAACATGGGGAAGGTTATTTTTGTCCAGCTGCCTCTCACACTCTGGGCTGATGGACACTTTGTTGAGGCTGTCCTGCAGAAAACCACCTTTGGTTCTTGCAGTCCTTTGAAACCTAGCCTGAATATGATCTCCATCTCTCAGAAAGAACCAGCTTAGCCCACTCCACCAGGACCTGGTGGTCCTGAGCCCAGCTTTATTTTACTGTAGGTGTTATGGTGCCTCTTCTACCCTGAGGCCAAAGGTGAACCTGGGATGTGTATGGGGTTCTTTTAGGGGAGGAAGGACTGGGAACCAAGACAATCACTCTCATTTGCTCTTGTTGCAGCTTCTCCACAGCATTTGGATAAAGATCCTCCAGATCCAACAACATGCCTCAAGCAGCTGTTGGTTTAGGCACCCTGGCAGTAGTTGAGGAGAAGCAGGAGGATGTTGGCTTGCCCACTGTCTACAGTGAACACTAAAGGTTTTCACATTTTCAAAAGTGATTTGGGTCCTTTATGGTTACTGAATCACCAGCACAGGGCACGTGTGGTACATAGGCCTGGCCCTGCTGCAGTCTCCTTTGGAAGGCACTATAGAGCTCTGCCGTATTTCCCAAGGAAAGAATAGAGCTTAGGAATTAATTCTGAATGGAGAAAAGTGATGCATTAAGTGCCTGGATCATAGTAAAAGTGGGATTTAAGGAACACATCTGCCTGCTGATCTCTTACCAGCTTGTGCAAACACCTTCCCACTTGGGTTGTGAAATTCCTTCTGAGGCGCTGCATGGGACACTGAGATGGTGCCAGGCCATTTAGCAGTGCAAGGGCTGAGTATTTTGTTCTTTCATGGGCCAAGTGGGCCTGGGAGACTATCAGAGTGCTCAGGCCTCTGCAGACATCCTCTCCAAAGGAAGAAATTGGATATGGTCAGCACAGTCACTATTCAACCTCTGTAAAGGAATCAATGCAAGATGCAACACAAACTTTCCAAAAGCAATTATATTGATAAAAGACACATCAATATTTGTTTTGCTCAGTACCATCAATGATTAATAAGATACATGGAACCATGTCAGGATAGTGCTGACTCCAGGAATTCACACAAACATGTGTCATGACTGCTAAAACTATACTTGCCCATGAAAGTAAAGACTTCTTGCTGTCACCGTGAAGCTCTGCTTCATTTAAATTTTGTTCATGCCTGTTTTATACTAGAATTCCAATTATTATAATTGTATGTTACAGATTATTAATTTGTCTGCTAAAAAAAGAAACAGGAAAGAAAGAGGGAACTGTGTTACACTGTAAATCTCTTTCCAGCCCTATATGTTATGACTTAGCATGAAATGCATTTTATTCAAACTATGTCAGGGCCTTGTTGCAGTGCTTCATTACCCATTCTCCACAAAGGCATGGCCCCATCAGTCTTGTGATGAGATGCCACCAAATAAGATTATTATGCCAAGAGGCAATCTAGGGAGAAGCTATTATCTGGTTTTCTACAAAAGCAGTTTCTAGTCTTATTGGCTTGCATTATGTAGTAGAAATTGAATTTATATTGCAGAAATTGAACTTAGGAGGGTACAGTGAAACATGCATGCTACCCATTTTTCAGCCTAACTGTAGGATGTTAAATTTCCTTTAGAGAGAGAGCAGAGCTAATAGTCCAAGATCTTGAGATGCACAGTCAGCATCTCAAGCTGAAGACAGTGGAAGGAGTCATGCAGGTATGATAAAAAGGGCTGTACAAAAGCCATGCTGAAATCTATTTCTCACCTAAATATGGTAGAAAAAGCCATCAGGCCTGAAAAGAGACCTGCTATTCCTGAAGATAATTGCAAGTTCCGTCACAAGCTTACAACTATAGCCCTTGCATGTGCAAATCCTATCATTTATAAATGGAAGTTTACATGATTTGACTGCACAATGGTGAACTTCCATGTGTATGTAAATATGCTTAAGGGCCCAGCTTCAGATTAGAGAAATCCGGTCCTGCGAGCTCTGCAAAATTGAAAATTTGTTATCCAGATCTTGCTTTGAAGTATTGTGACTGAAATTTTGCCCATGGGTTTACATAGGAACAAAACAAGGGCAAAATCGACCTCTTGGAAACTGTTCTTTCTATAATTACTATTATTATTATTATTATTATTATTATTATTATTATTATTATTATTATTATTATTATTAGTGCTTCAAGAAATTACTGTGATAATTTATTCTGAGAATTTAGAAAATGTGCTGAAATTCCAACAGAGGATTCTGTAATGTCTACTCAATATTAGCAAGTATACAAAATACATATTTTGAAAGCAGACTATAAAATAAAGCACTGGGAATAGATTTGAGTTAGATAGAAAAATATCCAATCACAGGTGTTTAAACATGAGTATTCACTTTCAAGTTATCCAGTGAGGAAGAAAAAGAAAGGGAGGCAATGTGCATGGAAAAGGGGAAGGGAAAAGAACATTTGAAGCCTTGTTGCCAATTTGGGATTGAGATTTGGTAGTAAAATAAACCAGGTTTCGTACTTAAAGATGAAACACACTCAGTAATCTTGGGAAAAGAAATTAAACCCCCTCATGTCTCTTTCATGAGGTTTTGCTGCTTAACAGCACCTTTGGTTACTCTGTGATTATATTGTTCAGTCTTGTGTTTTGATCTGTAGTGTAAAACCATGTTCCATGGAGAGTGTCACCATGTCCTGTGTTCTCTGCATCTGGAGCCACTCACAGCCTGTGCTCAGTGAGTGTTCAGTGTTTGTTGAGATAAATATGAGGCCACTGCCCATAACATCTCTGAGTGCTGGAATTCTTACCTTCACCAGAAAGGCATTTTGAAAGGTGTGAGGCTCATAAGAAAGGGAGTAAGAAAACGAATGCAGCTTTTGGGAACAGCAGTTCTGGAGAATCCTCACTGGTTTCTTTCAGAAATACCATCATCCCAGTATAATCCATCACCAGTCATCACATAACAAGGAACAGCAAGGTGCACTTAGTTTTAACAGATGTTTGAACCCCTATTGAGCCCTTCTTGCTGTGTGTGAGCCCACCCTGAAGACTGAGGAAGAGGCAGCTCAAGACATGTGTCATCAGGCCACCGTGCTGGCAGGCAGCAGATAGAGATGGCAGAGTGCTGAAGACTCTAAAGTGAGAAAGATTTTACCCAATAAGAGTGAGGTCCTTTTGGTGAACCCTGCTTGGCTGTGGTGATTTTGACAGCTTATTGTAGCCCTAGGGCTGCTACGGGACCACAACTCTTCCTGAAGAACTGCAGGAACAGTAAAGGAAAACCAGAGGGAAAGACACACACCCACTCCCAGACAGAGGGAGAAGGGAGGGAGGCACATCTGACTTCAGACTTCCTGAAGAAACTTGAAGAAGCACCAGATGAAGAAGGTTGTTCTTCAAAAGAGCTGGCAGAGCAAAGGAGACAGAGTGAAGGAATTCAGTGGCTCAGATTACCCTGCACTGGTTGCTGTTCTGGACTCTGCAAGTTAAATCTCATAAGGAGATGTGGAAAGCAGGATCACTGCTGTGCACATGTTGAGCTGGAGAGAAGAAGGTGATACTGCAGGTGTAGAAGGGGCCACCTTGTTTCATCTGAAAGTGCTATGTCATGAAGATGCATTCTTACTCAGATTTGGGGCCATGAAGGACAAGGAGAACTGCAGTTGAACACACTACCCCCAACACTACACTTCAGCCCCTCCTCTGACATGTGGATTTTCAGTGCACACAGTCCTAGTCTTCCAAATCACCTTCCTAAGGAACTACAGGCAGGAAATGTCCACTGAAGTAACAGCTTGTGTAGCTGCAGGGCTGCTCAGTCAAAAGTAACACAACAGTAGTAAGTCAAAATACTTCATCACAGCGAACCCGTCTCTCCCTAGGAAGTCCTCTGGATGATACTAACCTTGAAGTTGACATTAGATTTACAGCTCAATTCTCTTGGGTAATGATGCTGATTACATCCATACTAAAGGAGCAAAGCAAGTCCATTTCCTTCCCCTCTGCAGTGAGACTTCACTCATGGCTGCCACAGGAAAGCCTGTGACAGGTTCCTGAATTGCTTTAGACGTTTGGCAGCTGCAGAGCTCTTTGTAAAGGATAGAAATCTTCCACTACTCCAGAGCAGCTGACAGCTGAAGAAAGATGATCAGCCAAATTCTTTGTTGTAGCCACTCTATATACCAAGATAAGTAGAGTGATTAAACTGATTTATAGAGCTTGGGTACCCGACTGCTTTTCTCCCCCACTATAAGATCTGCAGAACAGGTATTCAATTGCTTAATGAAATGAAACAACCCTCCTTCTATTGACAGCAATATTACTTAAATGCAAGCAGAGGAATCCCAGAATGTTGGTTTAAGATACATTCACCTTTCACATGTGGCTTGAGTCAAAAATCCTGGGACTCAGAGCAAGTGATTTTGCTGGGACAAGTATTTAGCATGGGACTCATCTGCCTAGAAGGAGGTAGCTACAGTGGAGTTATCTCCCTGTGAGTTACATTAAAGTCTCACTTTCTTGCCAATAAAGAACTCATCTGTCACTCAATGGACTCTAAGACATGATAATCTCACTGTAGAATAGACATCTAAAATGTATCAGATGAATCATCTCTAAAAATGTGTAGTTCCCCACTATTTATCTAAACCTGCACTTGCAGCTAAGGTTGCCTGAGAACCAAGAAAACCAGGCACAGAGGAAATTCACTTAAATGATAGGCAAAATTCTCAAGTACTTTATCTATGCTGTCAGGCAGAGACCTTGTCCTACTCTAAGCTCTTGCACTAATTTCTGCATTAACAACACCCACATTTTGATCCGAAGGGCAGTGGTGACCAGGTGAGCCATTGCAAAGAGAAAGAGCAGGGAATAACACTTTTCTGACAGCTCTTGTCTGTCACTAAACTATCCATGCCCAAGGCCTTTTGATAACCAGAGGTAAGGAGGCTGCTGATAATTTTCAATGGCATTTGATTTAAAGCTGCAAAGCTCTCGGTTTCTTGGTGTCCTGTGAAGAATTTGACCACAAGCAAGGCTGAAAACAAGCGCTGCTGGCAAATGCTCTTGGCAGGGACCATTCATAACCAACACAGCTCAGCACAGACTTTGAAGGAACATACCTGAAGGACATTGCTTGGGGCAATCCTATTCAAGTACATTTGCACTGCATATAAACATGATGATGATCCTAAAAAGGCAAAAAGTTTCAGGGGTAGTTGAGACACTGCTCAAGGTGATGCCATGAGCAGCACTCAGACTGAGGGCTGTGGTACAGGTCCCCAGGTATCTTGGGAATATGAATATACCACGATCTCTTACTACAACTGAATTATTTAGCACATAGAATATGAGAGGTTAATAGATTGAGCATAGATTGAGCAATTTCAGTGATTCACACAGGAATAGTCACTACTTTAAGTATATGAATAAAATCTTGTCCTGTTGAGTCTTTATAACATATTCTGAGGGAAAAAAAAAAGTGGTGTCTGAGGTAATCCTTGGTGCTAATCTGTATCATTTCTCCCCACATGTTTTGTCTCTCTTTATTTTAGGGCAGCCAGACAGCTTTCTTTGGGAACAGCAATGCAGGAAACTATCACCATATGCTGTGTGGGTTCCTTCTTCCTGCTCCCCAAAGGAACTGACAGCCTTGCCAGAAAAGAAACAAAACAGTGCACTTTACACACACAAAAAGAGGATTTGAAGGTTTTGCTCTGGATCATAATTTTAAAAAAATATATATAATCTTACATCTAAAATTCAACAGAGAAACCTCAGAATAAATCAAAACCTGGAATATTGGTGATTCTTCTCTGACTGCAAAGAAGCTTGGACCATCAGGATATGGGCTGCTCCAAACAGAGGTAAATGTTTTACACCACCTGTTTAAGAAGCAACATTTCTGTACTGGAAACATGGGTTTGACTAACCATTTTCTAGCGATTTTTTTTCCTGTTATGATGTGAGGCTGAATATTTTCATTAGAGTAGCTGACTTGTGCACTATTCTTCTTCCTCTGAAAAAAGCAGTCAGCTCCCCCTTGCAGAATCTCAGATGACCACAAACATAATCCCACCACCCTCATGCAAATATTTACACCATGATGTCGATGGGAGTTGTAAGTGTGCAGAGCTGTGTCTGTAAAACATCTGTATTGCTAAAACGTGAGCATTGCTGTTCTGGGTTTCACCTCATGTCTGCTTTTAGCTACTTGGTCTGCTCTCCCAGAGGATGTAATTTGGTTGCTCATTCAGCTGACATCAAAGGTGCTCTTCTCCTGCTTCTCCAGTTTACAGTGCCAACACTTAAGGGAATTCCTGCCTTCCTGAAAAATGCAAGAGTAACATAAAGCACTGCTGAGAGCAGTTGGCTCTTGGCTACCTGGGCTGTGGGTTTTCCATGCCAGAATTTCAGAGCTGACTCAGCTCTAACTGAGCTCTTTGAGGTAGCACATGGAGATACATCTCCATTGTTTCCAGGGACAGAAATAAGGCCATTCATTTCTGGGCTGTGCCAACTTGAATTAAAAACCTGTTCAGAATAAAAGCCACTCCAGTGCTGACATGGGTGCTCCTCCTGAGAACTGACTGGGCTGAGATCTGGACCACAACCTCTACAGTTCTACATTCAACCAGCTCAGGCTGAGCTGGGATCATTTCCAACCACACCTGAACAAGGCGCATCTGCCTTGCTCCTGCTAAGAATCACAACCCAGATAAAGTTCTCTCCATCACCGCCTCCAAAATAACTGTGCAGGACACTGAGGCTATGAGTGGCCTCAGGACATCTGAGCTTTCATCTGGAATTGGTTGGAGTGCACTGACTCCTATGACCATTGGGAATGGGAGAGGAGAGGAGAGGA